>MVGT01002852.1:59911-179379 GCA_002174775.1 Macleaya cordata
ACCAAGTCATATATACCTGCTGCAAATGCTCCAGCTAAACTTGATGTCCCGGAGAGACATGCTGTAAGAGCTGATGTCCCGAGAGGGCATGTGACCCCAGTAGAACAACTTGCGGCAAATGAGTCGTCTAATGCACGCCAAAAGCGTGGGCGACTTCTTGGTTCGAAAGATTCTGTTCCCAGGAAGAGGAAATGCCAATCAATAGTTGTAAATACTCCCGGAGAGAGTATCATTAAACGATCCACATTCTTTGATGATATGCCTCTTGAAGAAGGCAAATCTCCAGGAGAGGGACCGGTACAATCCCCAGGAGAGGGAAATGTGGAAATCTCTATAAATTATGCATGTACCGGAGAAATGTGGAATCGCAATGAAATAATTGTCGACGATATTTTTTCTTTTCAGTAGCAACTAAAATCGTCACAGAGAACGATGATATTGAGCCACGCTCTATAGAGGAATGTCGACATAGAATTGATTGGGCAAAATGGAGAGAAGCTATCCAAGCAAAGTTGGCTTCCCTTGCAAAGCGTGAGGTGTTTGGACCGGTTGTACCAACACCCGCGGATGTGAATCCGGTGGAAAACAAATGGGTCTTTGCAAGAAAACGCAATGAGAAAAATGAGGTCGTTTGCTATAAGGCGCAACTCTTGGCACAAGGTTTTTCACAGAGACCTGGGATTGATTATGAAGAGACACATTCTCCTGTTATGGATGCAATTACGTTCAGATATCTGATCAGTCTGGTAGTCTCAGAAAGACTCGACATGCATTTGATGGATGTGGTCACTGCGTATCTGTACGGAAAGTTAGATACATATATTTATATGCGAGTCCCGGAAGGGTTATTTTTACCTGAGGGAAGACCACGCCATTTGTATTCAATTCAGCTCAAAAGAGCTTTGTATGGATTGAAACATTCCGAGCGGATGTGGTATAATCGCCTTAGTGAATACCTGATAAAGGAAAGATATACAAACGATCCCATTTGCCCCTGCGTTTTTATAAAGAAGTCAGAATCTGGATTTGCTATCATCGATGTGTATGTCGATGATATCAACTTAATCGGGACTCCTGTAGAGCTCCGTAATACTGCTGAATACCTAAAGAAGGAATTCAAGATGAAAGATCTCGGGAAAACGAAATTTTGCCTCGGCTTGCAGATCGAGCATAACTCAAGTGGAGTCTTAGTCCATCAAATATCGTATACCGAGAAGATCTTGAAACGTTTCAACATGGACAAAGCACATCCATTGAGTACTCCTATGGTTGTAAGATCTCTTGATATTGCGAAAGACCCATTCCGACCAAAGGAAGAAGATGAAGCACTACTTGGTCCCGAGGTACAATATTTGAGTGTAATCGGCGCATTGATGTACTTGGCCCAGTGTACCAGACCAGATATTGCATTCGTTATGAATCTGTTAGCCAAGTTCAGTTCTGCCCCGGCAAGGAGACATTGGACAGGTGTCAAGCAGATTCTCCGATATCTCCGCGGGACTACAGACATGGGATTATTATATCAGAGGAACCCATCCAATGGCTCTCAGATAATGGGATACACTGATGCCGGATATCTCTCCGACCCCCACAAAGCTATCTCCCAATCTGGTTATGTTTTTACAAGTGGAGGTACTGCATTCTCTTGGCGATCTAACAAGTAAAGTCTTCCAGCCACTTCTTCAAATCATTCGGAGATTATTGCATTGCATGAATCCAGCCGCGAATGCATGTGGCTACGATCATTGATTAGACACATCAGAAGCTCTTGCGCTCTACCCTCTGTTACGGATGTTCCAACAGTCATTTTTGAAGACAATGCGGCTTGCATATTACAAGTCAGGGAAGGCTACATCAAAGGTGATAGAACAAAGTATATTTCGCCGAAGTTATTTTATTCTCACCATCTCCAGAAGAATCGTGAGATCGATATCCAACAGATATAATCCTGTGAGAATTATGTTGACCTCTTCACCAAATCTTTACCAACGACAATGTTCAGAAAGCTAGTCTATAGTATCGGGATGAGACGAACGTATCATCAAGCAGACTGATTTGAGTGCCTACTCATCAGGGGGAGTATTACAATGCCTTTTTCTGTCTGACTGGACCTTATCGTGATGTACTCTTTTTCCTTTGTCAAGGTTTTGTCCCTCTGGATTTTTCTTGCCAAAGTTTTTAATGAGGCAGCTTATGCGAGTCCAGCACTATCCTAAGTCTTTGTACTATTTTCCTTAGTTCAGGTTTTGTCCCTCTGGGTTTTCCTGGCAAGGTTTTTAACGAGGCAATTGTCTTAGAATGGTGGACATCCAAGGGGGAGTGTTATAACACAAGTAAGCAGGTGGTGGCTATCCACCATGCAAACTTCGATAGGTGTCTTAAACACCTCTTTACCCCACATGCTAAGTAATCATCCTCCATGTTATATATACGTGAGGGTATGTATAGTTTTAAGATAAGAAAAGTTAAGACAGTTAGTTTGTACGATAAACATATATGTTGAGATATAAAACAGAGAATCCATATATGTAACAGAGTAAAGTTAGTACGAATATTCTCTTCCCACTTCTCTCGATATATATTCCGTGTGCCCAGAAATTATAACAGATTCATAAATTTAAAAATGAACACCCATAGTGAGTTGAATCAGTGGGACCTTTATTTCACCTCTATTTAAATTTAAATGGTTGCACATTAATGAGTAACTTTCACTGATAAGAATGACGAGTTAGCATAGAATTTTCCCAATTAAATTCTACCAATATTCTATCAATGTTTTATAAATGATAGTAACTTTAAAATGTTTAGCGCAGATAACATTTATCCCTCACGAGTCACGTTTATATATTAAGTAAAACAATTGTGTCTTCAACTTTCATTTGCATTTCTACAACTTCTTATTGTTAGTTCATTTGTGGAGTAACTCAAGAAGATTACCTCTGAAGATAATAATGGTAAATAATAATGTAGAAAATATTATTTACAGGCGGTTGAAGAAATGTCATCAACAATATAGAAAAATCACTATCTATAATCTAAAGAAGAGGGAGATTCGCCAAACTTGCAAGCATAAGTAGATCAACTATCAACGATAAAAAAAATAGTCGGAAATGCTTCTAGATTATACATAGTTGGAAAAAGTTAGAACAGTTAGAAGATAAATCTTTTAAGTGGTTGCATATTATGTTTAAAAATATTTTAAATAAAAAAGAAAAAGCAATAATATTTTATTAATTTAAATTCTTAAGGGTAAAATATTTTAGGAATAAATTTTTTTTAACATAAATAAAAAAGTTGGAAGGCATATTTTTATCTTTTACAGTTTTACGTGGCTCCAATTCGGCTTAAATTAGAAGATTGGAGTCGTGTCACTACATCACAACACCTTTGTTTTTAAAAAGAAAAATGATACCGGCTACATCCTAACCTAGTGAGGTAAAGCCCTCCCCACCTTATCGCCAAAGAGAATAGTTTTTATACAACACAGGTATTAACATGCCACACTTCCGATGGCTATTTTTTTCGCCAGATAGTCATTGTACTATTGCTTCCTCTATAACTACGTTTAAAAGTAATGACTTCATATTTCTTGACACTCTCCTGGATATCTATCAACTTATACAAGAGGAACTGCGGAGGATTTTATTTTCCATTACAAAGGTCCATGCAGAATTGGGAGTTGTTTTCCTCAATAAGGTGCTTCAGCTAGATAGAGTGAAAAGAAAAAATATTACTCTTTTTAATGCATTTTTTAATAAAAATACAGCTTAAAAAATAGGCCCTAACCTAAAAAAACACACGTACATCTGAACATGTAAAGACGGCAACAGCGTAGTCACGCGGGGTAGGGTCGGGTTGCCTCCCCCATCTCTGTCCACATCATTAGTCGGGGTAGGGATTGTGAACTCCCTATAGAGGCCGGTTTCCTCGCACCACCTCGCATCACACCCTTTCCGAAAATTTTCAAACAAAATATAAATATGTAATAATATTTTTAGAGGTTAAAACTAAGAAAATCTGTTCAAGACTATAAAAAATAATTAAAATACATATAAATAATTTTATAGATAATTATATATGTTCACTAAACGTGTGGGAAATGTGATATTCATCACCGCCCCATCTCTAGTCGGGGATTCACTTTTTTTCTCTATCTCCGCCGGGACTCGAATCCATCGGAATTTCTGCCATCCCTATGCACATGACTTGCAATGACACACTAAAATCTGTTGGCTCTCATTTACCAATTACCTACTTACTTTCCAAAAATAATTACTGTCTTAAAAGTGAGCTTCTTTTTTCCGATCCTTCTTGAATTAATTCTTACTTTTTCTTTTTTTTTTTTCCAACGGGCGTTAAATGGGAATACGGGCGTTACGATTCTTGCTCACCTTGGTAACCACGACTGAACCCAGAACCAGAACCAAAGCTGACTGGTGGCTTTGATTGGGGTGAAAAGAGAATATATGCCCCCACCTTTCCAACCATTTCATCCCGAAATGACGAAAATACCCTCAATATAATCGTATAATAATTAATTTAATCCTTTAAAAATTTTAGAAAATCATTTAAAAATTATTAATAATATATAATAAAAATTAAAATTAATATTAGGGAATCTGTGTTTGTGATATATATTTTAAATTTGAGTGCTTTAAAAATTAAATCTTAATATAATATAATAAAATAACGGTTTTTTTAATTTACAATATACAATTTGAGCGACAGAATCTTTGTCCGAAATACATTAAAAATATCGGTTTGCATGAAACGCGACGATATCTGAAAGTGATTTTTTTTAATAAAATTACGGTTAGTTCATAATGGCATTTTCCTTGGATTCCCTGAGTCCATCAAGATTAAAGTAAATGTAACTCAGTTTGACCATAAAAACTGCTACTCATTTAAGATCAATTTACCTTAAAAAGTTTTTCTTGATATTTGTGTATCCAATATGAACCGTTGGATAAGAATTGACCAAATTCTTGGTTGGCTGACAATGCACCAAAAGTCACAGAATTCATCTGATCTAACGGTCATACTATTCATAAGTATACAAAATAAAATTACCCTTGATGAGAATAGTCTCACATGGGATGTGAGAGCTTAGCAAATTCAATATGGAATGATCTTGGGCCACTCCACTCATTGTCAATTAGTTTTGAGTTTAATGGCCATAAACTTAATATGGTATTAGAGCGCAGACCCACACGTGATAGGCCTAACGGTCACACGTGCTAGCTCTTCGTCACCCAAAAAGAGTTTCACGTGTTAAGCGCAAAAAACCCACACGTGAGGGGGCATGATAAGAATAGTCCCACATGGGATATGAGAGCCTAGCAAACTCAATATATAATGATCTTAGGTCACTCCACTCATTGTCAATTAGTTTTGAGTTGGATGCCTACAAACTTAATAAGGCCCCCACCCAATTTTTACTATAGCAACACAATTTTTTGTCGAATTGTTTATCAGTAATCCAGAATCGACAATATAAATTTTATAAAATGATATATCTGTAACTTAGAACCGCCAAACCACTTTGTAACTGGATTGTCGGCCATATATAACCGAAAAACCATTTTATATAGTTGGATGTATAGAAACGACAACACAAATTTGTGTTGAGTGACTTTCAATAAAAAGTTGTGCGAAAATATCAGTGTCAATAGAATTATCATAATTTTTTATTAAATCAACATAATTATTGGTGAACTAAATAGAATTTACAGTACAAATTTTATAAAGTAATGTTCTTCACAAATCACTTTGTATTGTCGGCAAGTTGTATGAAACCAAAAACTGATATTTATTTTTTAACCAAAAAACCAAGAGCTGATCTAGTAAAAAGTTGGGCTGATTTATCAAACCCCATACAAAAACATCGTTCAATTAAGAAAGAAAATGTAGATATAAAATACAAGTTTATTAGCCCGCCAACTGTATATAAAAATTATTTTTTTGTACAGATTTAATGTTGAGGATCATCCAATTACGGTAGTGCTAGGGCTACCGAAATCCCTACAGAATTTGCTACAGCAGGCACATTTCACGGTGAGATTCATAACACTTTAGGATGGGATGCGAAATACGAGGAGATGCAAATCATTTTGACCGTTGGATGCTTGAGTGGTAGCAAATTCTGTAGGAATTTGCTGTAACTCAAGCATTACCGATCCAATTATTAGGGATGTTCAAGGTTTGGATTGTCGGAAATTATTAACTGATCCAATCTGTTTTATTAGTAATGTCAAATTAGGATTTTGGTTCCACCCTCAAATGAAATGAAGCAAGGCCCCACTTTTAGCTGTTGAAAGTCATTATGTTATGATTTATGGCTGTCAATATACTGAAATCGCAACAAATATTTGCATCTTTTTATTGAAAATTAGTTTATATATTTAAATCTATATAATCACATAAAACTATACGCCATATCGAGTAGGGACACAGAGTTGTGCTATCCATATAGTAATGTGGGATGCAAATTGTATGTAGTTGTCGACGGCCACAAGATTTTGGTCTCTTCAAGTAAGACACAAACTGTGTGGTCATTCAATGACTATGCATAGTATGTAACAAACTAACAATTGACTGAATGATGAACAAATATGTGACTATTAATTTCTTTATCTACATGGTTAAATTTTTAGACATCAATTTTGCTGTAGATAAATTATTAAAAGGGCCGGTGGATTCAGCGGTCTCTATACACACACAAATCAGGCAAAACCAAAATTGACTCGCAGGTTGGGTCAAACGTAACCCTAACTCATTAATTTCAATTTATCTCGAATTAGGCTAGTAAGGATTAGATTTTGGAGAAATGAAGTATTTTATAAACAATAATCATTTTTGGACTGACCAATTTATAAAACTAATGCCATAAGCTTATGTGGTAAGGTGGGACCCACCACTTCACCTCCCAAGAATGTTTTAAGAGGGTTTCTAACTTATGTGACAGTAGGACTGATCATACCACATAAGGCTCAGACACAAATTTTATAATTTGATCCGTCTAAAAAGCACTACTCTTTTGTAAATGGGTCTCAGACACAAATTTTATAATTTGATCCGTCTAAAAAGCACTACTCTTTTGTAAATGGGTCTTGTTAACTTGTGCCCTTAGGGCACACGATAAGGATATTTTTGAAGGGATTTTTTTGCAAGTTGTAGGTTTTCAAATCAGCTGAATTTTTGTAAGCATAATATTATTATTATTTATAAGATGTCCACAAAAAATCAGCTCAATCAGAGACATATAACCCTCTAAACAAATCACTTTAAATGTCAGTCGTTCATTCATACTATTAAAGTCTAAATTAAGTGTTCATGGTGTTAGAGTGTGCTAGAGGACTCCGATTGAGCTGATTTTTTTAGATATGATCCAAATAGTATAAATAACATACATATCAAAAAATCAGCCCATTTGGACAACCTTAAAAAACTAAACAAAACACAAAACTAAAAAGCTTAACAAGGGCACATGTTAACAAAATCCTTTGTAAATTAGTTAGGATAGGAGGGCACATGTTAACAAAATCCTTTGTAAATTAGTTAGGATAGGGGTTAATAGTCTCGACCCACCAACCCCTAATAATAAGTCATTGCCAAGTACGCCCGTAGGCTGTCCAGGCATACCAAGCGGTTCAAGCCCTAGGCCGTTGAGTAAATTACACACCCCTACTCCTCTTGCCTCTACATACAAGTATAGATATAAAATTGATATGGGGATGCTCCTAATAGCTCGCGATCTGTGTCCGACCAAGCTCCGCGAAGGATTATCAAATGCTTATTTGTCAAAATTGGATTACATTATACGATCTTGTTGTTTTTTACAGTGACAACACTAGCAAAAATGTAAATTAATAATGTCAAAATGGATAAGTAATATTAACATCTTATTTGTATATATGTTTTTTTAAAAGTAATTGTAAAAGCCGACCTTTGCGTCGACCTTCACTATACCTAATCCCATTCAAAATTGATTAGAAATTTATGATAACAAAGCGTTTAAATTTTTAAGAATTGAATTTGAGTTGGTTAAATGCTTTTAGCAAGGGTGATGTTTATGGAGAGAAACTAAACAACCCAAGTGTTAAATGGGAGCGAGAATGAGAGCAGGAGCAAGAACATTGAACCGACCAATTAAAAATTTGTTCCTAATTCCATAATGACTTCGGAACGAGAGCTTTAAAACGTAGTTCAGATTAGGAGCATGAAGTTCCGGAGTGGAAGCATTACTCCTATACCACAATTTTGGTTACTAAAGTGAGGAGACCATGCACTCCAAAAAGCCCTTTAACCCTTTTTTTTGGTGTTTTTTCTCGTCCATTAATGGTGATTGCTCTCCAGCCATTGATAGTTGTGTTCTCAACTCATACCCTATTACTTATACTTATAATTGAACAATTATATAATCATATAAAAATAATAATAACTATTTTTTAAATAATAATAACTATTTTTTAAATAATAATAATTATTTATTAAGTAAATAAAGAGACAAAAGTGGGAAAGGGTTAAAAGGGGGGGTCACGTGCTGGCAGGGGTAATTACGTAATACTATAGTACTTGGCTACTCTAATTTGAAAAAACAGGGCTAAAAAGTAAAAGAGAAATGAGGTGAGGGGGTTTTTCTGAGAGAGAGTGGGAAAGTGGGGAGCCCAAAAAAAACAACAACAACGGCCACTTCCCCTTCCCCAAAACGACAAACTCGTCTCTCTGTGTGTACATCAATCGACGCAAATTTCCCCCACTACCACATCTCTCTTCTTTTATCTTTTTCCCCCTTTTTTACCTTCCTCTTTCTCTCTCTCCCGTGTGAAACAGAAACAATAGTAGAGAGAGAAAATCTAGAGAGAGAAAGAGAGTCTAGAGAGAGAAAGAGAGACACATAAACACAACCCTCACAACACCGTCGGCGGTTTTTATTGGATTTTTGTGGGGAACCCAAACACTACACTCTCTCCATATACAGAATTATTTGGGGGGAAAGTGAGAGATAAGCAGACAAGAGAGGCTAGAGAGAGAGGAAGAGCTGAGAGAGAGAGAAGAGGGTGCGTAGGATAAGCAGAGAGAGTGGTGAAGAGTGAGTTAAACATCGATTGCCCATGGTGGAAAACAAGTTTGTTCAGCTCTAAACCAACATACCCAAATCTTGTAGTTCATTTTTGTTGGGTGGGTTTTGGTTAAGTTATTATCCTTCACTATGGCTGCGCAGTTTAGCAGCAGTGAGAGGAGGGTAATAATGGTGATTTTAGCTTTAGCCTTGTTTTTCCCGTTAACTTGCGCCGGTCGGATGGGTATTTCACGGCAGAAGCTTGAGGTTCAGAAGCATTTGAAACGTTTGAACAAACCCGCTGTGAAGACCATCAAGGTTGCCTTTCTTTCTTCTTCTTCTTCTTCATTTTTTTGTCCCCTTTCTTTTGGGTTTATTAGGTTTTTTTCTCTCGAGTCCTCCAGTGATTTTTTTTGTTTGTTTTCCATTATTATAAATGTGCTTCTGTACTTTTTTTTTCTAAAAAAAAATTGAAAATACCTCTATGTGATTTTGAAGAAATGGAGTGCTGGGTTTCTTCTTCTCTAATTTCTTCAGAGAGGGTTGATCTCTTTCTTATTTACTTCTTCTTTTTTTTTATTGGGTTTTATTTTTATGAGTTTTTGATAAATGGGTTCTGTATTTTCTCAATTTTCAAGTTTGCTTCTTTCATTTTCATAATTTGTTTTTCTAATCAACTAGGGTTTCTTTTTAGGTTCATTTTCAGCTCTAATTAACTGAGTGTTGCTCATTTGCCCCAAAATTTTTCCTTTTTCTGATTTTTTTTGTTAAAAAATAGCAAATTTTCTTGGTTTTTTAGTAGTACGGAGTGTTAGATTCCTTATTTTCTTATCTATTTTTGCTCTAAACAAAATGCAGAGCCCGGATGGAGATATAATCGATTGCGTTCATGTTTCTCATCAACCAGCCTTTGATCACCCATTTCTCCAGAACCACACTGTTCAGGTCTGATTTACTTTCTCTCTCTAAAAAACTGTTTTTTTTTTTTGTACTCTTATTTTCTTCTTTTAATCCTTAATGTTTAAAATTTCTGGGTATTTCAGATAAGACCTTCATATCATCCAGAAGGCATTTTTGATGAAAACAAAGTTTCTGCGAAGCCTAAACAGAGATCAAAATCCATTACTCAGCTGTGGCATTTAAATGGAAGATGCCCAGAAGGTACCATACCCATCAGAAGAACCAAAAAAGATGATATTTTAAGAGCAAGCTCTGTAAAAAGATATGGAAGGAAGAAACATAGAACCATCCCTAAGCCCAGGTCTGCAGATCCAGACCTGATTAATGAAAGTGGTCATCAGGTAAAACTTCAAAAGAAAAAGGACTCCTCTTTTTCTTTTTTTCTTTTTTTTTTTCATTTCTAAACTTACTTTTGTTCTCTCTTTCTTAATGCATTTTCTCTCTTATTTTTTCCCCTCTTTTGGAGTGAGTAGCATGCCATTGCTTATGTTGAAGGAGATAAGTACTATGGAGCTAAAGCAACTATAAATGTTTGGGAACCCAAAATCCAACAGTCAAATGAATTCAGTTTATCTCAACTCTGGATCTTGGGTGGTTCATTTGGTGAAGATCTTAATAGCATTGAAGCTGGTTGGCAGGTAACGAATTCTTTAAAGCATATAAAAAAGTTAAGAAAGAATAACAAAGAAAACTTCTCTTTTACTCATCTTTTGATGTTTGGTTCATTAAATTGATTAAAAACCCATATTAAAAAAAAGTTAAGAAAAGCAAAAAAATTTCACTTTTACTCATCTTTTGATGTTTGATTCATTTGATTTACTGAAAAATCCATATAAAAAAGTTAAGGAAGAAAAACAAGAAAAATTTCTCTTTTACTCATCTTTTGATGTTTGTTTCATTTAACTTATTGAACACAGGTCAGCCCAGATCTGTATGGAGATAACAACACAAGACTCTTTACATACTGGACTGTAAGGCCCTCCACGTGTTTTTGTTCTTGGGTTCTCTCTTTTATTATCCAGTACTTTCTCTTTATCTTCTAATGAGTTCCTTTTTATAATGATGAAATTACAGAGTGATGCTTATCAGGCCACTGGATGCTACAATCTTCTTTGTTCAGGCTTCATTCAAATCAACAGTGAAATAGCCATGGGTGCAAGCATCTTTCCTGTGTCTGGCTATCGTGGTTCCCAATATGACATCAGTATACTTGTCTGGAAGGTAAAGACCAAAGTACTATAATGCTGTAATCCTAACCAAGATAGGAAAATAAAACATAAACAAAGAAGAACCAATGTAAAAGAAAATTGTAAAAAAACAAAAGATTTGAAGAAAGCATACAGAAAAACCTGACACCTGTTCATTTTATGCAGGATTAGTCTGTGTTATTTGACTAATTCTTTGATTTGTTTAATTGGGTATTTTGGGCAGAAGTAGAATCCAAAAAAAAGGGACCCACTTGAAAAAAAATCAGAGAATCTCTGACATTTGTTCATTTATGCAGATTAATTTGTGTTTCATTACTAATTCTTTTATTATTTTTTTTAATTTATTTATTTGACTAATACATTGATTTATTTAATTGGGTATTTTAGGTAGAAGTAAAATCCAAAAAAGGCATCCGCTTGAAAATAAATTGAAGAAATTTTTTTTTAGAGAATCTGACATTTGTTTATTTTTATAGGATAAATGTGTTTTGTTAATGCTAATTCTTTGATTATATATATCTTTTTTAATTTGTTTTTTTTTTTTGTTGGTTAGGATCCAAAGGAGGGACACTGGTGGATGCAATTTGGGAATGATTATGTGTTAGGGTATTGGCCTTCTTTCCTCTTCTCATACTTAGCTGACAGTGCTTCCATGATTGAATGGGGAGGAGAAGTTGTGAACTCACAACCAGATGGACAACACACTTCTACACAGATGGGAAGTGGCCATTTTCCTGAAGAAGGGTTTAGCAAATCAAGTTACTTCAGAAATATTCAGATTGTTGATGGGTCCAATAATCTAAGGGCTCCTAAAGGGATTGGCACTTTTACTGAGCAATCCAACTGCTATGATGTCCAAAATGGCAATAATGGTGATTGGGGCAACTACTTTTACTATGGTGGTCCTGGCAAAAACCCTAATTGCCCATAGAAAAAACCCTAATTCCCGCTTCTCCTCTCCCCCTTGTATCATTCAATGTACTCTAATGCCTCTTTCTCATCTTTTTTTTTTCCTTTTACACCCTTCTTTTTCATATTAGGTTAGAGTTATTAGTCTTGTCTGTAATGGGAAGTTTTGAATATTTTCTTTTTTCACTTACTCTCCACATAAGAGATTGGAGAGGAAGCCTAGTTTCTTAAAGCCCAAAAGAAACAGGCCTTTGTTACCCTCCCTGTTATATGTAATTTGTTTGGTTGCTCCTTTCTTTGGAGTAGTTTGTTCAGTTATCAATGGATTGGTTGAATGGATGAATGAATGAATGAGATTCTGATACCTGGGTATGTTAACATACTGTGCAGTTCTTCAAAAGGACTCCTTCATTCTACTATTGATGAAAAGTTAGTGCCTTTTTAACTTTTTTTTCTTTTACCTTTACTGTTTGAAAAGATTTTGAGAGAGGTCTGAATATATGGATCGGGTCGAAGTATTCTGACCCATTTGATCCACTAAACACTGCTCCTGGACCAAGAAATCTTCCATTCCTTGATCAGTTCAGTATCTGAATTTGTAAATGGAATGGGTCTGGGTGGATCAATTTAATCAGATCCGAACCCGACCCATCTGACTGCACTGCACTGCACATGAGTGAATTAGATTACTTCTAAATTTGTTCTCTCTTTTAGGCTTTTAAGCAAACACTTTTTCTACCCACCAGCCTTTTTGAGAGGATAGAGAGTTAGGTCATGTGTCCCGTTAACTTTAAATCTTTGGTTGATTCATTTGATATCTTCCATTATTTTGAAGACTTGAGTGGTTTCAAGCAAAGATTCCTACAATTAGGGTGTGAAAAAGTTGAATGCATTATTAAAGAACTTTTAATAGATGAGTTTGATTAACTATTCAAGTATCTGCAATGATCTCCTTAATTGTACAAAAGTTTTTACATGTATACATGAGCAGCTCATAATTCACCATGTATTTTATTGAATTAAGAGAGTAATCATGTAATTGGATTAAACCCAGCAAGCATAATACATTGATATTTTTGTAAGTATCTATTTAATGAGCTGATGAAGTGCAAATGTAAGGCTGTTAAAAGTTTTTCTCTACCTTTACAAAAACTTGGGGATATGTACATAGATATAAAGTGTAAGTTAACAGAATGAGAACACGAGGTGTTTTATCTATCGTTAATCGCGCCTCTCTTTCGTCTTTATTTATACTTGTAATTTGTCATTAATTCCATAGACATCATATGCATACTCAAAAAAGAAAAAGAAAAAACAAACATATCTTATACTAAAATTCTTTTGGCTTTTTAACCTATTTTTAGTGAGATTTGGGATTCAATTTTATTTATTTATTTATTTATTTTTTGCTGACCGGGGTGGCTGGGTCCTCTTCAAGTACCCACCTAATCTTCAGAACAATTACGCCTCTCTTCTCACACTATTGGGTAAGTTAGAGAATAAATTTCTTTAAGTGACCCCAAAAGAAGTCGATCACTTGACCTTTAAGTTGAGAGAGAGAGTTTGGGGTTAGTCAATTTAATTCATTAACTAAAAAAGTTAGGGAATTTGAACCCGAGCCGAAATATTTAGTACATAAGAGGTTCATTGCATTACTAGAAACAATCAAGCCTTGTTTGGGATACATCTTGGATGAGCCCAACCTGATCTCGGGCCAGGTTCCAGATAGAACTTCCCTCGGTTTGGATATTCCATTTTATAGTGTTTTAGTAAACCCATTCCTAACTTGCACGCCTGTGCTTAATTATACAATTTGAATGGGCCAAGGACCTGGTTTGAGCTAAACTGTTGTGGGCTCGAGTTCAAGGCCCCTTAAACCTAGAAGACCAAACATGTTTATTTCTACTATTTTAATGCGGCTTCACTTTAAACAGTTTAAGTCGTTTAAGTTATTTATCATTGCATCACACACCATTTTTATTAATACAATATTGGGCTGAAATCCCTCCTTTTTTAACGGTTTCATGGAGATGCCAAGTACTTTTTATTTTGTAAGCCTAATCCCTACTTTTAGTGTTTTGTAAGCAAATGAATTAGTTCTTTCTTTTATTTAAAAACTACAAAATTTTGGCACCTAAACTACCCTTCTCTTTGCTATAAACATAGACTTCTAACTATTTTTGCTTGTGGAGACCGATGACGTGGCAGAGGGAGAAAATAATATTTTTAAAATTCAAAATGCTATAACTTTTAATTTACAAATTAAATTTTAACAAAATTTATATTTTCGGAAAGCATTTTTCAAGATCTCTAAAATGAGACCACACAATAATATCAAATTCAAAAAGAAAAAAACCTTTGTAACTCGAATATGCACACAAATTGCATAATAAAAAACTCAAAAATTATGCAAGTTATAATTTGCATAGGCTATTTTGCATACTTTTGAGCATTTGCACTTTTTTAAACCTCTATACATACAATTTACATAATAAAAATAACCCATAAATTGCACTTGCATAGTTCAAAAACTATGCAAGTTGTAGTTTGCATAGGCTATTTTTGCATACTTTGAGCATCTGCATATTTGTAAGCCTCTATACAAAAGGATTGCATAGTAAAAAAACTATAAAATTACGTTTTTATAGTAAAAAAAACCTATGCAAGTTGTAATTTGAATACAATCTCGGTTTTTATAGCTTCGTAAATAGGTTTATTTTTGAGTTTTTTTATTTATTTATTTTTTTTAGAATTTGATATTCATGTCTAATCTTGTTTTAAAGATCTTGAAAAATGCTTTACAAATGTATAAATTTTGTTCAAATCCGATTTATATTTTGAAAGTTATAACTATTTTTATGTTCAAATTTATTAATTGGGGTTTGCTAACGTGCACCGTTGTTATTCAGTTTATGGTTTTTTCGTCTTTTTACATCGTGCTAACGTGTGCCGAGGACTGTCCATGCATAAAAAAAAGGCTATTCTCTACGTCAAATTTTTTCCCATGCAAGGGTATCCTACCCATTTTCTATTTTATTAATGAGGCTTAACTTTAAAAGAAGGTTTAAAAAAAGTCACAACCAATAAGCATTTGACAGATACGACATAATATTTGTTTAGAAAACATAAGAAATAAGGGTTTCTCATAAAATATCTCCTCATTCTTTTTTCATTCTCAAAACTTCCCAAAACCACATCCTCTCCCATGATTCTAACTACTAAGAGCATCTCCAATGCAAAAGTCTTATAAGACAATGTCTTATCTACTTAGCATATCTTATAAGACAATGTCTAATCTACGTGGCAATAAAATTTTTACAATAGACATTGTTGAAAAAAATGCATCTCCAATGCAAATGTCTTGGGATGACTTTTTAACTTATGTGGCACTTAATTTTTGAATGGGTCAAATTTATTTTGTTTAAAAAGTAACTAAAAGTTTTGGAAGGAAAAAAAATTGCTGATGTGGACCGTAAGACACTGTGAAGATGAATATCTAGAAATAGACATTCTACTTCACAATGTCTAGAATAACTACCGCCGCGTCATCATCACATCCTTTCTTCACATTAGCATTGGAGAAAGTTTTTTAAAGAGAATGTCTATTTATCCTACGTGGCAGTCTTATTTTACCACATTCACATTAGCATTGGAGATGCTCTAAAATAACCTTCTTCACATTCTCTCTCTCCCACGATCCCAACTACCAAAATAACTCCCTTCACTTCCTCACCCTCTCACGATTCTCTCCATCTTCTACTATTCTCTCCAAAAAATAAATATTATCCTATTAACAATAAAAAACGATGACATTAACATGCAACATACATGCACATGACTTGTTTTTAAAAAAAGCAGAAGACTGTAATACCAAAAATAACCCAAAATCTCATATCTTCATTCATTATTCAATTGTTTTACTATATTTTTACCGTATTCAATAGTATGGTGATACCACTCTCGCTTCAAAAAAAAAGGTATGGTGATACCACTGACAAGACTATTCTGATTTGGAGTTTGGTTTTAATGACTGGTCACACTGCGCCCCAAGTGTATGTCATCCAATGATCTCATCATACAAATCTTAAGGTCATGATGCAGATAAACTGCCTCTAACAATATAGAAAAAGAAGATAAATTGTCAATTTGTAAGCACCGAAGGATCATCTATAAACAAACGAGAATACGCAAATGATTGAACACAATTTTCCAAAGAAATAAAATTACATAAGGAAAGCCCAAGAGCTAGGAAATGCCACAACCGTGAATTATGAACCCACAATCACTTCATAAGGAGGGGTATCAACTAACTATGCTAAATACAATTAGGTTGCCCCCATCGGCTGTTGGTCCCATTACCATTATAATAACTAATATAATAATTATAACAATCAATTTTTTAAAGAGAGCAATTCTAGTGACATCGTTTGACTGACATCACTGTTACCATGGTATGTGGGCCCATATGCATTTGAAGTAAGGGTTGAATTTTTGTGAGGATGTTCTTCTTACTGTGCAGAACTTTTTCACCGAAAATTAGCTAATTCTAAAATTTGTAATCCCATAATCTATTGATGCCATCACCTGTTGATGCAACTTAATGATAATGATTCGATCACCATTGATTTTTTATAATAGGATGATAGGTTCACAAGATTTAGAATGGATTGATTTTCGGTAATGATGCTCTCACCATGTAGATCATCTTCACTGAAAATTAGCACTTGCTTCATCTTAATGTGAGCCCTATAGGCTATTCTAACCAAAAAAATGTAATTGCGACGTCAATATAACGATGTCACTAGAACCGCTCTCTTTTTTTAAAACATTGATTAATATATTCGGGACCCACATGAACATTTTCCTTGCTCACTTTAATGATAAGCATACATCAACTAATCTCATTTTCGTATGTCTCTGCCACTTAACTTAATCCATATTCTAACCAAAAAATAAATCAGTTTTCTTTTCAAAACGATAGGGAAATCCATCTAAAGAAAACCTCATCCTAGTTGTATCTTTTAAACATTAAGTTGTAAAGTCTTTCTTGAAGCAAAAATCAGTAACTATCATTCACAAAACACCAATCTAATGTAGTAGAAACTAGGCCCTTAACCTTATAATCAGGATCACATACTCTCAATCTCAATTATTTCAATCAGGGAAATAATCTGTCTAATGCCTAGTAGAGTAATCAGTTCATTGCCTATTAATCCACTCCAACATCACAACCGCATCTCAAACATAATATTAGAGAGAAACCACCACCTTACAAGAACCGAAGAATCAATCATTAAAGATAGAGAGTATTCGATCTCTTTAATTGTACACAATCTTTCAATATTTTCAATTTTTTTTTAATTTTTTAATACAAACGGGATTTAATCCTAGGTCTAAGCTCTACAGTAGGTTTTACCAACAAACGAAGAGAATCAAGAGATACACATCACCAACTACTCAGGATAGTATTAGGTGCAAAACGAAATTCATAGCACTATTATATAATCAATAGTATTTATATTACTATTTAATGTAAAATGGCATTAATATCAGTATTCAATAGTATTTATATCACCATTACAAATTACAAGGGAAATATTATTTGTCACCCATACCATTACATATTTTCATCACTATTTTGTACACAGCATTGTTATATTACCACTATAAGAGGGATGCCTTTAATTTCTTTCTTTGTTTTGCCATATAAAAAAATCCATTGATATTAGCAAAGATTATTCAATAAAAGCCGGCTCTCACAAACAAAAGAGCATCCCCTAAAACCTAGCAAAAAAGGACTCCAAAGAGTATCACTATGTGCTTACTTAGATCCCAATTAGGTTGGCATCATAGCTAGCACCAATATTTTTTTTTAAACGGAACTATTGCCTAGGTTACATTATGGCGTAGATAAACACAGTGGGCATGTGAGAAGTGCAGGGAAACTGCCAAGAATATCGTTACCAACAAACGCAGGAAAAGCACCTACCAACGGACATAGAGAAACAGCCAATAACAGACGTACCTATATTTATTATCAAATTACATGGGACATACTTAACGGCAATACCACGGCGGAGAAGTTTTGATCTCAAGACCTCCCACTACTAAAGATTTATGGGAGGGATGCACAACGATTGAGCCAAAGGCCCACGTGCAACTAGCACCAATTCTATGTTCAGAAGCTCTCAAACGAAATGAAAATATCTACTATCTGGGCTCTCAGTCCTCCATAAATGAAAGGAGACTGAGAGGAATGACTCGTTCAAAAATATTATCCAATAAAATAGTTTTAAATTAAAAAAATTCTCAATGGATAATCATCATAATCATTTTTCTTTGCTATATCTAGTTAAGCAGTTGAATTGGCATGCATTTTATTTTTTTGGTAAAAGAAGTAAGTGATTAATTGTTAGATGTTAAGATTTAGGTACGTTTTAAGCCCATGTCATAGGGTTCAACCGCCAACGAGTTAACGACTTTATCATCTCCACGATGCAACTTTTGTTGGTTATGTGATTTTATGAAAATCATGGTGAAAATAAATGTTCAAATGAGGTTCACCATCAGGCTGATTTATCCATATCTATGTTATTATAGAAAGGAAAGCAACCTTGTCGACTATTAAAGAAGGCTACATCTCTTAAATTACATAAAAGATTGTGTTCATATTTGAATTTTGCTAATATTCATAATTTTCAATTCTATAGTTTGTTCACTAAATAAAAAATATTTGATAATTTTTGGTTTAACATAATATCGATTTTGGGCCCAAAAACAATTGAAATTTAGTAAATGATATCGTAGGCTGTTAAAATATTTGATAATTATTGGGTGAATTGGCAAAATTACCCAATAAAAATTAGGGTTTCTACAAAAATTTCCTTAATTCAACTTTAAATAGATTAAATTGATATTTTATACACAAAAAGAAGAAGAAGAAGAAGTTATGGTGTGGGTAAGACATTCATAGAATCTTCATTTTGTGACATTGTCATAAAAATGAAAAAAAAAAAAGAAGAAAGAAGGGGGCATTGGGGTGTGTCAAAAACTCTTTTGATCATTTTTGAAAAATTACATTAACATGGTTTGCTTTTAATGTCATGTAATTTTTACAAATGATGAATTTACTTAACAAATGTAGTACACATGTTTTAAAAATAATAAAAATAATTAGGACACATACGTATAAAATGTATATACCACACGTTGATGCGGTATAAATTCATACAACCTAAAGTGTCTTAATCTTAAGAAGTATTGAATTGCTTTTCAATTTTCGTGAACACGAAGGAAGATTTTGTAAATGAAGTTGCTAATATTAAGATAATTAAACAAAAATATCATTTACGGTATAAATATTTTGGAGTCAAATTTTGCTACTCCAAGTAGCAAAATATAAATATTACCAACGTGTTTATTCCTACATAAATTCATACAAAATTTCAAATTTAACGGTGGACATAAAAGATGTGGAAAGCTAGCGATTCACGAGAAACCCCACAATTTACTTCAAATTGCTCCAAGTTTTTTTTGTTTGTTTATAATGTTTTATGAAATAATAGGTTTTTTAAATATATTTACACTAATTAGTGGACTTAAAAATGATTATAATCAATTATTTTCAGCCATTTTAAGGACTTAATATTTATTTGATCCCTTTTCATAAAACCCAACTTGAAACAAACCCTCAAATTCATGGTATGCCAGTGGCATATTCCTGATGATGAGGAGAAGCAAAATTTTGGTACTCCTATCATGTAGCAAATTTTCACCCATTATTTTGGTCTGTTTATGGAAATCAAATAAATGTTTAGCACGCGAATCATTTCGGATGATATCGCGTGAAAATCAGGATAAATTGCCGATATTTACGATGGATAATAATGTAATTTGACGTACATAAATAAAGACCGTTGATTTTCCAAAATAACTCCTAGAGATTTACGCAATTTTTACTATTTCTCGCTTATTATCACCGAGATTCCATTATTTTATAGCTCTCTCTCTCTTTCTCTCTCTAAAACTTTGGAGTCTCTCCATTCTCTTCCCCTCATTTTTTTTTCCTGACTTGGAAAGAAACACTTCACTCCTCCCCCACTGTGTAGGGTTTCAGAGTTTTCTCTCTCTAGAAATCGAAGCGAAAACTAAAAGATTTACCAAACCCTAGTTTATTTTGATGCTATTCTCTTCAACGATACCCTAATTTGAACTCGATTCGACTCAATTTCCTCTCTTTGAATCTTCATTTCCACCAATGCGGCCTCTCATTCTCATCTTAAAACCCTTATTTTGGAGCTTAAATCCATGGAGTAATCGCTCTTTTGCTCTCGGTGGGTGAGAAAGACGACGTTCAAAGTAAGGTAATGGACTCTCTCTCTCTCTCTCTCTCTCTCTCTCTCTCTCTCTCTCTCTCTCTCTCTCTCTCTTCTTCTTCTTCTTTTTCTTCTTCGTCTTCACTTTTTTTTGCTGTTAGGAGTAGTAGATTGGGGGCACTGAAACTGGTTTTTTTTTGTTTCTCTCTCTAGACTCAGGTTTTTGTTGATTGTGGGGAAGTTCTGCGTTTTTCTGAAGCTTATTCTGTGGTCTCGTTGTTCTCTCTTTCTCCATCTATATATGGTTATGAGTTGAAAGATAGGGGGGAAGAGCCATGGAAGGAGACGAGCGTCATCTCATTATCGCTTGCGTTGTATCAGGAACGCTTTTCTCCATTCTAAGTTCACTCTCCTTTTTTACTCTTTGGGCTGTGAATTGGCGTCCATGGCGGATTTACAGGTACCATAGTTTAATCTTATTATCATTATTATCACTATTTGCTGAATTCCTAGTTTCTAACTCATTTCAAGTGATTGAATGTATAGTATTGAAAATGTCTTCTTTTTGATTGGACGTAGTATTATGAATATTTAGGCCAGATTATACCCTTTGAGATGCAAAGATAAAACATTTGTTTCTTATCATGCCTTTTATACTCAGTTGCGAACTTTCTATGGTCAATTTAATGAGATATACTCTTAATAGATCCATTGAGTGGTTACATAAGTAATTACCGCAAACATCAATGTTCTATTCCACCAATTTCATTGGCTTATTCTAAATTGCATTGGGTAAAGTGTGGTTTTGGGAACTTCTTTTGTGTCTAAATATTCCGGCATTAACATACACTGCAGTGTCACCCTTGTTTCTTAATTAAGTACGTATACCTGTAGAGAGATATCCGGAAATAGTTGACTTATACATCTGCATTTATTGATATGCTACTTGTGAAGTTTCTAGAGGTTAATATTATCAGCTACTCCTTGGCGGCTGAACTATTTTTAGGGTGGAAATGACGTGGAAATCTTATTTCATCTTCATGTTAAGTTCGGGATACAGTGTTCACGTATGTACAGGCATTGAATGAAACTGGATAAAAAACGCTGAATACTTGAGTAAATTATTAACAGGCAAGTATTTTTGATATCTCTTATCGGAGTTGTGTTGTCGGCTGAACTTGAATGCCGCTGAAATTTCGGGGTTGAATCTTTTTTTATTCTATTTATGGTAAAGGTGAGTAATGACATGTGATTTTTTCCTGCGCATAAAAATGTGGGGTAACTGTAGAAATAAAAAAAGGAACAACTTTTCTTGAGTAGAGATTGGGTCTCATTGTTGACGTTGGGAGGGGTTCCCCTTTTCCCTTCTTTTCAGGTGGCCATGATGAGAATATAGAGTTAAAGTGCAAATCTTAATAGGGATGCATTTTCCGACGATATGCCTTGGAAACTTCTCTTCCTAGAGAATTAAATGTTTATTGATTGGTAAACAGAGGATAGTAATAACTTCTTCTCCATGTTTAAAAAGGCGGAGCTTGTAACTGACGCTAAAAGTCTTATTAAATAGCACTAGGTGTAAGCCTCAATTAAGCCTCATCTTTTGTTTAGTGCTCAAAAATTCAAAAAAAGTAACAATACACAATTGAAGAAAATAATAACAATCATTTTATACGCAATAAATCACTTAAAGAAACATAAAAGTGAGGCTGATGTGAACAAGATCTTGTGGTGGGTCCATTTGGGAGGATCGTGCCAAAGATGGAGAGAATTTTGGGAGATTGGCTACTTGCAAATTAGGTTTTCTAGTTTTAGTAGGATTCTATTTTTAGAAGGATTTGAATCCAATTTATTTTAGGATTCGGAATCCTTGTGAAGTCGGCTAGGAAATAACTTGAGTCCCAAGTTAGTTGGGATCTCCCTCATCTATATAAGGCTATCGACCATTAAGTTTAGGTAGGTTTTGTTTGAGAGTTTTTCAAGATGTAGATGATGAACGTTCATCTGGTTCGAACGTTGAGTTTTTCTCCATTAATCTAAATACCGTGAAGTTTTGTTTAAACTTGAATTTTTGTTGATCGAAGAATCGCTTCCGCATCCAGTTTACACCGGAGGCTGTGGATTTTACCTTCGTTACTAATGCTATCGAGCTAAATGCTCACATATATCGTAGACATATGACATAATATAATTAAAAGGGTTGTTTTTGGTAAATAACAAAGACTCAACAAGTCCGTTATGTATTAGGGTTTAAAACATGATTAAACAGGTCAATTTTGACATATAATAATAGTAATAATAATAATATCAATTGGGCATTTGAGGGTTTAAATTTTTTTTTTTTGTGGGTCACAGCTAAGTCAGACCTACGTTACACGAACTTGGTATGAGGTGTAAGCTTCATGACACCCTGAGGTCCATACCTAAGGCATTCGCCTTAGACCATTAAAACTGTAGCCTCAATACCACTTTAGGCCGCTGCGCCTCAAGGCTTATGCGCCAATCACTTTTTTAAACATTGCCTCAACGATTCAAAGCAACACATTCATTCAGTGATATTAGCTTTTTGCTTGAAGTTCAATATATAATATACACAAAATCTCATTTCACGGCCTGTTTGGACACTCTAAACTCTTTCATCTCATCTAGGAAGGCTTTTCTCTGATCTAGCTGGAGGAAACCTTGAGTTGGATTAGCACAGATGTTGTTTGTTTAACATCTTTCCTGTTGGTAGCCCTACCATTGCTATTTGGTGGTGGTGATAGCATAATATTTTTTTTTACCTATGTAACAACGACACGACACTTTTGGGAATTTTTGCCGTGTTGACACTGACACTAATGGATACTTCAGCTGGTACTTGCACATAACAATGTTAGATGTTGTGTGTACTTGCACATCATCGTGTTAGAACATATTATATAGTTCTACATTAATTTCTTGTGTGTATTATGTAACGATGTTACATCTAAAAGTACAAATTATAACTGAAAATAAAGAACATAATAATTGAGACATGAATATTATGTATTTGTATGGCCGTGTCCGCATTTTGGCTTGATTCCAACTCACTGTCCGACACCTACACACATGCCCATATCATTGTTATATAGGTTTTTATAAAAAGAGCGAGTCTTCTCAAACAAAGAAATAAAGATATAGTGTTCGCTTTATGATAGGAACCCAAATATAGAGATAATACATCTTGTGCAGATAGAGATAGAGAAAGGGTTGGGTGGTTTGAGGATGAGCATAAAGGATATGGAGAGCAAAAAAGGTTAAGACTACAGTGGGTAAGGTAAACACATAGTATTGGCAGCCTGATTTTAAGGCGCTATTAAACCTCGTAAACAACCTGCTTTTCCAAATTTACTATTGACACCCTGTGGAACAAAAACATTGCTCGACCTACATCTTTCTACTCTTAGGGATCGATATCATATCAAGGAAAAACAGGGTATGTTTCAGGTCTAGTTTTCTGTAGTCCAAGCTTCTATTTGGCATAGGACATTGCCATTGAGAGCTCTAAGCATAGTTTCTTCTTTTGTACCATACACTCTTCACCATGGAAAGGGCATTGTGGGACAACCTTCCTATTTTGCTTACAACCATGATTTGTAATCTCTAGTACTTTATGACTGCTCTTTCTATGAATGAGGATAGGTGTGTTGCATGGTATATCTCTACTGTGATTGCAAGCAATCAGTTGCTCTCTTTGGATTCTATTATTTGAAGAACTTTATGGTACTTTCATGATTTAAGAACAATAAGATATCTATTTCTATTTTTTAATTAGTTCTTATGTTTATTGAATATCTTTATTTATAAAATTAAACTCTTATAGCCCCAGCAATATTGTTGTGATGAGTCATGTAGAGAACCCTTGTCTTGTCCCTCTAGTGCTTTTGACGAGACCCTAGCTGAAGAGAAACTTTTGTTCCCTTATATAATTGAAGATGAATCAAATATAGACCTTTATATTAGACTATTAGTAAAAAGCTTTTTGCGCTACAATCTTGATGACATTTGAAATATACAAAAACTAGTGGGTAATCTGTGCCTATGGCATGGCACGACCTGATAATTCCGTATAGAAAATCCAATATTTGTTATTTCCATGATATGTGTATGTGGCACGTATCACACCTGGATTCATTCAGTTGGATGCATGCATTATGGGTACTTATGAGTAGTTGAATGTTAGCGTTCCAATGTTAGCTTTGTTTGCAAAGTAAGGGTAGATGAAAAACCCTGTGAATTGAAGGAAGCCCTATATCGAAATAGATAAAACTTTTAATATTTTCAGTATTTCCTAAATTGTTAAAAAGTATAAGAATTTGAAATGACACAACCATAGTTCCTGAAAAGTACCAACTAAAACAAAGCAAGGTCGGTTCAGCATAAATAAACATAACCATAAATTATAATATAAACAAACACTAGCAACGAAAAATAGGGTATTTAGGTTAAAAATTAACAACATACATAAGCATCCATCCACTAACGATTTAGGAGTTGTTTTCTAAATCGATTTGGTTGTTTTACAATCCTTAAATCAATTTCATCAACCCGGGTTTCTATCAACCCTAAAGTGAAAACGAATTGATGAGTTTGAGTAAAATTTTCAGAACTTTCTAAAAAAGCACTTAGTTGGAAACGATTAAGGGTTTTAAAATGAACGCAAAAAAAAAAAGCTCCTACAAACAAATGACCCGAATGGAAATCATAAAATCTTTTAACAGTTACAAATTTTCTAGGATTTTATAAATTGAAATCAGTTTCTAAAACAACCTACTTATGACTGGATTCTCCCTGTTAATGTGACATGTATTATGGTATATGATTTTTGAGCCTGCAATAACCTTTATTATTATTATTACAGGGAATTAGGCCGAAGGCCCAATTCTCTGTTATCTTTTGTTTTTAACCCAGCAACCTTTTTAGGTTGGACTCAAACCCTTCACACATGTAAGTTTTATGTTTTTAACCCTTTTAGTTTCTTTTAAGGACAAAAATTAGTTTCTTTATTTTCTTTTTTCCACTTTTGCCCTCTAGTTCATTTTTTTTAATTGAACCTAAAAACAGATTCGTTACAGAGAACGAATGAAGAACAAAGCTTTTCATCGTTTGATCGATCGATCCTCTTTGAACGAATGCAATTATTTGATCTCCTCTTTTTCGATTTCGCATTTTAGATCGGTTAGGTTTCTGGTTCGAATTTTTTTCTTCAAATCACCATTGAAGCTTTCCTCAAAAGCTTCAACTTCCTCAAAAGCTGTAAGAAGTTCAGATCTTCCACGCAACTGTGTCTTCGTCTTCGTCTTCTTCTTCTTCTTCTTTGTCTCTATCTTAGTCTTCGTCTTCGTCTTCTTCTTCGTCTTCGTTTTTTTTTTTAGTTTCATACACTAGTTTTTCAACTTTTACGCAGCACTGAAACCCTCTACGAAGAGGGTTTCAGTGTGTTTAACAATGCTCCAACCTTTATCAAACACTGAAACTCTCTACTTAGAGGGTTTCAGTGTGTGTTATATACTATGTAAGTGGTTCAATGTTTGAAATCAAACACTGAAACCCTCTACCAAGAGGGTTTCAGTGTGTTTAACAATGCTCCAACCTTTATCAAACACTGAAACCCTCTACGAAGAGGGTTTCAGTGAGTTTAACAATGCTCTAACCTTTATCAAAGAGGGTTTCAGTGCGTGTTATGCACTATTTAAGTGGTTCAATGTTGAAATCAAACACTGAAACCCTCTTGGTAGAGGGTTTCAGTGTGTTTAACAATGCTCCAATCTTTATCAAACACTGAAACCCTCTACCAAGAGGGTTTCAGTGAGTTTAACAATGCTCCGACCTTTATCAAAGAGGGTTTCAGTGCGTGTTATGCACTATTTAAGTTGTTCAATGTTTGAAATCAAACACTAAAACCCTTTACCTAGAGGGTTCCAGTGTGTGTTATTACTATTTGAGTGGTTCAATGTTTGAAATCAAACACTGAAACCTTCTACCTAGAGGGTTTCAGTGTGTGTTATGTACTATTTGAGTGGTTCAAAGTTTGAAATCAAACACTGAAACCCTCTAGGTAGAGGGTTTCAGTGTGTGTTATGTACTATTTGAGTGGTTCAATGTTTGAAATCATGCACTGAAACCCTCTTGGTAGAGGGTTTCAGTGTGTTTAACAATACTCCAACCTTTATCGAACACTGAAACCCTCTACCTAGAGGGTTTCAGTGTGTTTAATGTACTATTTGAGTGGTTCAATGTTTGAAATCAAACATTGAAACCCTCTTGGTAGAGGGTTTCAGTGTATTTAACAATACTCAACTTTTATCGAACACTGAAACCCTCTACCTAAAGGGTTTCAGTGTGTGTTATGTACTATTTGAGTGGTTTAATGTTTGAAATCATGCACTGAAACTCTTTTGGTAGAGGGTTTCAGTGTGTTTAACAATACTCCAACATTTATCGAACACTGAAACCCTCTACCTAGAGGGTTTCAGTCTGTTCAGCAAAACTCTAAAGTTTATCAAACACTGAAATCCTCTATTTCAATGTGTGAAATTGTATCACAACCATTACAGTTCACTGAAATCTTCTTCAAACTGGGTGGCGATGCTAGAAAACATATTTGCTCATGATCAACGACGACAAGATCTTGAAAAACGATGAAGATAAATGCGAGAAGTTGCTGAAAGTAGGGTTTTTAGTTCGAGATCTTCAGATCGAGAGAGAGAGAGAGTATGTTACTGTAGAACAGTAATGGTGATGGCACCGTCGACGGCGACGGTGCTGTTTTTTTGTTTGGGTACGAGATCTTCAAATGGAGAGAGAGAGAGAGAGAGAGAGAGAGAGAGAGAGAGAGAGAAAGAAAGAAAGAGCGTGTGCGCTGTTTTTTGTTTGAATGGACTTTTTGGTCATTTTACATGTCACACGTTTGGTTTTTAACCCAAGGGGCCTTAAACAAAAACAAAACGTTGGATGTCCTGCATCCTAACGTTTTTCACATGGAGGGGCCTTAGCCCAAAACCCTGTTATTATTATTATTATTATTTTTATTATTAGTTTCCTCATTTTTGTGCTTACTTTTGTTGTTCTTTTGCATCATCAGTTGGATCTTTGCTAGAAAATGGCCAGAAATCATACAAGGGCTTCCATTAGGTGTAATATGTGGTTTTCTCTCCCTGTCTGCTTGGATGGTTGTCCTTTCACCAGTGGTGGTGCTTATCATCTGGGGGAGCTGGTTGATAGCAATTCTGGGACGAGATATAATTGGACTGGCTGTAATAATGGCTGGTACTGCTCTTCTTTTGGCATTCTATGCTATCATGCTTTGGTGGAGGACAAAATGGCAAAGTTCAAGTATGCACTGCTCTTCTTTCATATTTAATTATTCATAGAAGATTTTGGTAACATGTTCTTTGTAATTTCATTGTTTATCATGTGCCTTGCGATTGGGGTTATCATGATTTTTTTTTGGATAATCTCTAGTCAGACTGTGTTTCTATGTTTCACCAGTGGCTTGTGGATGGGTCTTTTCTGATTGAAAACCAACATGGTACTTCCTACATGCAGTATTCTGAATGTAGAATTTGTAGAAGCTACATTAAGTCATGTCGTTGATTGCACAGTATGATTACAATGTCTACTAGCTGTATTGGTGAGATCAAGAGAACATTTAGGTTCAAACATGATAATGGGCTGATTTGAGCTCTAGGCAATGTATGAATGTACTCATTCCAGTCAAACTGGTGCTCTGTTATGGTCCCCACCCAGTTGAATGTCTTTGACGAGTCAAACTTTACTTGAGGGAGTTATTTTAAACCTTGGTTAGCTAGAAATCTTGAACTGCTCTAAATAGAGATCTTTTCCCCCTCGAAATTTTTATTCTAGTCATTTTCCTCATGTCAATATGTGATGTTGCTAAATATAAAATTCAAGGGATTCTCCTTCATATGATCATCTATTGGGCATTTCTAGGTCCATAGCATGATTTCCTTTCTGATCTTGTATTCTTGTCTGAAGGTTGCATTTACAGTTTGTGTCATTGTATTTAGAACATCTAGTTCTAACTTCATTATTCAAGGAATGGAATCCGCTTTTCTGCATTTAGAAATTTAATCAATTGACTTTTTCTTTAAACAGGGGCAGTTGCTATTCTTCTTCTTGTGGCTGTATCACTCCTCTGTGCGTACGAACTCTGTGCAGTCTATGTCACAGCAGGCTCAAGTGCATCTGAGCGTTATTCTCCTGCTGGCTTCTTTTTTGGTGTGTCGGCAATTGCATTAGCAATTAACATGCTCTTTATTTGCCGAATGATCTTCAATGGTAATTACCTCAGCCCTTCGTCTTGATTGTGTCATATGTTATTTAAGGGACCGAACATAAATTTACACTTTCTGATGGAAACCATATTTTGCTGCAAAACTGCCAAACTTCTGTTGATTAACAATCTTTTATGTATTGATCGCCAGGAACTGGCTTGGATGTAGATGAATATGTGCGTAGGTCATACAAATTTGCTTATTCTGATTGTATTGAAGTTGGGCCTGTCGCTTGCTTACCAGAACCCCCGGATCCAAATGAGTTATATGCACGGCAATCTAGTAGGCAAGTCCATGCCATTTGTTCCTTCTTCTGTGTGTGCTATTGTTTATTGCTGTGGTCCTTGTATCTACATATTGTCTATTCTTGTTATTATTATTAGTGCCACACTATGTAGTGGACCTGACATCTGGTTCTATTTTTGTCATAGTTTATGATGCATCACACTAGTACTTTCTGAATAGTTCCATGACCTGGTTGACGCGTAATCTGATATCCTCTTCCCTCTCTCCCCGAACAAGTACTCAGTTATGCTGACTTCCATTTTGGTCACTTGGTGTTGTTTTTGTAGGGCTTCTCATCTTGGACTTCTTTATCTTGGGTCACTGCTCGTACTTGTTGTATACTCAATCTTATATGGCTTGACTGCAAAGGAGGCACATTGGTTGGGGGCTGTTACATCTGCTGCTATAATTGTTCTTGGTATGACCTTCTATACAAAATGTTGATGTTTGTTTGCATTTTATCTTCATGCTCCAGAGATATATTATTATACCTTGCATTTATTATCTTATAGATTGGAACTTGGGGGCATGCTTGTTTGGATTCGAGCTTTTAAAGAGTCGTGTTACAGCACTTTTTGTTGCTGGAACATCTCGAATTTTTCTCATCTGCTTTGGAGTGCATTACTGGTTTGTAACTGACTTCTCATCTCAAGTGGTTTGGTTTTACTTCATTTCAATTTTGTGGAACTTAATCTGTGCTGTTGTTTGCTATGGTAATAGTTACTCTGATGCTTTTCCTTCAGGTATTTGGGACACTGTATTAGTTATGGAGTTGTAGCCTCTGTCCTGTTATTTGCTGCTGTTTCTCGTCATGTCTCAGTTATGAGTCCATTGGCTGCAAGGAGAGATGCGTTACAGAGTACAGTGATTCGCCTAAGAGAGGGATTTCGGCGGAAAGGACAAAATAGCTCCTCTAGCTCTTCTGAAGGTTGTGGGTCAAGTGCAAAACATAGTAGTAGTGTTGAAGCAAGTCACCATTCTAATGGCGTTGAAGCTATTTGTAGGAGTACATCACATTGCACAGGTGATGGCAGTAACTGGAATAATGTTGTTCTGGGTGGCACTACTAGTTCTCATGAAGGGATTAATAGTGATAAGAGCATAGATAGTGGACGGCCAAGTTTGGCATTGCGTAGCAGTTCTTGTCGTTCTGTTCTTCAGGAGTCTGAAGCTGGATTAACCCTTGCTGATAAACATCTTGATCACAGCAGTTCCTTTATTGTTTGCTCGAGTGGTGGTTTGGAAAGCCAAGGCTGTGAGTCAAGTACATCGACTTTGGTAAATCAGCAAGCATTGGATCTGAATTTGGCTCATATCTTCCAAGAAAGACTGAACGATTCCAGGGTTACATCTATCTTGAAAAGGAAAGCTAGAGAAGGTGATGTTGAGTTGGCTAATCTACTCCAAGATAAGGGTTTAGATCCTAATTTTGCAGTGATGTTGAAGGAGAAAGGCTTGGATCCAACTATTTTGGCATTACTGCAGAGAAGTAGTCTAGATGCAGATAGAGAGCATCAAGACAACACAGATGTCACTGTAATTGACACAAACAGCTTGGACAATGTCAGGCCCAATCAGATTTCGTTGTCAGAAGAATTGCGGCGTCAGGGGTTAGAAAAATGGCTCGAAATATTCAGAATGATTTTGCATCAAATAGCAGGTACGCCACAGAGAGCGTGGGTTCTTTTCAGTTTTATCTTCATCCTTGAAACGATCATTGTGGCAGTTTTTCGCCCAAAGACAATTAAAGTGATAAGTACTACTCATCAGCAGGTGAGAATGAGGCCTTCTCTTTAAGTGCGAATAGCATTTTGTACTGTTCACGCAGTTCAATGGTTTTGCCATTGTTTTATGCGTGTGGTCATTGCTGATATATATGCTTATGACTTGCATGTTTGCAGTTTGAATTCGGCATCTCAGTGCTGTTATTATCTCCTGTTGTTTGTTCAATTATGGCTTTCCTACGATCACTTCAAACAGACGAAATTGCCATGACATCCAGACACCGCAAGGTACACTCCAGTTGTTTGGAGCAATTAATATTAGCTTTTGTTATCAACTCAGGTATTGCAAATGTCACATACTTCATTATATTTTTTATGTAAATGTAATTGGATTGAATTGGATTACTATTATCTATATCATTGTACAATCTTGAGGCTCATTGCCGATGTTGGGTAAGGGGTTTAGTTTTGAGTACATTCTCCACTAGAGACTCCATCTTTTCCAATTTGAGCTCTTAATTATGTCGACTTCGGAGTTCTGGGATTGTACCATGTAATGTTTGCAAATGTGCTCTACATATTGGTCTCAAATTGAGTTTAGGCTTGTATGTTTTCCGAAAGGTGAACCGGCTTTGGGCTGTGATCTATATGGTTCATGTCTTAAGGAGGTTGCTTTTGGTGCATTACTATTATGGATTACACCTCCCCTTTTAAATTAAATTTTACTGTAGATAGTGTTTTTTAAATTGAAGTACGGAAAAAGTTTCTAGCATGTACTGTTCTTACACAGAGTTTCAACTGGTATTATTTCTGAAATCTGAAGGATGTCAAACTATTAGACTTTGTTTTTTATATTGTTTTCATTTTGATTTGATAACGTAGACCTCGTATTTATATTTTACATTGTATTTTCATTTTCAATCTTTTTATTCATTGATATCATATTGGAAAAATGAATGAGATGGAATATCAATGGCAATGCACAATGAATCAGCGCTTTGATTTAATCAACAATAGCATTTGAATATTATTTTTTATGTGATTTTCTTTTGAAAAGCATTTGCAGATTTGAACTTTTTAGACTTGTAATGCGCTGAAATTCTGTTCTTATATGGCGTGTTTAGATTTCTAGGTGTTTTATTCATTTATTTATTTTATTTTAATTGATAAAAATGTGTCATATAAAGGAATTGGAATGTTCCCACCATACTAGGAAAGTAGGTGAAATGATTGAACAAAGAAAAAGAAAAGAGTAGTTGAAGTGAGAGAGGACCTACAATAGCAAGTGTAAAAGAAAATTTTTGCGATGTTCCCCTTTTAACACTAAATCATCAATGATGCAACTCCCTAAGGTCCTTGAGTAGCTAGTCTCATGGGAATATAAAAGATTTGATCTTCAATACCATTGCTTCATGACTACTTTCTAAATCTTCATGTGGTCAATAGAGAAAGAAGAAAGTCTCCATGGAATAAAGCCCCTCAGAGAGAATACCCTGGCATAAAAATCCAGATACAACTTGTGGAGACTCTTTTGATGATCCGCTAAATGCCATTAAGTTGAAGGAAGAAGATGAAGACTGTGATGAACACGATAAAGAATGGCTTTGCTCTGAGCCTCTATACCAACTTTAGTCCTGCCCAAGCAAAAACATAGTGCAGGCTCAAAGAGATTTCCCGATGAGAAATAATCTAAATACTCAAACTTGATTCAATGAATCACTATAAAACTCCAATTTAAATCCTAATCACACTACTTTCTTTCCATGTATACGGACAATAAATACTTAAGAATAAACCCTGCTCTCTGTAGATTTCTAATTTAGAACAATCAGACATTAAAAAAAAATAATAAGACATAATCTGCTCAAAATTTGGTTTCTCACAGTCTAGAACGTTTTCTCATCCAATGACCTCTGAATTGCTTAGCTATGTTTTCTTGGGACTTTTGTGGTCAAATGCCTTGCATTTAGCGTACTGTATTTTATGTATGCTTTCCGATTTTGATTTTTTGCGTATCTACTTTCATCTTCTTTGATTGTTTCTAACTTGGTTCTGAATCTTCAGTATGGTTTCGTTGCCTGGTTGTCGAGCACCTCCGTCGGATTGCTGCTCTCCTTTTTAAGGTATCATTTTGTGTCATTTAAATAAACCATTATCTGACATTTACATTTTTTTTTCCGGTTTATGAACAGTCCGGAACAGAGTGAATCCATGCTTTACAATTTTGATTGGATGAAATTCATATGGAAGGATGCATAAATTCATGCTTTACATAACTGCAATCCACGTTTAAACTTTTTATGTAACCATGATATTACAAGTTTTCCTTGTTATTTCTGGTTTTATTTTCAAGCGTTCCAAGTAGTAGTTTTGACTGCTACAAGAAATTCCTTCATCCTATTCCATATTCCATAATTGTGAACCAGGTATGAGTGTTTGAGAATTGACCATAACTTATTTTATAGTGGCGCAACTGTCCAATCTATTTGGAAAGTTATGATTAATACTGCTACTTTTTATCATTGGTTGATTTGCTTAGATTTCACATGGAGAACAAGTAGGAGACAAATTTTGTCAATATTTTTGTTATTTGGTTATCCTGGGAAGGATGGAACAACTAGACAATGAAGTTTTGAACTCCTACGCTTTAGTCTTCGAATAATTGTTAGTGACTAACGAATCCTGTACATGTATGGTTATGAGTATTTCTCCTATATCTTAAAATGAGCTCACTATTGTTCTGCTGATCATAGACTTCTCCACTTAAAGATACATGGCTATCGAAGCAGGCTTCATTAAGCTGATATGAGATTTTTGGTGCCAAGCCTTTCCTTTGCCGAGGTTAACTAAGTTCGAACAAAACAAATAACTGATGTCTTCTAAAGGAAAGGAAAACTTAAAAGATTCAATGAATAGATGATGGCTAAGGTTTTGAATCGATCAAAAAGTGATGACCTAGATTTTGTATGGCTTGCCACATGTTGGTTTGTTCTAGTAAATATGGTCCTCTACCATTCGTAAAGCCGAATTTTCAATTAAGGCTTTATTCACAGTTGGATTACTTTTGATATTTTGATGACTCTGATATTATCATTGTGTTTACTGGAAAAGGGACTGTGATATCAGTTTGACTTGATCACACCATTTCATGTCTTTGAGTTTTGCTAGGCAACTTTGTAGTCTTGCAGCTTGGGGTTTAGGTTTCTTGTTCTTCATGCATACAATTCTGTCCTTTTTTTGCAGCAAGTCATCGGTTCTACTTGGCTTGGCTTTGACTGTCCCTCTCATGGTCGCTTGCCTTTCCATTGCCATTCCTATATGGATTCGGAATGGCTACCAGTTTTGGGTTTCACGAGCAGAATGCACAAGTCAGGGAGGCCACACTGGAGCTCGTGGGAGAAAGGAGGTTTGTACTTCAACAGTAGTGAAAATTCTCTTGAATGAGTTCTTGTACACATTGCACACATATATCCTCACTTATGCGTAACAACATGTGACTTTAGATCTAAGAATTTTCCCATCCTATGGACCTCTCCCACTTCCTTCAGTAGAGGCTTGTTATTGTTAGTAATTGACTCTCCACGTATGACATTGAGTCCTGTCCTGTGCCCCATTTTTTCTCCTGCAACTAACATCATGGTTCAGAATTTTGGAATGTCTTGGTATGTTTTGACCGAGATTCTTAGGCGGCAAGGGTGACCTTAGCAAGCCAAAATTGGGTTTTCTAGATTTGTATCAGTACATCTTAGTTGGCACATCTTGCTTTTTCAATGATCTGTATATACATTGGATTAGCTTTTAATACCTTGAATAATGTACATACTGCATATATAATAATATATTCACAATGCTTCATGCATGATACAACTTGAGGGCTTACATGGAGATATATGTATTTGATATGATGACATGACGTTAACACTCTAAATGAATCAATTGATCATCCCCCATCATCGGTAATAATGCCTTGTCCAACGATTAGGGTCCGCTACATATAGCCTGTTTTCCTATCATGACCAATATGCAATATCTAGAGCTATATCTTTTTTGAAGACATCTGCATTCTTATCATTTTTTATTGTCTTGACCCATTTAATTACAGCCTTTCTCTTGCCCTTTGAGAGCTTTCAATCGAGACCAATGGACTTGTCTTTTACAGTGCTGCTATTGTCTTCATTACATGTGCAAACCATCTCAAATTGATTTTTGTATCTAATTCTTGGTGTCCATTTCAGGCTGTAATCCTCACACTCTCCATATCGATGTTCATTGGATCTGTCTTAGCTCTAGGAGCAATAGTCTCTGCCAAACCTTTAGAGCACTTAACTTACAAGGGATGGACTGAAGATCAAAATAATTTTAGCTCTCCTTATACATCATCTGTGTACCTTGGTTGGGCAATGGCTTCAGCATTTGCTTTGATAGTTACAGGCGTGCTGCCAATCGTGTCATGGTTTGCAACATATCGGTTCTCTCTCTCCTCTGCTATATGTGTTGGAATATTTGCAGGTAAGTTAAAGCTCACTTTATTATGTAATGTGCATCTTTTCCTTCTCTAAGACTGTTAACTAGTGTTTGTGGGATCCCTTGTTGCATGTGCTGTTGATTCTTTAGAGAATTAGTTTATTACTTTTCTTATTGTTAATGTGGCTTGCCCAATTATGTTTTTGGTCCAGTTGTTCTCGTGGCATTTTGTGGTACATCTTATTTGGAGGTAGTGAATTCTCGGCATTATGGAGTTCCAACAGAGGGTGATTTCCTTGCTGCTTTACTTCCTTTGATGTGCATTCCGGCACTTCTATCACTCTGTTCTGGTCTACTTAAATGGTAGGTGTCATGTAATTTGACACTAGGTTTGAAGCAGTGGATGTAATGAAAAGTCAGTTTCTCAAATTGGCCATGAAATTTGTTTTCAGGAAAGATGATGACTGGAAGCTTTCTCGAGGTGTTTATGTATTTGTTGGCATTGGTCTTCTTCTTTCGCTTGGTGCAATATCAGCCGTTACAGTTATTGTTAAACCTTGGACGGTGTGTGGGGATTATTTTTGGCCTACTGATATTGGTTTATCTTAGGTTTTATTTCTAGTTTCATTTTGGAATGACTTGTATTCCATTCTAATTTTGTTTCTTTTTTTTTCCCCTTCATTCCACCTAATTTTTATGTTCCTTTCCTTTTTCTTTTTCTTATTGCTGCAACAGATTGGGGTTGCTTTTCTTTTAGTTCTCCTTCTCATCGTCCTAGCTATTGGTGTTATCCACTATTGGGCTGCGAATAATTTCTATTTGACCAGGGCACAGATGTTTTTAGTTTGCTTCCTTGCATTTCTTTTGGCTTTGGCTGCATTTCTACTTGGATTATTGGAAGGTGAATTTCCTCTAGAAGCATAATGTTTGATTGATCCTTAGATGTTCTTAAGAGAGGCCAGCTTTGGTCTCTGGCTTGTAGATGGCTTTTTCATGCATGCTGCTGAATGACATTATTCATTTGCAGGTAAACCCTTTGTTGGAGCATCTGTTGGTTACTTCTCATTTCTATTTCTTCTTGCTGGAAGGGCATTATCTGTGAGTTATCTCTTACTAGCTTGAATGAAATCATGAGCTTGCTAAATCTTGAATTTTTAATTGTTTATTTCTAGGTCTACTTATTTCTTCTTAATTAGGTTATTCAGCTTCGTTGTCTTTCTGTGACACAGTTCAGTTTCTTTCTGTAGGTTCTTCTTTCACCTCCAATTGTAGTTTATTCTCCGAGAGTATTACCTGTTTACGTTTACGATGCTCATGCTGATTGTGCGAAAAATGTCAGGTTTGTACTTGGAAGTTTACCTGTTTATTCTTTGAGAGTATTAGTTGCATTTTTGCCTAGATGAATTTCAGGTTTACTTTGGAATTGATTGCTTGCATATCCTTATTTTACCATGTTCAATCAGTTTCCCATGCACTTACTAGTGTAGAATCAAGTATCTTCCGATAATTTTTTGATGTCTGATGTTTTGCTTCGCATTTGTTCCTTCATCCTTGACAGTGCCGCATTTCTCGTTCTATATGGGATTGCAATAGCAACTGAGGGCTGGGGTGTTGTTGCTAGTTTGAAAATTTATCCACCTTTTGCTGGTGCTGCTGTATCAGCAATTACTCTTGTGGTAGCTTTTGGTTTTGCCGTATCTCGTCCATGCTTGACACTTAAGGTTAGTGCAGAACTGCACTGATTTGAGTAATGAATCTTGAGTCCTCTCTAATGTTATCAAAGTATGCCTTATGTATGTAAATCTACCTTTTAACTGCACGGGTTCCTTTTTCTAATCACCAGATGATGGAGGATGCTGTCCATTTTCTAAGTAAGGAAACTGTTGTTCAGGCAATCGCTCGATCTGCCACTAAGGTGTGCTTTTTTTGTTTTTGTCTTGCTGCTTTTTTGTTTTTGCCTTGCTTTCAGATTACAAATTTTTTAAGTCTTTTGTATATTCTCAATTTTTAGTGTACTATTTTTGTAAATTTTATTTCAGTTCAATATACAGTCAAGAAAGTCATGTTATACTTACACAATCCTTTTTAAGAATATTATACATGTCCATGTCCATGGTCCATTTTCACAATAGTGCTTCTTTTTTTTTTAGTTGAACCCAATAGTGCATGGTTCGTACTTCATACCACTGACATTTCTCCAAACAGTGCTAAGTTGCTAACTCCTTTAGTAAGCGCATGTAATATCACGAGCTCAAGTATTGAAGAATAACTTAGACGGCCTTCTACGGGTCAAGGAGATCCGTTAAATGCTATTGAGTGGGCTGAGGGAAATGGAGGAGTTCAATCAAGAAAGTCAATAAGGAGTCCAAAGGGGAGAAGTAATATAAATACAACTTTGTTCCTAGGGAGTTCTTACTTCCTAGTGAGATATCGAACTAGAGAAGCGGCCAAGTGAGGTCTGTTTTCAGGTTATATGGACACCGTCCCTAAACACCATGAGGCATTCCTATTGACATTTTTTTGTTTGTTTCTAATAGTTATGCACGGTTTTTAATTTTTTCTTCTTTGGGTTACAATTTATATCCTATCATTTGCTTACAAGAAAATAGGTAGGACATTTGGAGGGCAAAGTGTTTCTGATAGTTATAGTTTTTAGTCATCTCGGATTACAACTTGTGTCCTCAAACCTTCCGATGTCATATCTACCTTAGAAAACTGGAATGGATGCAGTCAGGTTGCATTGAGATTGGTGATGCTTCATTGTTGGGTGGGGCACTCTGACTGATTTTACTTGTGTTGTTGCTTTTTGCTTTTCGATTAGTCATTCCTTCAAATCTTTTTAGACATTCCTTACTTTAGGTGTAGATTAACTAATATTTTGTTTTAAAAAATTCCTTCATCTTTTCGAATTATTTCAATCTACTGCATCTTTCTCTGCTTTGTTAGACTTAACTGTGTGCTTATTTAACTCTCTCTCTCTCTCTCTCTCTCTCTCTCTCTCTCTCTCTCTCTCTCTCTCTCTCTCTCTATTATCTACCAGTTGTTATTTACAATTGAATGCTTCTTCTTGGAACTTGCAGACTAGAAATGCTCTTTCCGGAACTTACTCTGCACCACAGAGATCTGCTAGTTCAGCTGCTCTTTTAGTTGGAGACCCTACCATTACTCGGGACAAGGCGGGCCATTTTGTGCTTCCCAGAGCCGATGTCTTGAAATTGAGAGATCGTCTTCGAAATGAGGAATTAGCTGCAGGCTTGTTCTTCTGCAAATTTAAAACTGGTAGAATATTTTGGCGTGACTCACCTACTGATGTAGGCAACCGGAGAGAAATGTGTGCTCATGCACGAATTCTTGCTTTGGAGGAGGCAATTGATACTGAATGGGTATATATGTGGGACAAGTTTGGTGGTTATTTGCTTCTTTTGCTTGGTTTGACTGCTAAAGCGGAGCGAGTACAGGTGAATTAGAATACTTAACTGCTAATGTTTTAATAGCATTGATATTAACTGTTTACCTATCCATTCTATATGTGCACTGTTATAATAGTTGTTGTAGGCTAATATTTGCTTTATGGCAGGATGAAGTTCGTCTAAGACTTTTTCTAGATAGCATAGGGTTCTCGGACCTAAGTGCAAAGAAAATTAAGAAATGGATGCCTGAAGACCGTAGGCAATTTGAACTTATTCAAGAGAGGTAGATCATCCTCTCTCTTTCTCTCTCTCTCTCTTTCTCTATATATATATATATATATATATATATATATATATATATATTAGCATGTTTTTAATCTTATTTATTTTCTTATTAAAGAGTTCAGACCTATAATATATGACCAGGACAGAGGAATGGGACCAATATGGTTGGGCCATGGCATTTATACTTGTACTGGATACAGATACAACATGGATAAGTTTTCCATCTTGAAGTATCTGGGTATCAGAGGTTCAACCTTCTCAATTTTGTAAACTGTTTCTTATTTATTATTGCAGTTACATAAGAGAAAAGGAGATGGAAGAGGAAATTTTAATGCAGAGACGTGAAGAGGAGGGGAAGGGAAAAGAAAGAAGAAAAGCACTTCTGGAGAAGGAAGAACGTAAGTGGAAGGAGATAGAGGCTTCTCTTATATCTTCCATTCCGAATGTTGGCAACAGAGAGGCTGCTGCCATGGCAGCTGCAGTTCGTGCTGTAGGGGGTGATTCTGTTTTGGATGACTCATTTGCTCGGGAGAGGGTTTCGAGCATTGCTCGTCGCATCCGCACTGCTCAATTAGTCCGTCGGGCACAACAGGTTTGCTTCTGATCAGTTTTTTATGTATTTACTATATATTGGAAGTTTAGAGTTGCTGCTCTCGGAGGCAGGTTTGGACAGTTGTTTACTCTTTTTTTTCAAGCACCATGGATTCCCAGTTTCTGGAAATTTTTTTGAAGTCTTTTGAGTTCTGACGACAATAAACTAATCTATGGAGGCAAAACCTCTATATGTTCTTCTGTTTCTTTGTGTATCTTAATCCATTTTAGAATTTGGCTCTCATATTTGTTTAACCTAAATAGTTTATAACTATAGGATACTTTATAATTGTGTAACAAGGAAAATATTGGTACTGATCCTTGCGTGCTGGATCAGTGAGGTCCTTAACTAATATTAGTTCAACGTGGAGATTGCACCAAAATTTCAGAACCTTAAGATACCCCATTTTGTTGTTAAATGATGTATCGGGGTGTCTAATGTATGTAGTTCACTTCAAACACATTGGTATTTTCAGTGGTTTCTGTTATCGATTGTGTACACTGAAAATGTGTTACATGAACAAGAAAGCACAAGAATGGTAGGTTAGCTTATATCCTGTCCAATGCAATTCAGTGTTGCACCATGTTGTGCATTCTCGAGGACCTCTACTCGGGAAGTAAGAATGCATATCAGTATTATCACCTTTTCTTTTCTTTTTTTTAGGGGAAATGGGTTTTATTTTATTTCCAGGCGCTAACTTGTGAATTACATGTATAACTTTCATTTTAAAATTTTGAGCATTAATATCTTGACAGACGGGAATTCCTGGTGCTGTGTGTGTCCTCGATGATGAACCTACAGTAGGTGGCAGACACTGTGGGCAGATTGATCCAAGCATTTGCCAGAGTCATAAAGTTAGCTTCTCTATTGCTGTCATGGTCCAGCCTGAGTCTGGGCCAGTTTGTCTTTTAGGAACTGAGTTTCAGAAAAAGGTCTGCTGGGAAATCTTGGTTGCTGGTTCCGAACAAGGTATTGAGGCTGGGCAAGTGGGCTTGAGATTAGTTACTAAAGGTGATAGACAAACTTCTGTGGCAAAAGAGTGGAGTGTTGGTGCAACGAGTATTGCCGATGGAAGGTGTTTGCTTTTTAACTTGGCTTCGCATATAATTCTTCAGAACTTGATTGCTGCAGTTCCTTGTATTTTCTGTTTCCTTACCCCTTTCTAGTCATAAATAATTGTAGAAGGTGATTACATAGTTTCAGATTCTTTTAATTTCGGATTGTTGCTGTATCTACTCAGATTTCTTTTTGTGTATGTTGCAATTGCTTTGCAGGTGGCACATTGTGACTGTGACTATTGATGCTGAAGTAGGTGAAGCTACTTGCTTTTTAGACGGGGGCTTTGATGGATATCAAAGTGGATTACCATTGCATATGGGCAATGGTATTTGGGAACCAGGTACTGAAGTCTGGATTGGCATTAGACCACCAACAGACGTGGATGCATTTGGGAGATCAGATAGTGAAGGAGCCGAGTCCAAGATGCATATAATGGACGCATTTCTGTGGGGGAGGTGTTTGACTGAAGATGAGATTATAGTTGTTCATTCTGCTACTAGCTCAGCTGAATACAATGTGATTGATCTTCCAGAGGATGGTTGGCAGTGGTGTGATTCACCTTCCAGAGTACGCAACTAGAATTCCTTGTTATAGTTTATGTTGGTTTCAGGCAAATTGGTTTTTGTTCCCTATGAGATTGGCAATGTTTTCTCTTACATTTTTTTTTCTCATCTTTTAGCTGATTAAAATTGTCACCTCCTGTGTATATTGCTTAGGTGGCAGAGTGGGATAGTGACCCTGCAGATGTCGATCTATATGATAGGGATGATGTAGATTGGGATGGACAGTATTCAAGTGGGAGGAAAAGAAGGTCCGAACGCGAGGGAGTAGCAATCGATATGGATTCTTTTGCCCGAAGATTGAGGAAATCTAGGATGGAAACACAAGAGGAAATTAATCAACGGATGTTATCAGTTGAAATGGCTGTTAAAGAAGCTCTTGCTGCTAGAGGAGAAGTGCATTTTACAGATCAAGAGTTTCCTCCTAATGACCAGTCTCTTTTTGTTGATCCAGATAATCCCCCTTCCAAATTGCAAGTATGTTTCTATGACTAGTATATTTCTGTTGGATAAGTCCAGTTATCTGATTGGTCCTTAACCTTGTCCTGCTTTCCATCCTAGGTTGTTTCTGCATGGATGAGACCAGCTGAAATAGTGAAAGAGATATCTGTGGATTCTCGTCCTTGCTTATTTTCTGGTGCTGCTAATCCTTCCGATGTTTGTCAGGTATAGCATCTCTTTTTGCAGTATGACCTGGAAACACCGTCTCTTGGTCATGCGTGTTGTTGCACCCAAAATGTTAAATACTAACAGCTCACTATCATGATGCCTTGCCTCAATTATTTTGTTCAAAAAGCTACAATGTTCTCTTGTGCAGGGTCGATTGGGTGACTGCTGGTTCTTGAGTGCTGTTGCTGTTTTAACTGAGGTTTCACGCATATCAGAAGTGATTATCACACCAGAGTTTAATGACGAAGGAATATACACTGTTCGCTTCTGCATTCAGGTATGCATTTATGGATATACGGATACCTACACTGCCTGAGAATTTGTTCATGTCGCAATCTGTTTCCTTGACTTATTATCTTAGAAGTCATTTCTTTATGAGGTTATCAAACTAGCCTTTTAAGTTTTTGACTTGTACGAGTGAAAAAGCTAGTTCTGGATGTGTTCCCAAAACACCATCTTAGTGGCATGTTCTCTTTAGCTATACATATCTAAGCCATAATTTTAATTATACCCTTCCCAATTTCAATGGCAAGCAAATTGTTTTTGCAGCATAAATCAAGTGTGAAATTGCAGTTGCAATGACATTTGCAGCCATTGAGGAAGAAATGATAATTGTGGAAGAAGTAGATGATGATTGAAATTAGCGATAAGATTTTCAGAGAAAATTTGTATTTTGTGATAGTGGTTTGATTCTGATGACACGAATAAGACCAGGAGTAATGAACTTGAGCTAATACCATAAATCATGAAGAAACAGAGAAAGTCACTTCTCTAACGAAAAGATTGTACAGTGGAATCCCTCAAACTTGATGAGAACAAGACATGACATTTTTTTTCCTATGAAGTGTAAAACAAGAAGCATTCCACTGAAATCAACTCTGATTCTAATTCATCAAAGCTGTACCAATGAATTACAATAATTACATATCAGTTTCATGACTCTCTTGCCTAGCCTTCCTAGTTCCAATAAAATTAACATAAATCTAGAGGTACTTCAGCAACTTCTGGAATTCTAGATTTATTTAAGAACAATAGAATCATATCAAAGGTGAACAATACATTCTAATAATTTCGTAGCAATAGTTGGTGGAGATGAACACAACATGACAGAAAAATCATTGTTTTCATGACAACAGAACCATTGTTTAGTATATTAGAAGATTCGTGGAAAACTAACTTTTTTTCATGTTTCCCTTCCATTTGGTCCAAAGACATTTTCTATACCCCACTGTTGAGTTAAGGATTGGGTGTGGATTCCTTGGGGCTGGTGGACAAACTGTTCCTCCCGTCTACGATACATTTTCGCCAAAACAGGAATATTCAAAAGTTATTTTTCTTACCCAGTCAGAAATTTTAAAGCTGCACTGTCTGTACGTTTTTCACAATTTTTTTTCCAATTGAGGATTTGATATTGCCGTATTGATTTAGTCAAAGCAATCTTTGGCAACTAGCTGGTATATATTATATGTCTGCTGATTGGTATCCATTTAAGTGTAACCTGGAAGCACTGAAGGAACGTAAGGGGATATAGGACATGATATTGACATGCCAAATGAGCTCCTGGTTCATGCCAAATTTAACATTAGAAAACACAAGATGGAACACATTTACTATTGTTCTTATGTGCTGTTTAATGATACTGTGTGCATGTCATTCTCTGGTTTTGTGGTTCCTGTAGGGTGAGTGGGTCCCTGTAGTTGTCGATGATTGGATTCCCTGTGAAGCACCTGGAAAACCAGCATTTGCTACCAGTAGGAAGCAGAATGAATTATGGGTTTCTCTTCTGGAGAAGGCGTATGCCAAGCTGCATGGATCGTATGAGGCTCTAGAAGGTGGGCTTGTCCAGGATGCTCTAGTAGACCTCACTGGAGGCGCTGGTGAGGAGATTGACATGAGAACGGCCCAAGCCCAGATTGATCTTGCAAGTGGAAGACTATGGTCTCAACTATTGCGCTTCAAACAGGAGGGTTTTCTTCTTGGTGCTGGGAGTCCATCAGGTTCAGATGTGCACGTATCTTCGAGTGGCATTGTTCAAGGGCATGCTTATTCAGTATTGCAGGTATTTTGAAATGCTTCCATTTGTCTGAGTTTCTCTGTTACCCTCCACAGAGGGAATGATTGTGTAAATATTACTAATATTCTCTTCTTATATTGTATTAAGGTAAGAGAGGTAGATGGCCACAAACTTGTGCAGGTACGAAATCCATGGGCAAATGAGGTTGAGTGGAACGGACCTTGGTCTGACTCATCGCCTGAATGGACTGACCGTATGAAGCATAAGGTCAAGCATGTACCTCAGGTACTTTATCTGCATAAGATTGTCCTAGTATACTATGGTATTGTCCTTTTTGTTTTAATTTCACCTTTTTGAAGCTTTATTCGCGTAACTTTCAGAAGATGTACAAATTCGTCATTATTTCTTATTACAAGTTACATTTGCTTGTTGGTTGTGGAAGGGATTATTATTATTTCACCAGCTCATTTCTATCTCTTGATGAAGGGGCTTGATCCTGGTGCCTTTGTGCCTAATAATTTTCTTTTTGAACAGTCAAAGGAAGGCATTTTCTGGATGTCTTGGCAAGATTTTCAGATTCATTTCCGGTCAATCTATGTTTGCCGCATCTACCCCCCAGAGATGCGATATTCTGCCCATGGACAATGGCGAGGTTATAGTGCTGGTGGCTGTCAAGACTATGACACATGGCATCAAAATCCACAGTTTCGGCTGAGGGCTACTGGGCCAGATGCATCAGTTCCAATTCATGTTTTCATTACCTTAACTCAGGTATCCATATCTTTGGTTTCCTCCTTTGTAGTTTTTACTTTTTTCAGCTTATTGTCGGTTTGAGATTTTGATAATCTTCTGCTGCCAAAATTCAATCTTTAGGGTGTGGGTTTCTCCAGAAAGACCGCTGGTTTTAGGAATTATCAGTCTAGCTATGATTCAATGATGTTCTATATTGGGATGAGGATACTCAAAACACGCGGTCGTCGTGCTGCTTACAACATTTACTTGCATGAATCTGTTGGTGGGACAGATTACGTCAACTCTCGAGAAATATCTTTTGAGATGGTTTTGGAACCTGAACCCAAGGGGTACACAATAGTCCCCACTACTATCCACCCTGGGGAAGAAGCGCCATTTGTCTTATCAGTTTTCACCAAAGCATCCATAACCCTGGAACCTTTATAGTATACACACCGAGCTCATAGGTGGATGATTTTGTTATGTTGCTGGCTGGGAGCGCTTTCTTGTAAAGTTTTTGATTGCTTGGGAGGGTCTGTAGATCTTGCATTCTTGCAGGCAGCTCGATTGAACCACAAATGGTACATCTCTCTATGTTTTGATCTATGCTGTCAAACGTCTTCCTGATTTGTGGTTTATCCAGTTTTAATTGATTCTTGTTCTCCAGCTCTGATATCTCATCTCATGAAGTTAACTATGATATTATGTATAGGAATCCATCCTCCATATTACAAATGTCATCCTTTTCTCAGCATAGTATAACTTTTCCCACCTAAGAATAACTTGGCGTTTCTATAGATAAATTATGTGAAGAACAGTGTCTCTAAACTTTTAAAAATCAGAAAAGCTCAAACTAACTGAAATTCTTTCTGTCAATCTTTCTCACTAAATCTGACAATTGATTCTTTTAATTTGTTTGGGGAGGAATTACTCGCTCATCATCTGAATTGTGATCATACATATTTTCTACTAAGAATTGAGCTGTTGACCATTAGGTGCAATATTTTTTTTTTAATTGTCTATTAATTTGCATTTTGCCGATAGTTTTCCAATTTAACAAAATTTCATGTTAGTTAATATGTGCTAATTGAATTTTTGTTTTTATCAGGTCTAAGAGATGTGGTTATGATATGAGACTGCAAGTTGTGCACTTCTTCGAGCACCCCATGAATGCTTAATGAGCTCTCATCAACATGCACAAAGCAATCATTCTTCTAAATTTTTGCCGGGGGGATGCCTTTTGTACAGGGTGGATCTGTTACTGTTATAGTTGAGAAATGGATGATTTTTCTATGGTAGTACCAAAATCGGGTTGGGGCTGGTTTTGGATTCAATCTGTAGATACTGGCAGGGTTGACAAGGAAGGTGTTGTAAGGGGGTTGGTATAGTTGCTGTGAAGTAATCATGTAAATGAAAAAGAATAGAGGGATAGAAAAATAGGAAAAAATAAAAAATACATGAGTCGCGTAAAAAGGGGGGGAATAATAGAGAGGAAGAGGCCTTGTAGCTGAGTGAGTTGATAGAGAGAGTACTTTAGAGAGAGAGAGAGAGAGAGTCTCCGGCTGCAGTTTTTGAAGTGCCATTAAATATGACTTTAACTTATTTGTATACCAGATGTTTTCTGCAATATGTAATCCCCATTGTTAATACTTTTATTAAATCTTGTGTCTCCATTTTAATTTGGTTTTGTTTCTGATGAATGTTTTGGGTAGGCCTGTTTTGTTTTAAATTTGTGGTTAGTAGAATTGCAGGTCTTGAAGCTGCAGAGCTTCTCTCACCAACCTATCTTGTTTTATAGTTTTGAAAGGTGCCTGATATTGGGGAAGCTATTTTGGATGGAGAGGAAGCAATCTTGGAGTTGCTGAAGGGCTTTCCACCAAAATTCACCCTGCCCCACCAAAATACACCCCTCTCCTACCATTTCATGTTTTACCCCCTAACCAAAAATACACCCCATCACCACCACCCCAATCCCTCCGCAGCCACCACCATCTCCACCACCATCCTAGACAGTTTGAGATTAAAGAGAAGCGAGAACAGATGAAGAAGAGAGATAAAACAGAGGGACTTGGAACTTGCTGACAAAGTCATAGAAAATTTGCTATTTTCTACATAACTTGGACTTCATACGTGAAGTCTGAAATTATTTATATTGGATGTCTACAAACAACTTTAGCCATCGGCAGGGGAGCTGAAGACTGAAGTTTATATTGACTTTAGATCTCAAATCTTAAAAATAAAAAACAAACACAACTAGATGAAGTCGCCTAGCTAAATGACAAGTTAGCTTCCATGCCCCTTTTGAAATTCCATACTAGTATAGATATACATTTAAACCCAAAAAAATGTAAAAAAAAAAAACATCAATTGGCATATATACAAATTTGATATCTTATTAATACAAAACAAAAAATATTTTATTTTATTTTTAACAAAAAATATTATATTTATTGAATCCCTATTGGCATATATGCAAATTTGATATCTTATTAATAGAAAACATTATATTCCCGTTGCCATTAACATTATAATCAAATAATTTCGTGTGTGTTTTTTTATACGAAAATAATTTCATGTGTCACTTTGTTGAATCCATAACTATACCAGACCAATTTTTTTTTTTTGATAATAAACCAGGAAATTGAATAAAAAAAAAATTTAAAATCAAACTCGGCTAATTTCAAGTCATATCTTTACTATTATGGCTTCATTCTTCACTCATCGGTAGTTGTGTTTAATACTTCATTTCATCAATAGTCTCTTGAATTTTTCCACCTTGCTTGTATTGTATTTGCCTCATCATAATCACAATCGTAATAATAATTGAAAAAAAATAGTCTCTTGAATTTTTCCACCTTGCTTGTATTGTACGAGGTATATCGCCGTGCCTCCGGCACGGCTCAAAACCTCCGGAGAGAGAGAGAGAGAGGGCAGGGAGCAGAGAGGGGGAGGATGAGATCGAGAGAGAGGTAGAGAGGGCAGGGAGAGAGAGGGGAGGGCAGGGGGCTTATGAAGCAGCACAATTTTAGAAAAAGGACAACTCTACCCCCTTTCCTGAATTGTATTATAGATTTGCCTCATCATAATCATAATCGTAATAATAATTGAAAAAAAGAAAAAGCAGTGCCAGGTGTCACGCGCACGGAATTCCAACCCAAAAGACTAGTCTATTAGGTGGAGTTGACCCAAACCCATATAAACTCTAAGATCCCCCTTATCCAACCAACGTGGGATTATTCCTCTTTTGTCACTATTCCACCGTGACACAGGGCTACCTACTACCTAGTTTTTACTCCTACCACAATAACTAGAAATATTGTACAGAGGTGACTCTTCAGCTTCTAACTGTTTCGATTCTCACTCCACATTCTGGTTACTTGGATCCCATACATTTAAATAATAATAATTATGATTTATATTTATCAAGAAAAAATCATATTTATACACAAATATAAAGGAAATACCAAAGAAAACGAAAAAGTAAAAAGAAAGAAGCGGGGAAGGAGGAGGAGAGAGATGAAGAGTCTAGCTGTAGTATCTTCCTCACTCCTCTGTTCAACAACTTCAATTCCTCCTCTCACAAGCCTCCACATTAATGGCGTCTCTCTCCTCCTCTGTAATAATAATAATACGAAGAGACCTCTTCTCCCTCTTATTCATCATCTCTCTAAACCCTTTTCTCTCTCTTCTCGTCGTCCTCCTCCTTCTCCTCTGGTTATGGCCTCTGCTCCTCCTCAGTCTTCTCAGGTATTCTGTTTAAGCTTTTTTCTTACTTCTAGATACTCCAATTTATGAAATTTAATCGTTTTTCGAGTTAAAATGAGTGAACCAATCTGATTATTAGACTAATTTTATTTTACTAATTTTCGAGGAATTTGATTGATTGAAGAAGATGAAAGTTGGAATATTTTTGGGTTTGTTTCTTATAATTATGGGTTTTCTTAAATTTAGACAGTTTCGACTGGAGATGTTAACAGCGATTCCAATATATACCAATTGATTCAAGCTCATCAGGTACTTGTGAATTTACTTCTTTGATGATGAATTGTTAGAGATAAAATTGTAAAATTGTGTATTTCCTTGAAGTAAGATTAATAATAAGTAACTTAATTTGGATGACTGAGAGAGAAGTAGTTGTTGAATTTTGGTTTTTTTCTTTTTTTTTTTCTCTTCCCCTCTGGGTTATAGGAAAAAGCTGCTCGGCTTCCTGCAATTGAAGAAGTTCGGACAGTACTTGATCGTAGTGTTCGCGGCATGCTTTCTACTTTCTCCCTGGTAATTCAATTTTGTCAAATTTGTGTTGTGCCTATATATGTTTTTCTTTAAGATAATTTCTGAATGGATTGGCCAATTTGTTAATGATATTGGTGTAGAATGATTTTATGATTTCTATTCTTTTTTTTTTTTTTTGATAGGGATATATCTGACTGGTCCTTTTTCTTCTTCAAAAAAAAAAAAAAGAAGATATATCTGAACTAGTGATGTAGGAAAATTTTAGAAATGGACATTTGCTATTATGGGAGTTTTTCAGTTGCATTGTACCTACTTTTATTGTTTTAAAGGTTCTCATTTTCGGGACTTGGGTTTCTTCATTAATCTGATAATACTAAAATGTCGTGTGGATTTGATATGAACAAGTAATGTAATTGTTATGAACCCACTATTAGAAGTTATTGTATACTCGTGATGAATATGGATTACCTGTACTCCTTATCTGACCTTGTATTTCAAGGGAACAAGAACCCTGTTAGATTTGGGTCGAAATATAAGGGACCACAGTCTCCTGCTTAAATATTATCTGTATTAACTCTTTAATTTTACAGTTGTTCTGCAATTGAATTTGCTTCTCAAATGAGTGTGCATTACGCTTTTAAAACGGATTACTTCATAAGAAGCCTTGTTAACATGGGATGATCACTGTGCATGTCTATATCAATATGGGCTTAATTCTAGCCTCCTTCTTCATGTGCAGAAGTATGATGGTTATCCATCTGGGTCGATGGTTGACTTCGCATGCGATCATGATGGATCTCCAATACTAGCTGTCAGTAGCTTGGCAGTTCATACGAAGGTTTGTATCATAATGCTGCATCTTCTTTTTCTTTTCTTTTTTTAGCTCAATCAGTATAATATTGGAGCTTCTTAAGTAGTTCCTTTCAGTTTAGAGGAGTATGTCGATCAGTGCTGCCAAATATCTAACCTCTGTTGCAATAAAAGTCGCATGCTCCTTGCTCACATGGATCATAATTCACTGGTTCTCACTAGGATATCTCCATGATTATAAACCGAGCTGTTACCCTGTTATTTCATTGGTTTTTTATGCCTTTAACAAAGTAGGGCTTATTTTTCAGAAAAAAAAGGACATCCGTAGATTGGATGGTTGTTCTGGTAGATGAAATATTTTCCCAGGAAATACTTAGGTGGGCCTATGAGTGCTGTCTTTTGACTATGCTACAGGTTCATTTTTGTTTTCCATTTATGAGTTAAGACTTCTAACACAATATCTCTGATCTTCCCAAACTTTGTAGTTTCATCTCATTTATGGTTTCTTGTTTTGCTGAAGCCAGGTAGTAACTTGAAGTTTACTCTATGCAGGACCTCTTAGCTAATCCTAAATGCTCATTGCTTGTATCAAGGGATCCTGATGACCGAACTGATCTAGTAATCACTATACACGGTGATGCTACTGTGGTATGCTCTCTCTCTCTCTCTCTCTCTCTCTCTCTCTCTCTCTCTCCTCTCCTTCCGGATGGAAATACTTTCAGACCTGTTGGCTTCAAGATTTTGATTCACCTTTTCTTTTATGGATTTTCCTATAGGTTTCTGATAAAGATAAAGATGGCATACGTACTGCTTACTTGAGAAGACATCCCAATGCGTTTTGGGTAATTTCCTTCTTTTTTTACCCTTCTGAAATCCGAACCATATTTGTCGCTTGCATCCTTTGCTGTTACCTATTGCTTTAGGTGGACTACTGAAAGAAAGCTTTGTAATTGAAGGTCGATTTTGGTGACTTCCAATTTATGCGTATTGAACCAAAAGTTGTGCGTTATGTATCTGGAGTTGCAACTGCTTTACTGGGATCAGGAGGTATGGGTTCTAGTTTTGAATTTTATCTGTATCAATTATTTAACCCTGATCCAAGAAGTTGTTTTCCAATGCTGCTCCTGCTAATTGTCAGTTGTGTTCATCTTGAATCCTTATGCACCTGCACATAGTATGAGTTCTCTTCTCTCTTTTTCTCATGCTACTTTTGTTTTTCTTCCAGAATTTGACAAAGAGGACTACAAAGCTGCAAAAGTTGATCCGATATCTCAATTTGCAAATCCTGTCACGGTATTATAATTAGTTCAACGACTTCCCGTATTTTTCTTGTTCTTGTTCTTCTTTTTTACCTTTTCTCGACTTCAAATGATATTTTTCTGACTTGCTTTTTTTGCTTGCCAGTCTCACATGAATAAAGATCACGCAGAGGATACAAAAGCCATAGTGCAACACTCCACGAAAGTTCAGGTAATCCTACATATTTCCTTGAACTTCTGATTTTAACTTGAGAACTAGTTATCATGGTCCGATTTTCAGTATTTAATATAATTAACATAATATGCCTTGGCAATCTTACATAGGATTTTTCATTCACGCCTATTTTTCTTCGATCAAGAATGATGGTCATTAGTGTCTAGCAATTCTGGTTATTAGTAGTTGGAATCATTTTACTTCATACATGTGGAATTTCCATGCATGAGGGACGGACATAATATGTATTGTATCTATTAGTATTCCCAAGAAAGGGATGTGCATGATAAAATGTTTGAGATAATTATTGAGTACAAAAAATTTCACGTTCGTTGCTGAGAATTTTATTTTTTTCTCACCTTTTTTTACTTCTATTTCTCAGGTGGACTTTGCTTACATGTTGGACTTGGACAGTCTTGGTTTCAATGTTAAGGTATTTATGCTTACACCATGACTCTTGCATTAAATTCTTATACATTCGTTTAAGGGAATGACAAACCAACTGATCCTTTTTATTATCCATGGAAATTAGGAAAGAACTAGCTGTTGGCACATGGACTGAATGTCATTAATGCTCGGTTGCCTTGAGATGCTCTAGATAACCTGCTTTTAGGGTCCTAGTAACTAATCTTTGAGGAAAAAATAGAAGAAAAAACTCTAAGAGGGGTTCCTAATGGTTATTTCCTTCAACGTCGTTGCCTCCTACCCAATTTACAAAAACTACCGTTCTCCCGTATAAAGATCTTTGGAAAAAATAAAATATAAACCAGTTTCAAAAAAAAAAAAAAAACATAAAATATAAAGGGTATCTATGTTAACCTAAAACAACAAAGGAATAAAAGGAAAAAGAGAAAAAGAAAAGAAAAAGAAAAGAAAAAGAAGAAAAATATAAAGAAAAACTGAAAACAAAGGTGAAAAGAAAGGAAAGAAACAACATACATGTTATTAGAAAGACTAAACCTAAAAGAGCAATGAGGAGGGACGAAATACGGATTGAATGAAAATGAATAGACATTTAACCTAAATCAACAAAGGAAAAAAAGAAGAAGAAAAAACATACATTTATTAAAACCAGAATGATTCAAACTAAGCAACAAAGAGAAGAGACAGAAAATGGATGGAATGAACAGAGAATTGAAAAGAGACACCTGTGCTTTTGGCTTATTTAGTAGTAATGCGAAGGGAAGAGTACTGCATGTGATGTTGGAAATCTTAAAAAAAGAAAAGAAAAGAAAAAGTTTTGAGAGGAGAGAAAGAGTAAATAGTTATAGAATGTTGATGATAAGGAATTGGGTGAAGGAATATTTGTTGTATCTATCTAATGAAGTGGTGGGTTGATATATTACAGAGAAAATTTGATGTGGGTCACACTATAATTGTGTGTGCGAAATAACGCATGTGGATGTAGGAGGATCGCATTAGTCCCACATTGCTTAGGAGAACATCCAAGTGTTGGTCTATAAGGTTCACAAAACATCTTACATTTCAGCAAGGCCTTTTGGGTGAGCTTAAGGTAAAGGCCTGGGTCCGAGGGATTGGGCCTTGGCTGGGCTTATGCCAAGAGAAAACCCTGCACCATGTGAACTGGGCTGGAGATTGTCCGGGTGGTGCTTAAGTCAGGGACAATATTGCTGTTGTGTGTGGTGGCATGTCATCACAATTACGCTCCTGTGAGAGGGACATGAAAAGACAATCTTGCCTATGTGGCTTTTAATGAAAACAATAAAGTTGGGAAAAAGCATCAAAGGCCTTGTTTTCGGGCCTTGACTTGATAACAATATATATGATTTGGTAGGGCTATTTACTTTGAACATGATTATAGTACTTGATCGTAATTTTTACTTGTTGGATGCACTTCGCTGTTTGATATGGATAAGCTCTTCTTTTTTTTTATCTTCTGTACCTCTTGTGTCATGGTTTTGTTTCTCTTTACGTAATTTAATCCTAGTCTCTTTCTTACATTTTCATATTTGTTCTTAAGGCTGGTTATGAAGGGAATACCTTCAAGCTTCGAATTCCTTTTCCTAGACGTGCGGAGGACAGAAAGTAAGACACTTCAAGTTGACTGCATCAAATCATTATTTGACTTTATAGCATTTCCTTCAACTTGCTTTTTCCTTATTTTCCTTTATAGGGATGTGAAAAATCTCATAGTGGAAATGCTTCAAGCTGCTAAAACCTCAAGTTAAACTACCCAATGGATGAACTATGATGAGGTGTCCCTAATTAGCCAAATTATAGGTAATATTTATCGGAAACTTGTGCTTTTTGACTATAATCTTCAATCAGTGCTGTACCTTACTGTTGTTTGTATTATGGTGATCTCCTTAGCAGCTTATGAAAGGACACATAACTAACCAAATGATAATGTAGCATTTGAAACACTAACTGGAATTTTATTTTAGTAATATGTTGGGAAATATCAGCAAATCACTTGTAGGAACAGGAGAACCCATATCACATGGATAGGAGTAACTTCTTTTTCTTTTTTCTTTTTTGTTTTTGATAAACTGGAGCAACTTCAGTTTGGTAGTTAATGTTCTAGGAATTGCATTCAGTGACGTAATTTAAAGAACATAGAAGCTCTCCTTTGCTTCTGTTCAATAAGCAACAACATGCTGACTTTTTGACCGATTGGCTTGCCGAGTTTATTCTGTCTTAACGTATACCCTTATGAATACACATGGTGTCGCACGAAAGGATGTCGCTAATTACTTTCATGTCCATGACTAATATCAGGTTTCATCTTATTACCCTATAACAGTAGATCTTCTAACCGTCTATTTTGAGTATTTTAAAGAATAGAAGGTTGCTCTAATTGTTCATGACTGACCTGCCAATATGGAAATGCATGAGTGCATTCTCTGTTCAGATAGGTTGCACAACACTGTACCTTTTTGAATGGGATTGCTCACGTGCACTTGCTGAGGCTAGGGAGAAAAGAAACTTTCCTAAAATGAGAAAATGAAACTACCCAAAAAAGAAACCTAACCCTCATAAAATACCAAATCCTACCAACTAAAGAAACTCAAAAATATAATCTAAATGAGAAGACAAAAATAGCCCTAATGTGAACAGAAAAGTAATCCTGACATCACTCCTACAACTACATCTGTAAAGCCAAAATCGTCTATGTGATCCCATCACTCTTTCATCTTCATTCATTGAAACTCCTTTACCATCTGTACTGAGCTGAGCCTAATGTAATTAAGGCAAAACTTGAACTTCTAGGTCTGGTTATGTTGCAGAAAGATAAACATGAGTTCAGGCAACACTGATGGAAATAAGGAAAATTGCTCTGCTTCAGGATCATACAAGAAATCAGCTGGGTCGGTCATAGTTCTGGTTAGTTCACCTCCTTATTCTCCTTGGGTTGTTACTTTTGTTCTTGTAATATTATTGTTTGTCATAGTTCTGGTTAGTTCACTTCCTTTTTCTCCTCGGGTTACTTGTTGTTCTTGTAATTACTGTTAGTTAACGTTAAAGACTCGAAGCTTATCTGACTGTTGTTTGATGTGAAAATGGTTTGGAACTGATACAACATATAACACAATGCTGGGATTTGAAAGCAGGGATGAAACACAAAATAAAGATGTTTGGCTAAGAAATTACAGTTTTGGAAATTTGATTAGCAGTTGTAAATGATTCTGTGAACAAGAGTTGTGATTTTGGGTTCAGCTCCAATGAATATATATGATCATTAGTGGTTTAAAATATCGTTTTGACCGAATGTTTCTATTAGTTGGAAAACTGAGTCATTTCGATTGCAATATGTATATATATTCCGCAACATTCTAAAACGAAACATGAACAGTAACAAAACATAACAATATAAACCATTGAAAGATAAGATTTCGTTCCGATAATCCGAAATTGAACAATTGAAATGTTCGGAACTATAATTGGTTGAATGATTGAGGCCACTCCAACAATGAGATTTTACCCCTCAGGTTGGCATGGAGGGCTGCACTTTCCTGGGAACTAGTCAGTCAGGTGCTCTAAGAATGCTAGACGCCCCAGTTACCAAAAAAATTAAAAATTAAAAAAAAAAAAATCGTTGAATGATTGAGATCCTATAAATGTAGACAATTGAGATACAGAAGAATATGGTTCAGTAGATGCTTGTTGATGGGGGACTAGTTGGTGATTCAGATCCATCAAATTACAAAATTTTCAAAGCTTAAATAAAATGTATAAAATAAGGAGTAAAGTCATTTTCTCACCTATCTTTTTCTGTTAATAGTGAACTCGTTTATTAGATGCTATTTGGCACTTCATTTTCGTAAAAGATTTTTAGTTCAAGTAGATTTGTTCTTCAGTAGTACTTAGTACATTAAAATCATTTTTCTATTTTTGAGGGGAATTAAAATCATTCATAAATAGGTAAAATTAAGAGCATGAGGCAACAGTGAGGAAATCGGTTTTGTTTGAATGAGGACTGTTAATTTTAGAATGCGTTGATTTTTTTGTGAAGATGATCATGATCGGGAGAATATCTCACCAAAATTCAACCCTTATGTCGTATCTATGTAAACCTCACAAGGCTTGGAACTCGGTCTTTGTCACTCTCTTTATAAAAATAGCATTACTCTTTGGTTGTGTTTGATTGCAAAGAAATGTATTTGTCAGAAATATGTTTATTTTCACTAGTTCCATATAGACTTGGCAACGGGTCGAATTAGGGTCGACCCTAAGCGGGTTAACGAATCAAGATTATCAAACTCTAACCCTGACTAGTTTATCAAATGGGTTAAAATTTTAAACCCTAACGGCATATGTTTAGCATTTTCTCACATAAAATAGTTAAACGGGTCAAGGTTGGCCCAAACCCTAACATGGTTGAAGAGGGTAACGGCCAGAAAATTTCAACCCTAACTTTATCCATTTAGCAGCTGGCAGGTCGAGTTAAGATAGGGTTGACGGGTCAAATTAGGGTAGGATTAGCGGGTCATGGGTCACTTTACCAGCTCTAGTTCCGTGCAAGTGTATCTCTTGGGTGACAGGTAAACTTATTCCATAGAATTACATTGAGAATCAACTATTTGTCACGTTTTTAAGTGAGTGAGTCCACAATTAGGTGGAAATCATGCATAATTAAAAATAGCCTTAGATTTATCGGTAAAAGGGTGGTACACCCCTGCATGAGATAAAAAGTAACGGAGATGACAACGTTTTATTTTTTGTATTTTAAGTCCATGGCGCACGTTAGTACGCACAAAAAGACGAAAAACCTCTTTACTGATTTCCCTTTTGACACGTAGTGGAGAGAGAATTCTAATTTTTAACATTAAAATGGCAATAACTTCCAAAATATAAATTAGATTTTAGCAAAAATTATATCTTTAGAAAGCATTTTTCAAGATCTTTGAAACGAGATCAGTTACGGTTGCAAATTCAAAAAAAAAAAAACATTCGCAAAGCAAATGCAAACTCAGATCTGCATACAATAGTTAAGTTTACACATATGGGTTCCTACATTTGAATTTGCTTGCAATGAACTTCAACACTTTACCGAACATCAAAACTTGCAAATGCATAATGCATATAGGCTATAAAAAAGTGCAGAAACTTACAATTATTTAAAAATAAACCGTTCAAATTACAACTTGCATACTCACTAGGTTTCTAATTATGCATTTCAAGTTCAACAATACATCATTGAACACCAAAACATGCAAATGCATAATGTATATAGGCTAATAAAAAGCGTAGAAACTTAAAATTTTAAAAAATAAATCATGCAAATTACAACTTGCATACTCACTAGGTTTCTAATTATGCATTCGAAATCATAATTTCGACCAAAGATCATCGAAAATTTCGACCGCAAATGGTCGATTTTCTTAAAATCTGATCTTTTTGTGAAGATGATCATGGTTACTTAGAGAAGAATCTTGGAGACTTTTTAACTTTTTTGGGAGCTCAAGTTAGGGCAAAAAGATTGTACCTAAAACATCTTACTGTTATTCTTTTTCGAATCCTTTTTCAAGTTCATAACCCTGCAGGTGAGCGAAATTTGGAGAGTATTTCTAAGGGAAACTAGGGGAACCCTAGTTTCGGACCCAAAAAAGACAATCTGGCATATGATACTTACATGGAGATGATCTGATTTTTTAATGTTCACCTCACTATGAAGATCCTCATGAAAAACTAGCCCATTCTAAGACTTCTAATCCAAGGTTGGTTTGAAATCAACAATAAAATAGATTCCTCAATCAACAATTCACCATTAACATTGAATCAACAATAAAATAGATTCCTCAATCACCAATTCACATTAAAATTGAATCAACTTCGTGGAGTTAAAATGTTTCAAAATGGGTTGATTTTAGTTGAGGATGATTTACAAAGATGCCGCATAGCATTGAAAATGATCCAGTGCGCTCCAGTGCAAACAATTGGAAATAAAAGGCGTACAAGAACAGCGACGAACCTAAAAACTAAGCAAGAATCCCAAAAAGGGATGAATGCAAATAATCCAGACTAGCCTGAGACATCAGCCCTGAATATCTAGATTGCCTTCAATGTATTAACACTATTACAAAAGCAACACCATTTCTTACTTACATCATAAAATTTGGTTCCAAGAAAGAGAGCCAAGTAAACAAATCTGAGCAAAATTCAAGCTCCAACACTGCATAGCCAAATGAACAATGGAAACTGGGCCAAAGCCATGAAAAGCAAGAGATAATGATGCTTGCTTGAATCATAACTTCTGACCTCTGCAAACAGGACCCTTTTCATGGTCTTGACCAAGAACACTCCCATGCACAAGCAAGTCCACGGCATCATGAAATAGTATGAGTAGCTCCACATGAGCCTTCCCAGAACCGCCACACACATCCCAGTAAATGCATATCCAGCATATGCCACAATGTCCAGCAACGGTGCCTCCCCACTCCCCAATGAATACAATGAAACCTTAAGCAGCAGGACCTGCAAAAACCAGCCAACCATTCCTTTTGTGAACTGCAGACTTAAAGCTTCTGGGCTAAACCTGCACCAAATGACAACCACAAACAAGAAAGAGAAACAGTTAAAAGGCAAAAGATTTTGCAACTTCAAAGCAAAAAATACTTAAAAGAACTTAGTTATGCACATTCTCACTTTCCAGAAAGACCCAATAAGAAGCCGGCAAGAACGACATAGGTACCAAACGCCATCAAAGGGATGTACAAGTCAGGAGCATTTATATCGTAGACTGGAGGTTTATAGGACAGCCTGCCCCCCACCGGCTCGGTTATCCTTGTCCAATGTCCCTGATACAAAGGTAAGCAAGAAAATGTCATTTTGTGACTTACAAGGAAAGAAAAAAACAGAAAAGATGTGAACAGTAGAACATGGGACGATTTTATGCATACCCTGTGTAAGAATGGAAAGAGTACAACTTTCAACTTGTTCCTTACATACTGGTCGTTCACTTGGAAATAGTATTGAGGATCAGAGAAGTACCTGCTTATCTGCTCATGTGATAAAGAAGTGTGAGTACTATTTATTACAAAAAAATTATGCGCATTACATCCCGTTTATATTCTACTTCAACAGACAATTACATACATTGCTTTGCACGTACTCGGAACTTGACCCTAAGATTTTCTCTCCATATACACCCAGTCCAGCTCGGAGGAACCCTGATCCAGCTCCGTAGGATGCATTTGCAAATGGAGTAGGTTGAGGGTTTAATGGCGGTCTCGGTACCCCAGCCTGGCCTCCCAGATTGTCATACATTGCTGTAAGAAGACAGAGTAAATAATGAATCATAAGATCAAATTGGCAAAAATAAAAAACCAGAAGACACGCACCATCATAACAACTATGAAAAGAAACTGATATGAGGTGTCAGATAATGTGCCATTGGGAAGCCTGAAACAGACGAGAAGTTTGCAGAAACGTGATATAATACAATGTAATACTTTACTACTTTAGGTATATTATATGTTGGGTCATTGGGACCCCTTAACCCCCTCACTTTTCAAATACACACGCACGCGCACACACATTTGTTATCAGAAGTTTTTCTAAGATGAACCATACCCTTTAGATTTGTATAATATATTAAAATAAGGGTGAAGATCATTAATAGTAAATAAATGGATGAAAATGAATTTTTTCCTATACGTATATCTGTTTCCCTCTTCCAGGAAAGAGACATTTTTGTTACTAATTATATTGTTACTCTTGGTTCTCAATTTCAAAGAGAAGGAAATTCTCATAAGAATGTTTCCCTTTTCCGATGGAAAAACTCCTTCACAATGTTATTCTTGAAGGGAGAGGAGGGAGGGAGAGGGAGGACGATCAAACAACCATCACTGTGTTTATGAAAATCAATGCGATTATGTATTGTGTGGAAGACAGAAATTATCAGCCCTCTTTTAGATATAGTGCACTTCAAATAAAAGACCCGGTACAAGGGTGGCCTTGCAGTTTCAAGAGATGAAACGTTGTAGAAGTAGGTCCTAGTCTTTCCTCACAAAGGAAAACAAACCATGGTTTAGTAATCAGAATCTCATAGACTCCTACTCCAGTTACTATTTCAGCAAGCTGCTTCATGACTTCCTATTGTCCATAAAAATACAAACATAGCATTTATAATGTAAACAGCTGTTCTGTTTCTAGCTTTTGCTATGTTCGGTTCCTATTCCCTTTAATTAAACAAACAACAATAAACTGATTCAAAATTCAACTTGTTGGAAGTTTCATTTCTTTCTCCCTCCAGTTGAAAATTACAGCCTCTGCATTTTAAAAATTAAAAAACGTTTGTAAATACCACAATTACAAGTTTATTTTTTGTTAAATCAAAAGCTGTTTCAGAACTTTCATCACCATCTAATAGAGTGATACTTATAGGCAATTAGAAACTAAACAAGAAAAAAAGAAGAACAAAGAAGAAGAATAAAATACCACTGAACAAATATGGGGAGAACTCTCTTCTTTTCTATTGGATTTTTCCTTTTCTTTTTCTAAAAAGAATATAAAACTGCTATTTTTTGTAACCGTGTAGGCCCTTTTTATAAAATAAAAGTCGATCCTACTAGAGGTCGACTCCTTCCTAATTTCAGTATCCTATCTAACTTGCACAATTAAATTCTTCTTATTATTATTATTTTTGGTCATTCAAAGATAGCTAGTCATTGTCCTTTTTTAATGTATCCTCATAACATTTCAATCACATTGATTTGCACAGCCGATCTCAGTTCAAGCACATTGATTTGCTCTCATCCATCGTGACTTATGAGCCATCCTTTTGCTATGTTTTTTTTTATTCCATACCCACACTGGACTTATCAACTCCTAGGCGTAACGGTGAAACCTTCATACCATAGTATCAGTTAAAGTTATATAAGTTATGGCAACAGGTAAAACTTGGCTTCTATCTGCGCTTGTGCCATTTCAGTAAGTTTTGAACAGTTTGTGCATTTCCTTAGGACCTATTGTGGATTTACCCCCTTTTCAGGCCATTTAAGTTTTGCTTGGTTATACCTGAATGGTCAAAATGCCTCACCTGCCAACAGACCTTTCTAAGTGCTCATTGCTAAAAAGAATCAATTGTTGCCTTGGAAAGTAACTAGATAAAGATTAGCTTCCACTGTTTTGCATGTTCAAGAGGTTTAAAAAGGGTTCTCTGCTAAAAATCTGAGGACATGTTCCATAAATAAGGTGAAGCTTTACCTCTAAAACAGCCACCAGGACAACATCATCGCCTTTAGTTAAATCACAGAATTCTCATGTCAAAGACCCTATATCCTAACCTTCTTCAGTATCCTAACCTTCTTCATGATGGCCATCGGATCGACCAGCAGACTTTATTGCTAACCGGCTAACTCCCGAAATATGTTATACTACCAACATGCACAATGTATATTATCAAAATGTATGTAATTTCATGAAGTTTCCTCTTATAAATGTGATATTCCAACCTGAAAAATTACACGTTGAGCAAAGACCCAGTACTCTCTTGAACCACACGCGAAAATGTTCCTAGATTAATGGGCGTAAAAGGCTGTATTGTTGTTCCGAATTAAACATATATGAGCCTATAGGTGATCAAATCGTCAAAATGCAAAATTTCCTTCCTAGTTTCTAATCATAAATTTCAAGTTCTTCTAAAAGCTTGATAAAAANTTTTCAATTCAACATCCTTTTCTCTAGTTGAACCAGTAACCTTAAATACAGATTAAATTTTATATCGTAGCTTCCAACGTAAAACCTAGGTTTTTATACATCGTTTCAGATTTCAGTTCACAAAAAAAAAAAAAAAAAACTCAACCAAAAACAGAAAATAAAATAAAACAAAACATAAAAAAGTAAGAGAGAGAGAGAGAGAGAGAGAGAGAAAACATATCCAGATCAGAAACAGACCTTCTCGTTAGGAAGCAATTCAAAGACTTCTCTTTACGTTCCGATAAATTCCGGCAACCAGATCTGATTGTAGAGCAGTTCCAATCTGGATTCCGACAGCAATGAGAAATTCAATTCTACATCCAATATTATTCATTTATGAAATGAAAAACAAAAATAAAACATTTGAAGACGAAGAAGAAGAAAAATCTAGACGTGATCGTGAAGTATAAGAAAGTACAGAAATGAAATGAACAATATTTATTGAAAATTTAATCTCGATTTCGAAAAACAATAATGGCAGCGCAAAAACAAAACGGAAACCCTAGAAACATCAGAGCAACTATAGAAAGCGAAATAAGGCATGAACATTTAACAGATGAAAGAAATTGAAGTGTGAAATAGACAGACAGAGAGAGAGAGAGAGAGATCAGAAGCCAACCTGCAGATCGGCAAGGAATGGTTTCCGGTGAAGTCGGTCGGGAAGAGATTGATTAGTCAAAGAGAGAGAGAGAGAGAGAGAGCTTAAAGAACTGCAGAAATAACTAAGGCCTCATTTGGGTAAGCTTGAAGTTTATTTAAAACACTTTTTCTTAAGCTTAAGATAAGCTGTTTTAGTTGTTTGGTAACGCATATTAAAAACTGCTTTTTATTCTAATAAAGCAGATACATGGTATTTGGTAGAAAAATATGCATGTTACGAGGATTTAACCCCAATTCTACCTCCCTTTTCAACTTCCCAACCAGCCCTAACAACCACTTGCATCCATCCTTATAACTTGAAGGTCTTGGGTTCAAAACTCTCTGGCTATGATATTACCATTGAGTATGACCCATGTAATTTAGTATGTATAAATATGTATGTAGGTACTTCTAAATAAAAATTGTTGCTCCCGTTTGTTGGTGATGACGATATGTTGGAAATTATGTTTAAGGCAGTTTATGAACTTCTTACACGTCTCTTGTGGTGTATTTAAGCTTTGTTGCCAACTTTGGTTTTTTAAATTCAACTCAAATTTTTTTTGTCTTATGTACATCTATCTTTTTCAACTTATTGACTTGATTTTATTATTTTATTGACAGATTTGACCTTCTTTTGTTTTGAAATTAAGTAATAGATAGAAAAAATTTAGAAAGAGAGATCGTAGGTTAATGGCTGCCTTCTTCACCATCTTTTCCAGCGAGTCAGATCTGCCATTAAATCAGACGATCATCTTCTTCTTTTATATCTTCTACATCATCTTCATTTTTTTTTCTGCAAGTCAGATTCTCCTTGAAATCAGGCGATCTTCTTCAACATCATATATATATATACTTTTCATGTATTCCGTGCGAGTATCCGCCATTAATTTCGGCAGCCATCATAATCATCTTCTTTTTCGTTATCTATTAAAACATTGGAATTAGTATGCAAGTTGTGTGCAAGTAGTATGCAACTGTGCAAGTTTAGTATGCAATTTTATATGCATTCTCAGAATGAAAATATAATGTAAGTGGTAAGCAAATAGTACGCAAGTGGTATGCGAGTAAGCAAATTGTATGCAAGTATGCAAAAAGTATGCAAGTAATATGCAAGTATGCGATGACTATGCAACTTCATCTTTTTCATCACTCCATTAAATCCGCAACTAATTTCATCATCTCCAATATTTTTTTCATCTTCCTCAACCTCAAAACTTAGATCTCGTTCGATTTCGATCTCTTTTTTCTTAAAATTTGGGCAATTTCAATCTCAATCTCTCTCTCGTTCTCTTTTTCTCAAAACTCAAATCTCATTCTCTTTTTCTCAAACTCAGATCTCGATCTCTCTCTCTCATTTTTCTCGATCTCTCTCCCACATTTTCTCTCTTCCTTCGTCTCTTTTATCTCTATTTTTTTTCTCTCTCTAGTTGTAATAAAGGCATGAATGTCTTTTTACCTATTTTTAGGTTTTATTTACAAAAGTCTTTTTGAGTGGAGTATGTGGAACCTAAAAGAGAAGTCATTGGTTGGGGTTTCTTTGAGGTAAAAGTACTTTTTAGGTAAAATTTACATCTTTTACCATCTGAGTCAATTAACCTTTCTTTTTTTCTTTTTAAAAGATAATAGAAATTCAAAGAATTATCATTTAGCAAAAAAAAAAAAGATATTAATAAATTTTATTGAACTTTTCTGAATCACATATCAAAGATTATAAAAAGAAGAAATGGATAAGCTCTTTTTTCTTGATTTGCTTTACCTCTTTGTGTCATGATTTTGTTTACCGTAACTTAATTTAAGCTTAGTCTCTTTTGATGAAACACAAAAATAAGATGTTTGTATATATATACTTCAGCTGTCTAATGTGTTATTATGCCCATCAATGTAAACCATCTGATAAACCATTTGACTAGTTCTTAAAAGATGCTAAGAAATTACAGTTTTGTAAATGAGATTAACACTTGTGAATGATTCTGTGAACAAGAGTTGTTATTTTTTATACAGCTCCAATGGATATATGATCGGTTGTATGGTTTAAAATCTCATTTTGATTGATGTTTCTGTAGTTGAGAAATCAAGACATTTCAATTGAAATAAATCTACATATTCAGCAATATTCTAAAAACGATACATGATTCACAGTACCAAAACATAACAATAAAACCATTGGAAAGATTTCGTTCCGATAATTACCAAATCCGAAATAGAACATTTGAAAATTTTGAACTTTTGAACCATAATTAGTTAAAAAAAAAACATCTTACCTGGTAGTGTGGCGTCGAGGGTTACAATATCTCAAAAATTAGTCGGGTGCTCTAAGAGGTCCGGACATCACAGTTAAAAAAAAAATTTAATAAAATAAATAAAAATAAAAATTGGTTGAATGATTGAGATCCTATAAATATTGACAATTGAGATACAGAAGAATATGGTTCAGTAAATGCTTTTTATTGGGGGACTAGTTGGTGATTAAGATCCATCCAATCAAAATTTTCAAGGTTTAAAATTCATACAATAAGGAGTAAAGTCATTTTCTGAAAACCAGTGATGTGTACATTCTCACCTATCTGTTTCTGTTAATAAAAATCAGCAGTGTACACGTTTATTATAAGCTTTCCGTCCCCACACGAACTATGGGCGTGCGAATTGACAAATTATATAGTGCGTTATTTAGTTGCCCATATACGTTATTTAGTTAACCCTTCATAAACCCACTTTACCCCCGTGAGAAACAAAGAAAATGTACGTCTTGTTCTTTTTGCCTTCAAGGACAAGAATCACTGCCTCACCTTTTGTTTTCGATTGTCCCCTGGCTCCCCCTTGGCCTGAGCAGTTTGGATCTTGCGTTTCATCACCATGTGGCCTCCCATTTGTCCATCAAATGGGATTAACTCTTAGATCATCTCCAGCTAAACTACACAGAATTTGGGGATTCGATGGGATTGAAGAAGATGGGAGTGTGGGGATTAACAACCCCCCTCTTCTTATTTTATTTATCACGAGGCTTCCGACACGTGCGATTCGTGGTTGAATTAGCAAACAAAGTATTAAAAAGTTAATTTATCTTTAATAATTACTTTATATGTTAAATATCAATAATATCCGTATTTGTAAATCTTTTTTGTGCTTTTCTTTTTTTAAATAAGGGAAAAATATGAAAGCGATAATTTTTAGCCTCATAACTACTTCTAGAGTCCCTTCTCTAGTAAATTTTATATGGTATTCTACATATTTATATGGTATTGAACAAGTAGAATATGAATAAACTAGTCCACCCTTAATACGGAAAATGAGTATGATGCCCTTGCATGGAAAAAAAAACTGACGTGGATGACAATATGTGCGGAGCTATTAAGGGGCCTAGGGGTGCCATGCCTCCCCACCCCCACCCCAACCCCCACAAGATTTTTAGAAATACTTCTTATATATTTTAAGATTATATTGTATTTTAATTTAATTAACTTTCAATGGCCCTATTAATAGATATAAATTTTTTTACTTGGTCCCTAAATAATATTACTTAACCCACTTCAAATTTCATTTGGCTCTATCCAGCTTCTTATCCAATTTATGTAATTTACTTACAACTTTCACATATCAGTCAAACACAACTAATTATATGTACAAGTTAAAAATAAAATTAATTAGTAAATTGTAAACTCTATTTCTATATAGTAGACCCAATACATGTGGCCCTACCCATTGGTATTCTAGGGTTTCTATTCCTTAGGTCTAATAGGACTCAAAGACTAGAGTTTCTATTCTTTTGGTCCCATATGACTCAAAGACACTTAAACAAAGTGAATTGGCAACTATTTTTTGTCAACTATTTCTGATTTATTGTCAATGGTTGGTAAAGACTAGAAGATCATCAAGTTTTTCATTTGTTTATCTGGTGATTGTGCTTGTGCTTACTCTTTTAGTCTCTACAGGCTATCATTTTGGGCTATGGCACTACAAAATGGATGATGAATTTCTCACGGACTCTTTAATTGTGTGCATTAAAAAAGAAAAACCTGAAAAATTTAGCTTAGAATCAATCATAGATGATTTTCGTAATTTGAAAGAATGTCGAGTCCTATTTTGATGTATGATTGAGTTGAAATGCTTTAGGAAATGTTTATTTTAATTTTTGTTTGCTATCTTGTTATGTCTCGATGAATGAGCTTTTTTTTCTTATGGCAATGTAGTTTCATGTACTTATATATTTTCTTGTATTTTAATTTAAAATTGTTTAATGTTTTAGCCCCTGCAATATAAAAATCCTGGCTCCGCCCCTGGATGACAACCTTTTTTTTATGCACGGACAGTCCTCGGCACATGTTAGCACGATGCAAAACGACTAAAAAACCATCTGCTGAATAACGACGGTGCACGTTAGCAAAACTCAATTAATGAATTTTAACATAAAAGTGGCTATAACTTTCAAAAATAAATCAGATTTGAACAAAATTTATACCAATGTAAAGCATTTTGCAAGTTGTTTAAAATAAGATCAGACAAAAATACCAAATTCAAAAAAAAATCTAAAAAAAACTATTTAACAAGCTAAAAACTTAAATAATTGTATGCAAATTATAATTTTGTATTATTTTTTACTATACAAATTATAGTTTGTATTGTTTAAAAAGCAGTTTTTCGGCTTTTTTTCTTATGCAATTTGTTTGCATAGAGGCTTTGAAAAGTGCAGATGCTCAAAAGTATTTAAAAATACCTATGCAAATTATAATTTACATTATTTTTTTACTATACAAATTATAATTTGTATTGTTTAAAAAGTAGTTTTTCGGCTTTTTTCTTATGCAATTTGTTTGCATAGAGGCTTTAAAAAGTGCAGATGCTCCCCTAAAAAAAGTGCAGATGCTCAAATGTATTTAAAAATGCCTATGCAAATTATAATTTGCATTGTTTAAAAAGTAGTTTTTTAGTTTTTTTCTTATGCAATTTGTTTGCATAAAGGCTTTGAAAAATGCAGATGCTCAAAAGTATTTTAAAACGCCTATACAAATTATAATTTGCATTATGTATGCAATCTGTTTGCATAACCCAGTTACAAAAAATAAAAGATGAAAAGCTATAGTCCCTCAGAAAAAATAAAAACAAAAATAAAAAAATAACATTTACAAATTATAATTTGTATTACACATATTTAAAACTAAAAGAGGGGTAGTTTAAGTATGCAAAATTTATCATTTAAAAAAAAACTAAGGATCTACTTTAAATGCAAAAAACGAGGGACGGTGCTTACAACTCAAAAGAAGTTCGTCATCTCCGTCAAACTACCCCTAAAAAAGGGGTTTTAACCCAATGTACAGTACTTAATATTGAAATGTAAGTGGAGTAATCCATGTATGTACCAATTGTAAAAGGGTTTTGATATTGGGAAGCCATTTTGGAGAGGGGGAAGCTCAGAAAATGGGTTTTAAGTCCAAAGCTTATTTGTTGGTTTTGGTTAAACGGGAGCTTTTTATATAATTATCCACCAAAAATACACCCCACCCCTACTAATTTTTGAGTTTTACACCCCACTTAAAATACACTCCACCTCTACCACCATCTCCATTCTTTACCACCACCACCACTACCTCCACTGTCATAGAGAAGAGAGAACGAGAGTGATGATCTTAATTTTTTCATATTTCAATTCGCCTCTATCAGGTGAAGGCGGTGGTAAAAGCAGTGATGGGGTAGAGTAGAGTGGAGTGGGGGTGATGGTGGTGAAGATGATGGTGGTAGGAGTGTTGTATTTTGTGGGTTGTAAAACCTAAAAATTGGTAGGGTATAAAGAGTTCCCCTTTAACCAAAATTTGAATCTGGCCTATAGGCTTAAAACCCATTGTGTGAGCTTCCTCCTCTCCAAAATAGCTTCCCCAATATTAGCACCCTTCTAATTCTACTCTTTATTAAATTTATAAAAGGAATGGATAGGCATACACTACTTTTGTTTACATGAGTTTTTACACTACTCCTTAGGGTCTATATGGAGATGATCAGAGAATTGATTTTCAGTAAAAATATTCTCTTCACCATGAAGCAATATTTTATTCTTCACAAAAAAAACCATATTCTAAAATCTTATATAAGCCCATATCATATATATGGGATCATGAAGTAGTGTGAAAAATCATGTAAACAAAATTCGTAGGAGTCGATCCTTTCTCTACATTAAAAGTCTTATTCATACAATGCCATTACAAGATTTTTGTGAAGTCCACATGGGATAATGCGTGCGAGGGTATGAGAATGAACAAAAACAACTCGTTTTAAAACTTTTAATTTTAATCCTATCAAATTTTAAAATCATAATATAAATTAAAAGTAAATCACCCAATTTTTTCTATGGTTAAGAGTTTTTAGAATTATATGATTTTCAAAACCATCTTATGCGAAATATGCTAAATGTGACATTAGGGGAAGCAACAGGTAGTTATTGAGGCCCTAAATTATACTTTTCATATTTTTATCTCTATTAAATAGGAAATTTCTGGATTAAATAGAAATTTTAAAGAATACAAAAATAAGGCATAATTAGAAATTTAAAATAAAAGAAGTTACAAATTTTATAGGTAGTTATTAGTATTACATGTAGATAGTGATTCTCCACATAAATAGGGATTCTCCTCCAAAACTACTCCCACTAACATTTTTACAACTTAAAAGATATTCTCAAATCGGTTTCAAAAACTAACTAACTCAATATAATTCCTCAAACGAAGATGAAGAATACAGAGAAAGAAGAAAACTCATTTCTATTATTTCAAACATTAGAGAACTCTATTCAACCATATTTTCCATCTTATCGATCTCTCTTTATTTATTATTTTTAATTGAATTTTGTTAATTTTTTATTTTTTTGTCGTAAAATTCTGAGTTGTCTTGGTTCAATTTTTTGAATTGCATGGTGATTTTAAGGGGTTTTGCATTGGATTTGACTATGAAAAGCGTAGATGTGGAGGTAAGCAAAGTTTTTTACTTACAACATGTTAAATTTCTTGAAAACTAATGTTTGTGGATAACTTATTTCTGAATATTTTCTACTGTTCTAAGAAAAATGAGTTTTTAATAAATATTTTATTTTTTAAATTCTAATTATATATTTATTTATTAATTATTGTAATAAATTTAATGGCTAAAAATGTGTTAGGCACACGCAACGTGTGTGCAAGAGGTCTCGTATATATATAAAAGTAAAGTGGGGTCTTGGAGGCACGTGCCTCAAGTTGAGACAGAACTCCAAATTCCTTCTACCCTCACCAATTGAATTCAGTGACACACGACACTGGTACGCAAAGTCCCTAAATAATTCTTAATTTTTTTTTATAAGTTAAGAATTAATTCTTAATTACCCTTCTCTACTTTTGACTTGGAAGTGTATTTTTTTTTGTACAAATTCTACATAATCAATAAATAAGGTTTCTCAAAAAAAAAATCTATAAATAACGAGTTTCGCTGATTTTTAATAAATATGTAATTTTTATTATTTAGATCATATTAAAAAATCAGCTCAATCGGAGAATTCTAGCACCACCAACATTTATTCTAAAATTTAATAGTATAAATAACGGAAAATGTAAAAAAAGTCCTTATTATTTAGGGGACCAATGATTTTAATCCCTCACTAAAATACTTTTATAATTTTAATCCTTATTTTTTAAAACTTTATGATTTTAGTCCTTAAAAAATTATAGTGTTATGATTTTAGTCCCTAAAAATTTAAAAAATGTGTAAACTAAGTTTTAAAAAATGCCTAAGATACCCTTGTTCACTTTTTTTTTTNTCTTTTTAAAAACTAAGGACTAAATTCACAAATATTTTTAATCCAAGGGATTAAAAACATAAGGGTTATAAAAATAGGGACTAAAATCACAAAACCCCTATAAATAAACGACTGACATTTAAAGTGATTAGTTTGGAAGGTTAAAGATCTCTAACTGAACTGATTTTTTTGTAGACATCATATAAGCAATGATAATATTATATCCACAAAAAATCAACTGATTTAAAGACCTCTATCTTCTAAAAAAATTTCTATTATCGTGTAACCTAAGAGCATCTTCAATGATAATACGAATGTGGTCAAATTAAATTGCCACATAAAATAAATAAACATTAGCCATAAAAAACCTTCTCCAATGCTAATGTCTTACTATCCTCGTTAGCAAATTTTCTTCCCTCTCAAAATTTTTAGTTACTAATTAAATAAAATAAATTGAACCCATTCAAAAATTAGATAACTGTTAAAAAGACATCTTAAAACATTTGCATTAGATAAGAGACATTGTCTAAACACACTCTACTTAGCAAAGAATAGACATTTGCAAACAGGACCCGAAAACAATTCAAAAGAGTTAAAACTTAAAAGACCAATCTTGAGGACCAAGAAATTAGCTTCTCCTCAGGGTAAAATCTGTAAAATGCTCGGAATGGGCCTTTTGACTAAATAATATACAGTGTGTTAAATTTCCCGCGAAAATCAAAAGATTAAAAAAAAAATTATCAGAACTAGAGAGAAGATGTTTTGTATGAGAGTGGTAGAGAAGGTTTGAAGATGAATTCTTTCTTTCAAAAACCCTAATTTGTTTTTTAGGAAGAAAAACCTTCCAAAACCAAAAACTAACAGCTAATTTTTTTTAATAAAAAAAACTAACAGCTAATAAATTAATTAATTCTTCTTTAATTATGAACTCCAAATAACCCAAACACACTTTGCGTGTGTGATTTTGTTCACCCACGTGTGATGTCGGTGAACGTTCTATCCACCTATATCTAGCCGTTGGGGTGTCAAACAAGTCAAAGATGCCGCATCTGACCCTATAAAAAGTATAAACATCCAACAAGGGCTAGATGAAGGGTAGTTTTGCTCACCCACATTAAACGTGGGTAAACAAAATCTTACTCTTTCCAAATTCCGACCATCACCCAAAAGAGAAACCCTGAGATAATCCAAGTTAGTGAGATAAATCAAAACTCCCCCCACCCACCCCATCCCCTCACCGTCTGATCTTTAATCAACGGTTGATCTTTAAGCAATTCTCAATCTGATTAAACAGATTCCTCACTTGATCTTTGCCTTTCACAGAGATTCATCTTTCTCTCTCTCTAAAACATTCTTTTTCTGAGTGTGTTTTTGGGGTTGCAGGACATCATCATCATCACGTAGCTTACGTTATCTAGATCAACCATACCAGTGCACGATTAGAAGGATTCTGTGAACTGAAACAAAGAATTTGAAAGAAAAAAAAATAATCAAACAAAACCCAACAGTAAGTAAGAACAATTGAACAACAAAAAAGGAGAGATTTTTATTTTTCTATGGTGGTGGGTTGTTGATGGAGAAAGCATTTCTTTACAAAACAGAGACTTCAGATCTTCATCCATTTTTTGCTTCTTTTTCTGTCTCTCTGTAATTTAAGTCTAACAGTCAGTCTCTCCTCTCTCTCTCTCTCTCTCTTTCTATCTTCTCTGGAATCAAAAATCAAAAATCTTCAAAGCAAATGGTGGTGGGGATGGGCTCTAGGTATTCCTCTATGATCTACTCATTCTGAATCACTTTCCATGCTTCCCATGGCTTTTAATCCTCTTGGTCTCTGCATCATCAAAACAATAAACATCCAAACCAAACCCAATCTTCAATAAATCCCAAATCTTCAAGATCAATAAAACCAAACAAAAACAAAGTCTTCAAGGGAAAAAAAATAAAAAAAATCAAGACAGAAAACTAAATGTAGATTCAAAAATTTACCTTCTTGGAAGTCTTCTTCTCCCTCACTTCATACCTCTCTTGGCAAAGATCAGATAGCCAAGCACCAGGACTAACCAACTGCACCAAAAACCCACATCAACAACAAACTAATGTTTTAATAACAGATCAAAAAGAAGAAAAAAATCTAAAGATAACCCAAAAAAAAAAAAAAGAACTACAGAAAAAAACTTAGGACTCTTAAATTTCTCTTAAAAATCTGAAGATACCCAAGAACAGAAACTACAGAAAAAAAAAACTATTGGGTCTTCTAATTTCTTGATGTGCTTCTGAAAATAAATTAAATAAAATTTGGGGGTTTGATGTTGAGACTTACAAGTAAGCTCCTTTGGATAAATTTAGCTCTTTTTTTGGGCCTCTGTGGGAGTTTACACCCTTTCATGGCCATGAAATCTTCCTCTTTTTCTTTGCTAGAGAGAGAAATAAATAACTTTGGCCAAACAAATCCTTTATCTTCCGTTCCTGCTGCTTCCATAAAGATCTTCCCATTATCATCAAAACCTAACAACGATCCTCTCGTTGTGTAATATCTATCTTCCTTTTCTGGTGAACAAGACTGAGATTTCCGATGTTCACTTAAACCATTCGATCTAAGCGTAGCCGCCGAATTTGAGTTCCTGCAAAAAACCAAAACCAAAACCAAAACAAAATGAGTTAATTTTTAGTCTTTGAAATTGATTTTTTTCCTTTCCATTCTGAAACTCAATCTGTTGAAGAATAATCTTTCATGGGGTTTCTACAGATTTTTACTTACTTGTTGTTAATGAAACGATTTGGGGAGATAGGAGGAGGGGTTTCTTTATCGGCTCTAACAACACGTCGATCGATCCGAGATGTGATTTTCTTTCTAACAACACCAGCACCGTCGGATTTCTCTGTAACATCTTCATCTTTTACCTTCATACATCTAAGTCTTTTTCGACTTCCCCACTGTAATGGAAAATCTGGTTCAAGAACTCTACTAAATGCTGCTACTCTTTGATTCTTCCCTTCTTCCTTATCCATCTCTGTAATCTGCCATATGATGAACAACATCAATTAAAAAAAAAACCCCATTTTTTCTAAGAACAGTAGTTACATACCCAGAAAGATATGAACCCCAAAAATTTGTTTTTCAAGAAATCAAGAGTAAAACTTCGCATACCTCAAGATCTACGCCTCTATAAATAAATCCAAAGCAAAACCCCTTAAAATCAACCTGCAATTCATAGATTTTCAACAAGAGCCGTTAAAAATCCATAGAGAACACTAATTAATTTGAGATACAAAGCAAGACAAAATGCAAAAACAGAAAACTTACAGAAATAGAACTTCATTACAGAGCAAAACAATCGGTAAGAAGAATCTAATGAGAAAAACTGACAAGATTTCTTCAAAATAGAGAAAACCCAGATCGTTTTTCTTAATTTATCGCCTTCTTTAGCTACTAACATAAATCTTTCTTCTTCTCCCTCTCTCTCTCTCTCTCTAAAACTCTGTTCTTGAGTTTTTTTCTCTCCTTGTAATGGTTTCTCCTTTGTGTTCTTGTCTAAATACCCCACTTTTCCTCTCCATTTAATACTACTAATATAACTGTAAATGATAAGAGTCGTTGATTTAAATGGACGGTCAGATTCGACTCCCTCCAACAGACCTCGTTGCTTGAACACCGCAATGCAATGACTTTCTTCTATGGTCCTCCGACCCTAACCCTGTCTTATGTAAGCCCTCTCTGCTTCCCTTCCCCCTTCCTATTCTTTCCAACTGAAACATTAATAAAAACCTAATACCATTATCTTTCTCTTTAACGCCGTTAGTTAAACGGCGGCTTGCCCAGCATCCTCCTATAATTTTAGAGGTTTTGGGTTTAAGATTTATTAGCTGTGGAATTACCATTAAATTTGGTTCATATAATGTGTTATATATATGTAGGCGAATATTTATAAATAAATTGCGCCCATTATTAGTGGTAGCGTTTCTTGCACCTGTTAGCAGTGGTATTTTCTCGGACCGTAGTGGTAGTTTTTTCTTACATCTGTTGGTAGTGGTTTTCTCTACACTTATCTTAGTAACGATGTTGATGTCAGCACTTTTCACACGCATATTACAATGTATCTATGCCATGTTGTAATTTGGACATTAATCTTCTCCTACTAAAAAGCGTCGTTAGTTAACACCACACATAACCTCTTCTTACCGTTAAAGAAACGTTAAGTGTTCCGTTTACTCTCTCTTTCTTCACAAGGAGTATGTTACCGTATAGAAAAATACTCACTCTGTTTTTTTTTTTCTTTTTTAGAGAAATTAAAATTATTTATGTAGGTGGGACCAGCTGCATCATCCTTAATGCTGCCCACCACACAAATCTAGATGAGGCCAAGTATTTGGATTATGCACAAAACAAGCCTGTCGGCCCACCCAAGCCCATTCCCAATTTTGGCCCCAAATGTGGCCCGGTCCATAGGGTAGATGTGTCTTTGACCAAATCTATTACAATAAAACAGAGTAGTGCTGGGATAAATAACGCTTTGTCCTCTCATAAATCTGCAGCGTTCTTGGTAATTAAAGACGAACAAATATAATTTCATGATCAACGGCATATTTGGTAAATAAATAGTACATAAAGAGCATAAGATTAGTCGGAATTTATATTTTCTAAAAGCATTCGCGAAGATTTTTAAAATGAGACCACTCGCCAATACCAAGATTTAAAAAAATAATAATATTAGGTATTAAGTATGAACATGGTGCATACTACACATGGTCGGTATGTTGACATGTGTCGATTGCATGAAAATGCATACTAACACATGCTACAATAGATTTTAGATGATGAAAAGTCGAATTGTGTCGCGACGAAGGCACATGTTCTCTATAGTACTTAATAATATAAATAGTGGTATTATTGGCACCCACAAATTGTTGTTGGCAGTCCCCGTTTTGTTGGACTTGGTCAAACAATTTTGACTACATAATTACTATTGACATGGCTGATAAGCACCCAAAACTCTAATTTAAATCCCTCAAATAATGTATTTTCTAGCCCTAAATTAGTTATTAATGTTACTAATGGATGTATTTACATGATGTAGCCTCCGTTCGATTAAAACATCCAAATCTTGCAACAAAAGTGAAGAAAATAAATCTTCAGTGAATTGGAAGAAGGATTAAAGCTTGCTAATACAGAGCATCAAGGCAAAGATGGCTAGATGGTTAAGGTGTTCTTCATCCTTGCAATAGGTTTTGGGTTCAATTCTTGTGAACTACAAATTTAATCCTTTTTATAAAATCCTCCATGCAAGGAACAATCATGCACCGTGAAGCACAGGATCATCTCCACCACAACTCTACAAATGGAAAGAAATCAAGATTTTTATGAGAATTATGATGATTGATTCCAAATTATTCACAAAAATGAATTATGCTAGCAACGCTAATTTAATTCCCATATTCTTTCCTTCTTGTATTTTATTTATTTTATTTTCCTTTTTTCTTGCCTTTTAGAGAATTTATTTTCCTATAAGGATGTAAGAAGGGGGAAAAGATGAGGCATCTTGGTATCTTGTAACTTTTCATCCAAGTGGTGTAATTTTGTTTGTTTGAATGGTGAAAATTTTGGAGATTTGAAAGAGAGAAAGAAATTGAAGTTTAATGAAAATTGATTCTTTCTTTATGATTTTTATTTGTTTTAATTATTAATATCCATCCATGGAGAGTTAAGCCTCTACTCAGTGGAAGGTGAAAGCTCTTCATGGTAAATTTTTAATCTCTTTATCAATTCTAGAATCTCTTTAATTATGCATTAATGTTAAAATCCCTATGATTATTGATTAGTTCTTTTAATTCTTATAATGTAATCTTGGTTTCATGTGCTTATCAAAGTGTGTTTGATAGTAAATGCTACTTTAGTGTCTGATTTACTATGCTTACATCAAGATTTGACATAAAATACTTGTTTATGATTTATATTTGTACAAACAATATTTTCATGGAGTTCTTATTTCTTATTTGAATTAATTTAATTGTAAATCATCCACTAAAAATTAGATCTCGATCTATTTTTAGTGAAGAGTTTTTAGATAGAGTTTTCTAGTAATTTTAAAGAATGAAATCTATTATGTTGAGTTAGTAACCGAAAATTAAGGATTTCCATCATTTGATCATCAAAGTATTTTTTTTGATTCTTAGTGTTAACCAACATCATCTCTTGAAATTGTTAAAAAAAAAAAGAAAAATGTTGAACCTTGCATATGCATAAACTTTGCTATTTATTTGCTCTAAATTAGATTTGGATTCGATAACCCTTACTTCCTCTTTACTCATTTGTTTTGTAGGTTGAAGGTTGTAAAAAAGTGAAAAATTAAACGACGAATTCATACCTTTTCCAATGGCCCAAAGTAGTTAAACAAGTTTTTTAAATTATTTTAACTCGGCTAGTTTTTGGCCTATTTATAGGGTAATTTGACCAGAACTAGGCGATTTAGCAAGATTAATTTAGCCAATTTTGGTCGATTTACAGTTTTGGCAAATTTTAATCAACATCCATGCCTTAAAACGACGTTGTGCCACCGAATTCAATAAATAAAAATTGACTTTCAATGTCTAAGTCTCACTACACATAAACAATGGTGGAAAACCATACTGAAACTCAAAAGCAATATAATTTTACAAGGTATAAGTGTGTTTTAAAATGTAATAACTATTTTTAGTAGATACTAAACTACAAATAAAACTACGAATAAAACGAATCATTAACCTTTTGACATTAAACCTTAAATATCGATTATAAAAAATCGAACCTATAGTTTTATCGCTGATCCTTCTTCCTCATTGTGAAATAAAGTTTTAAGGTCACAATATTTTGACTAAACTTGGTGAGTTCCAACAAGAAATGGGGCATACCAACAACAATAAACGAGCTTTTTGGGGGGCGCCCTCATTCGGAGCCTACCATCAAGTTTTTAGTAGGCCCCAATAAAATTTCTCTAATATAAACCAAAACATTTCAATTTACGAGACATAACGAAAAATTGAGTCTATGTAGCCAATATCACCAATCCACGCCAAAAAGTGTTTGTTTGGATTTATTTACCATGTGTTTTACATGTTCTACCTCCACCAGAGTTTACGAGATCTTACACTATGCTTATCCCACTAATGGGGCCCATGAAGAGATGATCAAGACTAATTTGTTTGTGAAGATGATCTCCATGCGCATTATGTATATCAAATCATTGGATTATTTCCATGTGGTCGCTAGTGTAAACTAAACTTTATTCTTATGCTGCGCTCACACTTGCCTATGGGGTTTGTGTGGGAACGATCTAAGGTCTGATTTTTTTGTAATGTTTAATGATGATCTCTTTGTGATGAAGATCAAAATTATCTCTTTAATAATATCCATTTGTGCATTTTTTTGTGTGGACAAACCCAAGTAAGTAGCCCAACTAGGACCGGATCTGAGATTTTTTAGAGCTCGTGGCAAACTCTTAACAATGATGCCCTAATTAATATTGAAAACAAAGTCTATAGGATATCTCTCTTGCCTTTCCTTAATATTTAAAAATTGGGGGCCCTTAAAATTTAGGGGGTCTAGGCGCATGCCTCTCCCAACTTCCCTCAGGTCTGACCTTAAGTTCAACTTAAGAACACACATGTAATATATTTGGGGCGGTTCCACATAGGAGGAAAGAAGGCAATTGCTCCTACTATATGCTTTACAAATGATACAAATGAAACCCCAAATAGAAAGCAACAACATCAGAAGGATGACATTAATGAAGATGTTAACTCTGGCTATGCTAGTGTTGGTTCTTTCATTTCATTTCTCTCCTGAAACGCCTCCTAATCTATCGTATGTAAATGAAGAACAATTCCATTCACCGAGACCCAAGCATAGGAATGTAAATTTGGGTCAAAAGCCCGAACTTGACTCGACCCGAAAAAAGCTTGGGCCCGTCTATCCAAAACCTAGCTCATGCCTGGTTACGGGCCTTGCTAACCTGAGCTCGTAGCTTGGTTGGGTGGGTTTAGGTTGGTGTCTATTAGGCACAACTCGGCCTAAATCCCAACCCAGAAGGCAGATCCTAAGCCCAGTATATATTTATATTTATGTATAAAAGCTCTTCATTATTACACATAAGATGATGTAGAATGTTAGTTATAATATCAACTTTGTACATTAAGGTTACTACTTTAAGGATTTGTAACAATTAAAAATTTCAAACTTTTAAAACGAAAGGTAAAAAACCTAATTGTGATGCATAAGCTTGAGCTTACCTCGATAAGGCTTAAAGGTGGTTAAGCTCGGGCCTCACCTTAGGTCGTGTTCTCTCAGATCAGTCATAGGGCTTCGACCCAGCTAATATAACATCAAGACTTTGAACCCAGCCCGACCTGACCCGATCTTTTCACATCCCCACCCAAGCACACCATCATCATAAGTCAAAAGCTAATTCTTCTTAGAGCCTCTCCACTGAATTGTGAATGTGGTAAAAAATGAATGTCATGTAGAAAAAATACACCTTTTGAAAAAAAAAACCCTTTAAATGCTAATGGAAATATAAACTTTAAAGTTGAGTTGACAGAGGAATGGAAAGACTTTAGCATGGAAAACGAGGAAATTTTGTGAAGCCTATTGTCTAATTCTACACATTCAACTTCACAGTGTTCTTGTCTTTCACGCTATTGTCTTCCCATTCCACCAATGCCTTTCCATTCTACTGTCAATTCAGCTTCAAAGTTTATCTTTCACATTAGCATTGAATGATTTTTTTTTATAGAAAAAATGTATATTTTTCCTACGTGGCACCACTTTTTACCGCATCTATAACAGTGGAGAGCTCAGTTGTTGCCATGGATAATGATAGATTTATAACAAATTTGCTACATAATGCAATCATGTGGTAGTGTATGAGTCCCACAACCCTCGTGATATACTTCATTTGGAGATTGATATGTACCCACCGTAGATTGTCATCTTCTATAGAGAATTCTGTAGGAAATTCTGTCTAGCATCACCGTTGTTGCCATACACAAGCATACGTGAGAAGTGGAGTAACATCATCTCCAATGCAATGTAGATGTGGTAAAAAAATAGATGTCACGTAGGAAAAATACACTTTTTCAAAAAAAAAAAATCCTTCAATGCTAATGTGAAAGATAAACTTTGAAGCTGAATTGACAGTAGAATGAAAAGGCATTGATGGAATGGGAAGACAATATCGTGAAAGACAAGGACATTGTGAAGTTGAATGTGTAGAATTAGAGGATGGGCTTCACAAAATTTCCTCATTTTCTACGCCAAAGTCTTCTCATTCCACCAATGCCTTTCCATTACAATGCCAACTCAGCTTCAAAGTTTATCTTCCCATTAGCATTGAAAAAATGTATTTTTCCTACGTGGCATCCATTTTTTACCTAATAAAGCTTTTTGACCCGACCAAATGACAAAACAAATGCCAGATCCTTATGTGGCAGGGTGGGACCCACCATTTTTCCCCTCTTAAAAGTGTTACGAGGGGGTTTCCAACTTATGTGGCAGTGGGACCCACCATGCCACATAAGAATCTGGCATTTGTTTTGTCATTTGGTCCGGCCAAACAGCAGCTCTCTTTTTTACCACATTCACATTGCATAGGAGATTGTGGCACCTTCGGCTTTACCGTACTCTATTCGGTCCCTCGGTCCCAGCTCCCTCCTGCCTTCATCATTACACATTATTTTCATTTGAAACATCTCTCTCTCTCTCTCTCTTCTTTCTCTCTCTAAAAATCAGTCGTCAGATCTGAGGAGGAAGAAAACAAGGAAAAGGAAGAAGAAGAAGAAAAAAGAGTTCCAGAAAATGTCGAGCGACTGTGAAGACCTAGACGAAGATGAGCTTCTACAGATGGCTTTGAAGGAACAAGCTCAAAGAGACCTAAATTATCAAAAGCCTCGAAATCCTTCTTCCTCTAATAATAACAACAAATCTTCATCAAAACCAGTTGTTAATCTCGTTCAAAAACCATCACAACCTCCTTCTCGCAAAAACCCTAATAATCCTTCTCATCATCATCAACAGAGTCATACATCTCGTCAAAGCATGGATGTTGATGACGATGATTCCGAAGTTGAATTACTCAGTATTTCTTCAGGTGATGAGGATGCTTCTAAAGATCCTGGTGGTGGTGGTGGTGGTGTTTCAAAAAATCGTTCAAGAGGAGGAGGAGGAGGAGGTAGAGATGATGTTACTGATCGCAATTGGGATGGCCAAGAGGCAAATTGTTGGAAACGCGTTGATGAGGCTGAGGTATTTTTTCTGATTATCTTCAATCGTGAAAATTTAAATCTTACATAATTGTTTTATTTACTGAAAAAGATTTAATTGTATCATTTATAAATCAACAGAGATATTTCTTTTGTATGTAAATTCATCATTTAGTGTGAATTGTACTGTGAAATTTGGTCTGGCTGCCATTTTGCTCCCTAAAATAAGGTAATCGTTTTCTTCCCTATGAAATTGTTACTGGATTTATTGCGTCTCAAAATGAATTGAGTTATTGTTTTGTATTTATGATCATCATTTACTCCTCTTTTTTTCCCCCTCCCCATGAAATTGTTTTATTTACTGGATTTATTGTGCCACTTATAAATGATTTGAGATATTTCTTTTGCATGTAAGTTCATCATTTAGTGAATTGTACAATGAAATTTAGGTCCTGTTACCACTTTTGCTCTCCAAAGAAAGATAACCTTTTTTCCCCATGAAATTGTTTTTCGAAATTTGCCTTCATACACAGAAATGGCGATCCAAAGAGGCCAAATGGTACCTAGTTTAACTGGTTTCTTTCGTGTTTAAGTTGGTTCTATTGGTTTTGTTTTGTATTTGAGTTCATCGTTTTAGTGAATTGTACTGAAATTTAGGCCCTGTCCTAGCTGCCATTTATATTGATCAATAAGAGTGATTATATTGATAAAAAGAGCTTGGACAACAAGAAAAACAGAAAACAATGATTTCCCCGAAAGAGACACTTCCCTCAAAATAACCAGGAAAAAGAAACAGTGAAAAGCAAAAAACTAAGCCGAATGATTCCACCACACAAAAAAGATAACCTTTTTTTTTTTTTTTTCCTTTTACCTGTAAAATTGTTCTTAGAAATTTACTTTCCTACGCAAAAATGGCATTCCAAACCGGCCATGGTACTTGGCTTAACTGGTATCTTTTGTTTCTAAGTTGATTCTATTGGTTTTTTGTTTTTCAGCATTCTAAAGTAATAAATTTTATGTTCATGCTGTGTCGACCCCAACACCTGTGGACATGGTAGTGGGTACTTGCACATAATAATGCTAGAACTTGTGTGTATATCTTATTTTTTTCCAAGGCAGTGTGTCCAATGCTTCGTACCAGTGTCCCACACCGACAACGTACACTTATCCTTATTAATATAAGTTTCAATTCTTCAATTTTTTCCACTGAAGTAATGCTTGTCTTGCTATCTTCCCATTATTAATGATATATCTGTTACTCATCAGGGAAAAAAGTTAGGCATGAAAGGCTTGAAGTACAAATTGCTGGATACAAACCTTTCTTTTGTTTTTATCTCTCATAACATGTGAATATCACTGTAAAACCTTCTAGTGGCGCAAATAATTTTTGTTTATATCCTAGGACTGTTTAAATATTAACATTGAATTTAATTATGCTTCCATTGGCAGCTTGCCCGCAGGGTTCGTGAAATGCGGGAGACAAGAGCAGTTCCAGTTGTTCCCGTGGAGCCAAAGGTTGCACTGGGTCGAATAGGGTTTACCAATTTGCAGTCCTTTCCTCGAGGAATGGAATGTGTGGATCCACTTGGACTCGGGTAACCTTTTTTCGTTTTCTGACTAAAAATGTTTGGTTTTGCAAATAGCATATTGAGAAAGAGTGCTGGTTCGAGTGATCCTTTTCTGTTATCTTTTGAGGAAATTTTGGATCAATTTACAGTGGAACTGGTTTTGTTTCCTAATCACCAGGATTAAATTTGACGTCCTTTTTTTGTAGTCTACTAATTTTATTCACTATCAATGATTTCGGGAAGGTTTTATTACTCATCTTTTAGAGCGTCAGTAAATTTTTTAACTAAACGGATAACCAGATTCTGCTACAAAATTACAAATTTCAGTTAGCTGGATGCATTATGATGTTTCAGGAGCTAACTTGTTCTATTTGTCTTATTTCATAGAATTGCAAACTGTTAATTTCTTATTCATGGTGTAACTGCTGGATATTGAGTTATATGTACTGTTTATAAGTTCTACTTCATCAATTGAGATGTGTAGTTTTACTAATTTTGCTTCATAAAGGCTGTTAGTGCTTTTCTTCTGCCAAATACATGTTAGCTTGTCTAGATTTGTTTCTCCTCTCATCCTTCCTATTGTCTCACTTACTTTTTTGTATGCTGACAGGATTATAGACAATAAGTCATTAAGGTTGATCACTGAAGCTTCGGAAAGCTCTCCATCCAAGCTTGATAAAGATTATCTAGATAATAATCTCCGTGGTATTCCAGCTTGATCCATTTGATATCTTTGACGATGAAAAATTGAATCTCAGTTTTGGTACTTCATTGAAGGCTATTTGATTAGTGGACTGGTTTTCTTCAAATCTCTAGTTTCTATCCTCTATAGAACACTATGATTCATATTTTATATTTCTTTTTGGATCAGTGCAATGCTCATATATATATATATATATATATAGGTGTATTCTGACATGGTTTTTTACATACAATTTTTTAATCTCAAATTTTTCCCTTTTCTTTTTACACGGGTCAGTAGGTGTGGCTAATTCTTGTGCAGAGATGATTCTTACGCTCATCTTTTCAAGTCATAAACATATTAACAGAGTGTTAGGAATATGATGGATATATCTATTTTTGGGATTGAGATATGCAACGCATATTGCGGGTATTTTTGTCTTTCTTGTTAGGATGTGATGGACATTTCTAGAGATCCACACTTTGAGAAATAAAAAATCCCAAAGTATATTACCTTTGGATTTACAAGTTCTATTGCATGTGTCAACTACTATAGGCGACTCTTTGCTCTGTCACTGCAATGGCCGCTGTATTAACTATGGGTCTCATGTTCAGTGATAGTTTCAGAATTCTTTTTCCTTTCCATTTTATTATTTGTTTCATTATATTGTTAATATGCTGAATATAAAGTTAGCAATTGTTAATGATCTAAATGTCTGGAACATCAAAGTAATTATATTTTTAACTGCAATACTATAAACAAACAAACCGATTAGGTTTAATGTTCAATATTTACAAACATATTAATGACTTGTAATACTCGTCACATGTTGTAATATCATTGCTTGTACTTTATTTTTTCACAATTTTAGATGTACTCATGTTTTACGTGAATATAGCCCACATTAAACCAAAGAATGAAGCAATAAACTGAGTGGAAAAATATTAAGTAGAAGTGTTGAACCTAGGTTTAAAATCTAGTTTTGCTGGAATGTTTTGGTCAGCTGGAAGACCGAGGAATTCTGATTGAAACATTCCAATGCATTCATGAACAGTACTTAGGCATATGGATACAAACCTAGGCTGTTTCATTCTAGTAACCAATGAAACCAATATGAAACATTTGAGATATTTCGAATATTGAAATTGTTACGTAGAACCAAGGTTTCAAATCTCTTTTGGATTGAAAATTTTGATTAGCTAAAAGACCCGGGCATTCTGATGGAAACATTCTGAGACATTACATGAACAGTACCATTGCACATTGATACCAATGGACACTGTTTCATACGAGTAACCAAAATGAAGCATTCGAAATATTGTGACACTGAAATTTTGAACCATGCGTTGGACAACCTGATTAAACGATCCAATGAGCTTTTGGTATAAACTTTTACTACCTTAAACTTTTTTTCATGCAAGTAGTCCTTTTTTTTCTTCCCTTCTTGCCTTCCGAAGGCAAATTTTGGAGAAGTGGTTTTTATTCTAGGTAAAATATTACTATTTTAGTAATGAGAAAAACACAGTTTACTGTTTAAATTTATTCCATAAATCATTTAATTACTAAAAATTTGTCTGATTACTATGGTGAATTAATAAGCTTTGTTTTCTTCATTCCTTTTTCCTTTTTGTTTGGAATTAGACAGGTTGAAAATTGACATAACTCAAGTAAATTTTCTTTAAGTTTTAGACCATGAAAGTGATTGAGCATTGAATATTGGTAAGTTTCTGTTGGTCTAATGCTTATTTTGCTTGTTTGTTGTGTTTTTCTATTGCATTCTAATTATTTTTTTCCCTCCTTTTTTATGCTATTTATTTCCCATGGATGAGTATAAGAATTTTATTCTTTTGCTTTGGATACTTGTATTGCAGTTGTAAAAATCCTCTTATCCTGAATTTATCTCATGAACATGAGAGTCTAGGAGCTACTTTGGTTATTATAGGCCACTCTTGCCGTTCGAGTCTTTTGATACCGATCTAAATTGTTTCTTTGCAGAGAAATTGATGTATGTCTCTGAGAAATTTGACGCAAAGCTATTTCTATCACGTATACACCAAAATACATGTGCAGCAGATTTAGAGGCTGGTGCCCTTGCTTTAAAGACTGACCTGAAAGGAAGGACTCAGCAAAAGAAGCAATTAGTTAAAGAAAATTTCGACTGTTTCGTCTCTTGCAAAACCACAATTGATGGTATGTTAAGATTCTGCCTAGATGAAGGTGCTATATTTTGTCATTTGGTTTTTTTCGGCTCATTTTTCTTTAAATAGTTCTTGTTGGAATGAAGGTACTAAACATTGACTTTTTTTTTTGATGAAATACTAAACATTGACTTTGCATATCCAAGCAATTAAATTTGGGATCACTTTAAGGAATAATACTATACGTTTTCCTACTTAGAGACGTTTGATTGTTTGAACACTAAATAAATGCGCTAATATTTTAGGAAGTGATATCATATGTCATTAAATCACAGAAACCAACCATTTGGAGTACAATTTGCAATATAAATAGTGTTCTCCAGTCTCCACAGACTGTAAAAGGATCTAGAGAGTGAGGACTTGAGAGGCAAAGTTATATAAAATTAATTGTTAAAGCTTTTGGGAAACAAAAGTAGAAGTTACTTTCAGTATAACTTTTAGTAAGTCGATGCGGCCCTCTTCCAAACGCCTCGCCTAGGTCTCCTAGGCACGCCTAGGCGTCGCCTTTAACAACATAGAGTATAAGAACCAATACTATGGAAAATATAGAAGTTAGTTTGGCAGTAGATTTACTTATACGTTAGAAAGTCAAAATAATTTGGTAGTAGATTTACTTATAAGTTAGTCCAAAGTTAGTTTGGCATCATAATATAAAAAGCCGTTTCCTATAAAAGAGGTGTTGTGGTGGCAGTGTTGATGTGGTAGTGGTGGGGTGGTGGTTACGCGATGATGAAGTGTTGGGGGTGCTGCGGTGAGGATGGTGGGGTTATGCCTTGGTGATGAGGTGTTGCTTGCGTGATGGGTGTGCTGATGGCCATACGGTGGGGATGGTGTGGCAACTTTGGTGGTAGCATTGTGTGGGTGGTCTCGAGGTGGTGGTGTTGTAGGGGGTGGTTATGACAATGTGGTGGTAGTGGTGAAGTGTTGATTGTGGTGGAGTGGTAGGCCGATGGTGTTGGTTGTAGTAGTATGATGGTTTTTTTAATGCTTATACATGGATCAAGGAAATCTATTACTTTATTTTTTTTTCAAGTTGGAAGCAAAAAAGTTTTGGCTACAAATTGTAACGAAAGAGGTAACTTCGCAAAAGTCTATTTATGAAGTTGCGAAATTAAATTTTTGATACTTAACCAAGTAAAAAACTGTAATCCGAACGCCTCTTTTGTAATTTAGATTTTCTCTAACTTCAAATTTTCAGTCATATTACTCTACAACTCCAATAGCTATCTCAACTTTTGGTTCACTTAACAAAATTTTTAAAAGAGTACTCTCTCTCTGGTTTTACCAAGTATCATACAATGCACTATTCCAGCTTCAGTAGTGAAACCTGACAGACATAACAATGAAAGGTTAGGGTGTGTTTGGATCGAGTGTTATTCAAGCGCGTAAAAGAAATGCACACGCATTTCACAAAAATCATGCGTTTGAGACGCATGTTTTTCTCACACTCAAACTACTGTGCACCTTCTTTAGTAAATGAAAACACACATGAACTTCTGAGTATTTCATTTGTGCACTATGATGCGTTAAATGTACATATTAACAACAAATAAAATAGTTTTTACTCCACCACCACTAAGATCACTCCCACCTAACCACCACTGCCAACAATTTTTGTTGTCGTGGCCACCGCTACCACCATCATGTGTAAATAAGCACATGACAGGCACGCATTTATCATTTAGGCACAAAACTACCTAACAATTGTTTTATGGATAGACACACAAGCTAAATGTGCGCAGGCACCCTCATTCCATACAGATCCTTAGTGGCAACACTATAAAGACAATAAACAACATAAGACTGCTCTGCTGTATGACCTAGACGATAATTTCAAGCACCAGACGGTCTTCATTGTTACTAGAAGTGTGGATGGTATGTTTTGCCTGTCAATGTGCTGTTCTCAAGGATATATAACCCATTGACTTCATGCTTTCTGCTAATCATAATGCTTGAAGTAAGTCCTTAAAACCACAATAAATTTGGACAAAAACTGACTCAACTTAACCTTACTGGTGAGGTTACAGATAGAAGGAACCTCCCAAGATGTAGCAAAATTTAAAAAAAAAAAACGGGGAAAAAGAGTTTTCAAAGAATTCAAAATTTTGAGTTGAAAAGTAAATGGTGAATAAATAATTAGACTATAAAGGAAATATACAACATAAGACTGAGCTACTAAATGACCTAGACAATAATTTCGGAAATCTGAAGGTCTTCGTTGCAAGTTGCTACTAGAACTATTGGAGCGATATGTATCACTGGTCAATGTGCTGTTCTGAAGGAGATATAATCGACCGACATCACTCCTACTACTAAAGTGCTAATCATTATGCTTGAGTTAAGTTCTTAAAACCACAATAAATTTGAAAATGACCCTTAAGTTAGGCGGTAGTGGTGAGACTACCGATGGAAGGAATCTCCTAGACCTAGCAAAATAGAACAAAAATGGGGAAACAGAGTTCTCGACGAATTTAAAATCTTGAGCTGAAAAGTAAACAGTGAAGAAATATTTCTAGATTACTTCACCTTTCTGGGTCATAAGATTGAAACATTCGTCTGCAATTCGTCTAGATTCAGATCACAATTATTCTTCTATTGTGCATCAATTATGTGGGGGTCAAATTCAATGTGTTTTTCTCTTTTGTTTGTTTCTTATTGTGAGATTTTTTTCTTTTGTTAAACAGATATCGAGTCGAAGTTGAAGCGAATAGAAGAAGATCCAGAAGGTGCAGGAACTGCTCATTTATATAATAATATACAATCTGTTAGTTCATTGGCAAATCGTGCTTTTGAACCTCTATTTGAGAGGCAGGTGAGACAAATTCTACTTTTGAATATGACTTACTGGGTACTGAGTCGCTCAAGCTTGACTGTTTTTACTAACATCAATGCAGGTTCAAGCTGAAAAGATCAGGTCTGTTCAAGGAATGCTCCAGAGGTTTAGAACGCTATTCAACTTGCCGAGTTCGATTCGTGGGAGCATCAGTAAGGGTGAATATGACTTGGCAGTCAGGGAATACATGAAAGCAAAGTCGATTGTTCTGCCTTCTCATGTACGTTTTTCTCTCCTCATTGAGCAATTTCACTTGATTTATGACATTGTTTGGGCTGGGGTAGATCAATTTTGTGAGTAATTGTCAAGTCTTAAAACAGCAATCTCCCAAATTGGCCTAAGCTGTTACTCCACCATCATCTAATTCCTTTTCTTTTCAGTTTGCCCTAATCAATCTTGCAGAAAAGGGAACCTCAATTGCTTAATGTGGATTGTAGCAACTTTACTTGATATATAGGCATCAGGTTTTATGGATTGTTTCTCCTGTTTATCTATCTTCTATATTTCCTTGAGGATCTAATGATTCGTTTTTGTCGATATTCTCCTCTGTTTTTATGTGTTTTTCACCTTCCTCTTTTAAATCTTATTCTAAAGAAGTATATAATTCTATGAAAGTCTTCATAAAAAATAAAAAATTCTATGAAAGTATTTTTTCAGGTCATATTGACTTGGGCTAGAAATATCCAGTTCTTAAACTCTACAGTCTTTACCTGATCATCTAAACTTTTTTTTTGGATACATGGATGGTTGGTTTATTGGGTATCTGTGGAGGGAGATACTTTATTTGAATTAAGCTGTTGCATGAATACATTTTTTTTTGGCTCATTTTTATTTTAGTGTTTATTTTTTATGTTATTAGACTGTTATCATGGCAATATATTATTTCTTTGCAGGTTGGAATACTAAAACGTGTTCTTGAAGAAGTGGAAAAAGTGATGCACGGCTTCAAAGGCATGCTTTATAAGTCGATGGAAGATCCAGAAATTGACCTAGCAGAGGTAAATTTATTCTTGCTTTTTTATTTCTCATGAGTGTCTTTTCGTTCTGAATTAGATTATAGTTATTACAAACACTTGAAATAATCCATGTAGTCTGTCTTTTTTTGTCACTTTCTGTACCGTTGACTCTGCACAATAATCTTAGTACCCAGTGTGCTCAGATGGAAGTTTGCCTAGATAATCCTCACAAAAACTCATTTTTTTCATGGATATTGAAGCACTTTTCTTTCTTGGTTTCTTAAGAAATGTTTAGTAACACAAGAGCCACACCTTGCTAAAAGCTTAAAAGAATCAGTTATATTTATGTCATTCACTGGTGTCGGTGATCCTTTGGGTCATCTGAGAACATAACAAAAAGTAACATTCGACTTAAATAGGTCAAACTCTTAGAAAGAAAGTATAGAAATGCTAATTTTTGTAACTTCTCAGAATTCAAAGAATCTTAGAATAATTATAAACTGTAGCAAAAGATTTTTTCCTTTTGAGTTTAGTAGTAAAATAACTTCTCATAAAATCTTGTCAAGCACTTTTCTCTTCTCATCCTACCCGACTGTCATGAGCCTGAGCACCATCATCATTACCTAAGAACTGGTGTTGGGAGGCTATAAAGCAAAGGTGTGTTTTTGCAGCATTACGAGAAACTAAAGAGATCTATTTATAAGACAACAATGGTGTTTTTTTTTTCTCAAAAGAAAAGAAAAGAAAAGGAAAACCGAGTATGCTCATGCTTTAAGGAGATGGATGTTGGACACACAAATGCTTCATAGAATGAACATAGAGAAGATGAAGATGTTGAGACTTGAGACAGTGGTAAAACAAGTAAATGCAAATATGAGCAGCTTTTAATAGAACTCGAATGACTGAGTATCAATTTATATTGATATGGAAAAAACATGACAAGACATTTATTAGTCAGAGTTTTGATAGTATAAAATTGGTTACTAGTTGCTCTGTTTCTAATTCATTCATTTCTTTGTACAATTGTAAGTGTTAATTGCTTTTACTAAGATGGACTAGTTCTCTTACATGCATGCTACTTGTGCTGTGATTTCTGTGCTACTAACTCATGTTATGTTCTACATATAGCTTGAAAACATCGTGAGGCTGTTGGTGGAGTTGGAACCTGAGTCGGATCCTGTGTGGCATTATCTTAATATACAGGTTAGCAATGTTCATATGTATTTGAGCTGTTGAAACACTGCTTTGATTAACTGACCACACGATAACAAGTTTTCCACATTTAATGAGTTCTTTATTTTCATCTATTGTTTTCTCAAATTCTCTTTGGTTTGTTTGAATTTATTTGTCATGGGCAGAACAACAGGATTCGGGGTTTGCTTGAAAGATGCACCTTAAATCATGAAGCAAGGGTGGAAGCTTTGCACAACAAGATACATGAGAGAGCCCTGTCTGATGCAAGGTGGAGGCAAATCCAACAAGATTCTAACAAATCTGTACGTGCAGCCATGAACTTTGATCGCATTCTTATTTTATTTAAAGTTAATCATTTCAATCACTATGTAAATGTATCTTAAAGGCATGTAATAGTTGTTCTGTCATCCTACTCAGTCAGATGTTGACTATTCCATTCTTGGAGACAATCATTCGCAAGTAGATTCACAGCCAATAGACGTACCTGGTGAAGAAGTGGATGCTCTTAGGGGGAGGTATATTCGTAGGTTAACTTCGGTACTTATCCATCATATACCAGCCTTCTGGAAGGTAGCACTCTCGGTGTTCAGTGGTAAATTCGCTAAGGTATACTTAGCTCATCTAGAACTCTTTAACTTCTTATATGCAAGGGAGTTTTGTTTCCATTTTAGAATAACCTAAATACGTTTCTGCATACATGTATTTAAGATTGTGAGTGGTTTTTATAGAAGCTTGTCAACTCTTGTTTTGCTGCTTCTTGTGGATGCTTATTTTCATACCAAAATGTGAGAAAATTGTAAGATGAGGCATCTCCTATCAATGGTGGCCAAGACTGGTGTGTCCTGTCCTTAATTTTATCGTATGATATTTTCTTGCTTCAAGGATTGAATTGTTCTGTATCCTCATGGGTGGAAAGATTATCTAAGTTGTCTCAACAATGTCATAAAAATATAGTATTTATTTAAAAAACTGACATAGAAAGGTGAACACTGGCCACTCACTGTTGTTGTCTGTTTCTTCTTTGCTTCCATTTTTTGACGAATCAACTGATATTAGCAATGTTCAATTAGCACTCTTGCTCATATCCGCACGCTCTGGAGAGTCGAGGGAAATATTGAAACCAGTGATGGATCTGAATCCTTATTTTATGCACCTACTCCGTTGCTTGTTTGGATGAGTAAAAGAATGTGCTTATGGTTGAAGATTGTTATTCTTTCATGTTGATCAAATGGTTTGCACAGACTTCAACACCTGTATTTTCAATATAAAAGCCACACAATCAGTGCAACACTATGCGTCTATGCCTCAACTGTGCTTTGAACTTTGAAGACTTATTGGCGTGGGCCTGCCCTGCTAGTTTGGAGATGGTATGACTGTGTAATCATCCAATAAGGAAAAAGAAGTATGGCAGGGTAATTGCATCAAGCACTTTCTTCATATATTTATTCATACTATACAATATGCTCATGGCATGATTGAAGGATTTAGAGCACCATGGTCACTCAATATCCCATTTACAGTTCTGCTAAGAATAATATCCCTTTTACAGATGGAGACAATACAACTTTGTTCCTTAGTGACCCTCCGATGACAATCAGGTTTTTGAAGGTTCTTAACATGTTTAGCATGTTTATTGTGTTTAGAACTAGTTTCTGGTATTCGGGTTAATATGTTTAAAACGATTATTGTGGGGGAAAGAGACCTGCATCTGGAGACTTCTGCATCCATTCTGGGTTGAAGGACCCGGAAGCTGCAAGTGTCTGGCCTTCCTCTGTGGTAATTTATAGATCTGCTCGAAATTGGGATCCAGTGCTTGAGAAGTATGACAAGAAGCTTGTGGCTTGCCGGCTTGGAAGTTGGAAGAAGTCGTACCTATCCAAAGGAGGTAAGTACCTTAATCAGGAGTCTTCTAACAAGTCTTTCTATTTATTTCGTGTACCTCTGGCCACAATTAAAAGGTTGGAGAAACTTGTGAAGACATTCCTATAGGAAGATAAAGATGGCAGGTCTGAGCTCCAAACTTCATCTGGTTTTATTGAATTGACTCTCTATGTTGCACAAAGATGCTGGGGCGGAACCAGGAAGTTCATTATTGATGATTTTACCCCTGGAAAGCATAGATTTGTCTAAGATGAAATATATTTTCTAAAAAAAGCTTTATACAAAATCTAAAATTTTCACATTTTGCCCTTAGCTTTAGCCAGAGTCATCCCGTCCGCCCCCTGATAAGGTGTTTTAAGTCAATGAACAACGCCTTTTGAAGGAAATGGATATGGAGGTTTGATAAGAAATCCAGCTTTGTGGAGAGAGATCATTGTTGATATACTATAAAAAATATGGGTGGAGTCCCAAAAAGCATGATATTATGCATGGTTCTAGTGGCTAGAGGGGTATCCATAAGGGGCAGAATTTGTGCTAAGGAAGGCTCAGGAGAAATATTTTGCATGATATATCCCGTGGTGATAGGATTTCTTTTTAGGTTGGATCTTTGGTTTGGAGATACAACCTTAAGGATGCTTCTCCAGGGTTTGAACACTACATTGGATAAGAAGAATGCTTCTATCTCGGAGATGCAGATTTCTGATAGTGATTCAAGGTCTTGGAATTTCTGCTTCAGGCCGGAATCGAGGTCTGGGAAGTTGCTTTGGTGGTTTTGGTAATAGAGAAGGTGGAAACAGTGGACCTGGATAGCTCTGGTTAAGAAAGGAGGGTGTGGCTCCACAACAAGAATGGATAATTGAAAATTCTTAGTCAAGTCTCTTTGCGATGCTGTCAAATCATTCTCTTTCCAGCGAAGATGGTGTGGAGATCACCTGTTCCCCAATAGATCTCCTTTTTCATTGGGTCTTCAATTTTTAGTAGCGTTCAGATACTGGATACTCCAAGAAGGCTGGGTTTTATATCTCCAAAAAAGTGCGTCATGTGTGGGTACTATCAGGAAACGAACTGTATTTTACTTCATTTTCCGATAGCTCGTAGTCTGTGGGACTATGTTTTGTGTCATTTGATATTTGTTGGGTCCTCCCTCAATCTGTTTGCAGAGCTGTTTCATCCATGGAGGGTTAGTTTTTCTCTGACAGTGGCAACCGTCTTTCAGTTGCCCCCTTCAACAGTATGACGGGGTTTGTGGAAGGAACACAACAAATTCAATGAAGCAGTGAATGATCAAGCAGACCTGTTATTGGATGCTAAATCCTTGCTTTATCTATGGAGAGCTCTATCCAGGGGTTTGGTTTTCATAAGTTTTGAGGTTTTACTGAAATTGCAATGAGAGCCTCCAAGGATCCTAGTGTGGTCGCTTCACTTAGGGAGCTTGTATTCTTTTCTATGTTGTAACTTCTGATCTACTTGTCAAGCTTGAGCCAACCTGTCTCAGAGGAGTCATGGAGCTGAAGAAGTTAGCAACAACAAGATTTAACCAGGGATTGTTGCTCTTTAGCTGCTCCCATGCCATGCAAAGTGTATTTCACAGTCACCTCGACAAATGTCAAGTTTTTCTTCTCTAGTAATCAGGTATCAGCCAGGTTGGATGGACCTCCTGCGTTCATCAATGATACAAACAAAGGTCAACTAGAGCTTTAAGGTCTAGATACGATCATTGTGCATGGAATTTAAGTTGAAATGTCTTCTCATCAAAGAGGAAGTTGCTGGAACATGAAATTTGCTACACAAGAACACAGATAAGCGAATAGAGGACATGGAAAACAATATACTATGTCATCCCTCTTAAATAATTATTTTTGGACAAAATATACTATATATTCCCACTTCTCTATTCTTGGAATATATTTAAGCTTAACAATTGTGATGATCTTCTAGTCGTAGGCATTCTTTAGTGTGCTTTCTCTCCTTGCTCTGGTGCATGCAGGCCAGTTTCAGTTTGATTATGTGTTTTTAGTTGTCAAATTATCAATGGCTTTATCAACCAAAAAAGAATATTGAGTGGCATTGAGGTTACAATGTTTCATGCTTCATCTATAAACTTCGAACCTTGTTTATGTAGATGTCATGGTCAAATATCTTTGTTTTTTGGCGTCTCCATAGTCCATACATGCTATTGTGCTACCTTGTTTTTGGCTAATTTGACATGCCCCTTGAACTTCGTTAGATCAGACATATCCCCTTGGCCCGTGGTAAACCGATATTGTTTAGAAAAGAAACATGATTTGCATTACGTTGGTGTCAGTAGTATTCCAAAAAGATGAGGTTAACCATATTTTTTCCGGAAAGGAAATTTGAGTTGGACCCCAATATTCTTGGATGAATTTGAGATAAGTTCTTGTATCTTAATTCGATTGGTGTTAATGAAGTAGAACAGGTCCATTTTATCAATCTTAGAGAACAAGGGTAGTCTTGTCTTTTGCAACAATTGCTAAACGCCCATCTGATGCATGTCATATTTCACTGTTGGTCAATGATGGTTGACCACAATCTGCAGAATACTCATTCTAGGAAAATGTGGTTGGCATGTCAAAAGCAAACAAGTCATATACCATAATAGTGTATGATTTATGTCTAAAGTTTGTTCATTTAAGATTATGTAGTTTGTGATCGTCACTGAAATTTGTATTTTCATTTATGACAGTCTTCCCAGGTTGCTGCTGAGACCAACGTTAAATCATCTATGAGTAAGACTGAAGATAAAGTTGGTGATGTGAAGTACTCAAGTCATTCTCTTGATGAAGTTGCTGGAATGATTCGCAATACCATATCTACATACGAAGTCAAGGTAACTATGCTCTCTTGCATTACTTCTATGTAGTAGAACTATGACTGATAGCTAGACTAATATATTACTTCAAAACTTTTTGAGTATCAAATTTATAAAATCAGTTATTGTTTGCTTTTGCTCTTGGGTAGACGTTTCATTGAAAAAGAACCCTGTTATAGCTGTTAGCCTGTTTGAATAGTGTACGATATTTATGATACCTTTTTGGACATGTCCTGTACAGGGACATAGGATATGTTAACTGACCCAAATGGATACATGATTTGAATACAATGACTCTATAATCTTAAGTTTCAGCATCTTGACTAGTTCATCATGCTACTATTCATGTTTCTGAAGTGCATCAGAGTGTAACTCCTTGCAACTTTGTTCTCTTGGAATTCTTCTACTTAAAAACTGTAAGAAGATCTATAGGGACAATTCTATTGCCACTTCTCGACACTTTTGTTAGACTAAAGTTCATTATGCTGAGTTGACTGCCCATGCAGTTCCCAATATACAGTGAGTGTTGGTTCAAATAACTAGAGAGTATATGTGCTCTAATTGCTATGCCGTCTATTTGGAAGCTGATTTATTTGCTTTTGCTTTGTTAAACCATATGTTTCTTATCCTTTGTGTCATCACTTTTGAAGCTATAATGGAATTTGTGTCTCTACTCTCTAGATAGAGTTGAATGTGAAAACACAAATATGTTGCCAAAACCAATATTTAGTATAACACGTAGATGATCATGAAATCCTGATACTAATTTTGTAATTCATTTGCTCCAGAAAGTAGAAGTCAGGCATGATTTTTTGGTTGTTCATTTGCATCACTATTGACATGGTTGATGTTGTTGCTTTACTTGCTTCCCAGCATCTAATACTAGCATTTCTTGTGAACTGGTTCCTGTAGCGTTAAATAATCTTTCTTTTTCTGTTATGTTATCATACATCTATAACCATGTGTATATCAGTTGGTTGATTAAACTTCATTATTTTTCGTTCTCCTTTTAATCAGTTATTTAAGCTTGTATATTTTTTCTGGTTAAGAATAAAGTTGAATCCAAATATTTTGCTTTGCTGCATTCATTGCTTAGCAGTTAGCACAACTTAGTTCCTCTTGTTGTCTCAATTGTTTGAGAAGGTTGAAATCGATTGAAAGAATTTACTGTTCCTGATTCAGGTCCATAACACATTTCGTGATCTTGAAGAATCAAATATTCTATGTCCGTTCATGAGTGATGCCATAAAGGACATATCTAGAGCATGCCAAGCTATTGAAGGGAAAGAGTCGGCTCCTCCTAGCGCTGGTATTTATCAACACTTTTAAGCTGGCAATATGCTTTCCTTTTCTTTTCCTTTTTTTTCCCCCCAGATTTCACTTTAATCCATTCTGTTGAATTTGCCAGTCATGACTTTGCGCACACTTTATTCGGAAATCACGAAGATCTACATATTTAGGCTTTGCTCATGGATGAGAGTAACAACAGAGGAAATATCGAAAGATGAAGCCTGGGTCCCAGTATCTATTCTTGAGAGGAATAAATCTCCATACACAATATCCTTCTTGCCTTTAGCATTTCGCACTATGATGGTCTCGGCAATGGATCAGATCAACTTGTAAGTCTAGAAAAACTACTGTCATATACAATATTTCTGTACATTCTCGATGCTTTCCTTTTTGATAAGTAAAGGGTGTTAGTCGTGATTATGTTGAAAAAGAAATATGAAACATTGGTATTTTCTTTCTTCCCTCTTTCCTTTTCTAATCTTTTTTGTCTCTTGACCATTTCTAGCATATTTTGGATGTTGTAGACTGTCTATTGAAATGTTCTTGTAATGTGTAAAGTTTCTTCCTTGTGGTGATTCAAATCATCCTCAACGCTGGTTGATACCATGATTTGTTTTCGTATTTAACTCAAGGATTCATGTGAAGAGATTTGCAAAATTTCTACGTACAAGTGCAAATAAGTCTCACAGCACAATGGGGTTAAAAGAGAGTAGAGTGTGGTGTTATTTGGCATCATCTTGAGGTTACCTTCTTCCATGATCGCTATTATCCTTTTAAAGCTTTTATTAACACTAGCACATACATCACCCTTATTATCACTACAGCCTTATAGGTACCATCACAACTCATTGTCTATTATTTTATTTGTATCAACACAAATGTGGTTAATAGTCTTAAGATTTTGGATGGGAATTTGTTATTGCTCAAGGTTGGAGGATCTTTAGTTGTGAATTCTATTGTAAAGTCTGACATTTTAAAAAAAGGAGAACGAAAGAGAAGAAAACATTAACATTAAGATATATGATGATGCGGTATGCAATACAATGAAGTCATGCTAGCATTATGTATTGGTATTCATCGATATTCCTTACGTAGTCTTTCAGAATGTTTTGGTCGGACTTTGTAAGTTTTTTGACCAACAACATTTTGCCTAAGACGTGATTATTATGAGAATTATTATTATTGTTATTATTATTATTGTTATTATCGTTGTTATGTTATCATGGAGCTTGTGGCATAGGGATAAAAGGGCAATAGTTAAATATTTCATCCGAAGGTTGAAGGCTAACATTGTAATCCTTCAAGAAACCAAAATTCAGAGCATCGAGCAAAGATTAATCCAAGAGGTATGGGGCGGAAATAATTTTGACTACTTCGCATTACCAGCTGATAGAACAAAGGGAGGTATTTGGATTATTTAGGATCGACAGGTAATAGATGTGGTTGACCATTTGATCGGGTCTTTGCAGTGTCTATACAGTCGCTGCAAGGATGATCCTTTTCTGTGGGATCTTATAGGGGTGTATGGTCCAACAATTAGACAACAGAGAAGTAGGCTTTGGGAAGAGCTGTATGACATTGGTGGCTTATGGGATTTCCCTTGGTGCATCGGTGGAGACCTTAATGTGGTGAGGTTTACCACTGAAAAGAATGGCGGAACAAGATTGGCAAAGAGTATGAAAGATCTCAATGGCTTTGTGAGCTACTCTTGGTTGATGGACTTACCTATGGAAGGCGGCCAATTTACTTGGTCGAACACCAGGACAACCCGGGGTTAAGTCTACTGGACATGTTTTTGATTAATCCGGAGTGGTAAGCTCATTTTATGGAAGTGATTTAGTGATTCAGTAAGCTCTCCCAAACCTGCATCAGATCATGTGCCAGTCCTAGTGGGGATGTCAGTTGGGGGGTTCCACCTTTCAGATTTGAGCTATAATATGGTACGATGACCATTCCCTTCTCGGATTACTCGTGACTTGGTGGAGTGAGAGGACTTTTGATGGGGAGCTAAGCTATGTCTTCTAGAGAAAGTTGAAAGCTATAAAAGACTAAATTAAGGAATGGAATAAGAACAGCTTTGGCCAACTCGAGACCCGAGCTAAGGACCTCTTACAAAAAATGGCAGAGTTTGTCCGCAAAGAAGAAAATACGCATTTGGTGGAGGCTGAGAAGATCCAAGGATTTGAGGCTAAAAATGAATACCTAAAGATAAAGAGGATGGAGGAGATAAGCTGGAAGCAAAAACCCCGTGACAAGGAGAGCACGATGCGGGACAAAAATACGGCCTAAGAAGCAAGGGCACGACAATGGGTGGAAATGTCAGTGTCGGACACACGTTTGACATGTGTCAGACACGTCATGTGCGTGTCCCACGTGATTTCCGGCATGGACACTGCATAGACACGACCGAACATGGTTGGATTCGATCGGTTGAAAAAAAAAACTGAAAAAAAGTGAGAAAGGGTTCAAAAAGATCCCTAAAACAAACCCTAGACATTTTAAAAAATCAAAATAGAACTCTTCAAGGATTTCAAAAATCGCCAAATATTTATCCCTAGGATTTCCAAAATCACTTAAACCCTTTCCAAATCCCTAATCCTTCACACACAGGCGAATTTGAAGAGTGAGAAAAAGAGAAAGAGAAAAAGTAGTGGAGAGATGTCTTTAACACGTTGACGGAACAGATCCTCCATTATTGCAGCTTTGGAAAGTGCTCGGTCCTTCCATTTTCTTATGATCTTTTCTCTATGCTTTTATTTCTTTTTACATTTTGTGCCTTTAGAGAAGGATATAAGATAAGGAGATTTTAAGTTGTATAACTTGAGCATCCAATTTGACGTAACATCGGTTTTATTCTTTGTTGTATTTTAAGTATATCAAATTTGATATTTTAAGAAAAGCTTTTTTAAGAGACTTCATTGTATAAGGGTGCATATAAAGTTTGGTGCACCAGTATAAATGAAATATATATATGTTAGGATCTGCAACCAAGGTTTTGTAGCTAATATTAGGACAAGATTTTTTTGGGGCCTATGTGGAGATGATTTAAGGGTGTAATGATGATCTCCTTATTACACAGATCATTCTCGTAGAAAATCACTTTGTTCTAAAACCTCTAATCCCATAAAATGTTGGTTCAAATTAACGATTATTATGGACGGGTCACAAATCACCCAACTTTTAAAGGGGTTAGAAGTTTTAGAATGATATGATTTTTGGTCAGGATGATCTATTTGGTGAGAAGAACATCATCCAAAAAAACCAACTTTGGATCATCTCTATGTGGACCCCACATAAAACCTTGTCTTAATTTTTTTCACAAACCTTGGTTGCAGAACCTAACTCATATTAAAATAGTATATATTATTTAATTTTTTTTATCTCCACCGTGTCAGTGTCCTTTTTCTTTTGAAATTTACCGTGTCCGTGTCGGTGTCGGTGCTTCCTAAACTCATACTTCTTACAGCAATGCCGGACGTGCTGGACCTTCCCTGGGTCTATCAAGGAATTCTTCAATACATGGTTCTGCCCAACCAAGGATCCAAGGGGTAGGCTGCTTTGGGAACTCCCATTTTTCACTATACCTTGGGGGGTTTGGAAAGAAAGGAATTGCAGAGTGTTCGAGGATAAAGAGAAGACCTTTAATGAGTTAATATTAGACATCACGAGGCTGGTCTTCAATGGGCATCTACAGATAACCTCTTCATTAACTCTAGATTCCAAGATTTTCTTCTTTTGGGACTCGCTTCTCTGGTGATTAGTGTCTTACCTTCTTTGAGGGAGAGTTTGGAGCTTTGGCTCCTCTTGTAGTCTGTCTTTTGAGCAGTTTTTCTTTTCCTTTTAATTTTATTCTTTGCCTTATTTGGCCTTATCAATAAAATTTTGCCTTCATAAAAAATTAAAATTATTATTTGGTTGATGCTATTCTTCGTTTTTCGAGGGTAAATATAGTTTTATTTATTTATTTATTTTTTGTAAATCCTTTATGGCTGTTTTCTTCATATTATTCGGTCAAAGTCTAAAACCGCTTGATTGATTAGTATCCTCTTTCCCTGCACATGTTACCTATAATCTGATTGATACAGTGTTCTTGTTCTTCTGAAACTGGAAGATCTCTTTTGCATAAGGCAGTTCCTTTCTAACTTCTGCATCTTCTAGATATTTATATACCTTCATGGAGTACAATTTTGATTTATTTATTCTTTTTTTTTCTTTTTTTTTGCCTTTCCCATTTGACTCTTGCTTTCTTTTTCCCAGGATGATTCAGAATTTGAGGTGCGAGGCTACGAAGTCGAATGACGCATTTGTGCAACTTCAAGAAATTCAGGAGTCTATTAGGATTTCGTTTTTGAACTGTTTCCTAGATTTTGCAGGTATAAGAAGAATCAAATACCTTTCTAACTTTAAGCATTGGATCTACAAAATGTGTTTTTTCTTGTACTTAAGTATGGTTAGTATCTATTGCACATTGATCAGGTCATCTGGAGAGAATTGGTAGTGAACTCACACAGAATAGATCAAACAAAGATAGTTTCCCCTTACAAAATGGAGGGGTACAGGAGCCTGAGCGGAAAACCTGTGGTCTTCACCCTGGCAGCACTGTCAGTGATCCACATCAGAAGCTGTTGATAGTTTTGAGTAATATCGGATACTGCAAAGATGAGCTTTCTTCTGAGTTGTACAACAAGTACAAATATATCTGGCTACAGTCTAGGTATATAATTGGTGCTTGGTCTTTCTTACTCGGTTTATAAATATTTACATTTGTTGGATTTCTCTAAGTTATGGGTAGATCATTATATGAATCTGAAAGAACACCAGGATACCAAATTTATGATTCCTTCTTAAGGACTTCTTTGTTTCTTATATTACCAAGTCCATTACTTTAAAAAATGCAAGCCCATTTACTAATTAGAATCAATGAAGAATTTGCAATAAAAATGTCCTGTCTATGGAGGAGTCATTATGTTGAAGATTTAAATAAATTCTGTTGCAGACTCGCAGTATTATTTTTAACCCGTAAGGCATCCTGCCAGTGTCACTGATAGAGTACTTCTATATGCCATCAAGTTTTAGAATAACTTTTACAGCTTAAATGCCATATGCATTTATGTTTCATGCTACGGTTGCTATTCAATATTGCAGGGAAAAAGATGAGGGGGATAGTGATGTACAAGATTTGATGACATCTTTCTTGGGGCTTGAGGAAAAGGTCCTTGCACAGTATACTTTCGCGAAGGTATTGTGAAATCTGCCTGCAAATATTCTCATGTATATGGTTTTTTTGTTCTATTTCTTCGTTTTTGCTCAGTAAAAGATACATTAGAAAACAACAAAAAAGCTGTAATATACAACAAGAGACCTGCATTCTTAACAAGAGACCCCCCAACTAGAGGACACAACCAAACAAAAAACGGTTAGGATTGTTTTTAAATTTGGGATTCAAGAGCGGAGACGTCACTCAAAGGGGACAAAAACAATATATGCACTGTCTTGTAGCAACTTCGTAGGCCTAGCATCTGAGAAAACAGATTTCACCAGTTTAGAAACTCACAGGCAAAGGCATTGTTCAAAATCTTGAATGTTTAAAATGATTCGTTTTGGTTTCAGAGTGTTTTGAAACGAAACAATTTGTTTGTATCGATATGCTTCGGTACAATTCATGTATATATATTTTTTTTCTGGATTGTATTGGTTTTCAACTAACCGAAGCATTGGTCAGAAGGAGATTTTAAACCTTGACAACAGGAACTATCTTCATCAAAAGGAACCTTCTTATCATCGATCGACACTGAGATTCTGAGAAGAAAAATATGGTTGTGAAAGGATTTTTCTCTGCTTACTGAGATGTTTTAAGTATCAATATAGAACGTAAGACCTGATGCTCAAATCGAATAGAAAACTCCTAAAAAGTTATTAAAAAAAAAAAAACTAGAAACCATACATGCGAAAGGGAATTACACTTTTGTTGTTCCCATATGTTTTTATTGGTCAAAGCCAAAACCTTATGTTCCAACGTGCCAAGTTGTTCAGGTCATAAATTTGTTGAAGCCCATAGTTGAAGGTGCCTCATGAACTCACTATTTTTTAGTTAAAAGATAAGATGAGTCAATCTCAAGAAAAAAAAAAGAACTAGATATTTTTTCTTAGAATAAAGAAATAGAGGAAAAAAAGAACTAGATAACATGGGAAGATATTGTAAAATTTTGAAAAGACTTGCAAATGAAGCATGCTTGTTGTTGCTTACCTGAAAACATGATGAGTGAGGCACATGTGCCTCACTGTTGGAGGCATATGTGCTTCACTGTGAATTTTCCATTTGGACATGTAAGTATAAAACCATTTTTCTTACTTAGCAAAAATACATATTTATCTATGGTCCCTTTTGTATTTAGATGGTTCATTTCAGTTTGACTTCAGTCTGATATCTTTTCTCAGGCAAACTTGATAAGAACAGCTGCAATAAACTATCTATTGGATGCCGGAATTCAATGGGGAGCAGCACCAGCTGTCAAAGTAAAAAATTAACTGAAGCCACTGTAGTTGGTTCATTTTTCCTCTTCTTTTCTATATCAGTAAACTGTACTGTACTGGTCCTGATTCTCAAAGAAATCTCATGCAACGTCATGTTCCCAACAGGGTGTGCGAGACGCTGCTGTGGAGTTACTGCACGCTCTTGTTGCTGTGCATGCAGAGGTACTCTCCTCGTTGCGTACTCAGCAGTTTTGCTTGTTTCCTTTATTTGTTTTTGTTTGCTAAATGGTTTATGAGTTGCAGATAAGTATTCTTCATCGCAGAATTTATGCTGCCATTTATTGTACTTGTAGACCATATTTGCATGGACCACGAAATCACCCTTCAGCATGTTATGTCTTTGTTAACCATATTTATATATCTCTTGAGCTCTCTTTTACTGTTCTTATTGAGCTTAATGTTCTAAAGAATATCTAAGAAGTTACTGTGCTTGATATTCATGCTTAGTTATTATCTAGAACATATTTCCTCATGGTTTCGACCATATACAATTTCACTGTTTCAGGTTTTTGCTGGTGCTAAGCCCCTGCTCGACAAGACATTGGGCGTTCTTGTGGAAGGCTTGATTGATACTTTTCTTAGTCTTTTCCATGAGAACAAAGCCAAAGAGCTCAAGTCATTGGATGCAAATGGTTTCTGTCAGCTCATGCTTGAGGTGAATAATCCTTATTCCTTACTCTTAACATGATATCAACTGTAACCATTTCATCCCTTTAAATCCTAGAGCGCAATTGCTGATGCTCTGTAAACTACAATGATGGTATCACAAACATATCTGATATAAACTGCTTGGTATCTAACGAATATTTGCATGATGCAAATGCTAGGAATGCCTCAATTTTTATTGGTTTTTGGTGGTATATCTTCATGGTAAGTTGTAGTGGGCCTACAAATATGAGATGAAATAGCTATGAATATTCACATCACCTTCAAAACCTGCAAATATTCACCAGCCATTTTATCTCATATTTGAAGCCCACTACAAATTACCATGAAGATATACCACCAAAAACCAATAAAAGTTGAGGCATTCCTAGCATTTGCATCATGCAAATATACGTTGGATACCAAGCAGGGCCTTCGAAAAATTCTTGCAATATGTCCTCATCAGCAGGAAGGAATGAGGGAATCTTAATTTGCTTAGTGCTCCAAGCAAATGAGATAAGAGCAAGAGTTTGTTTCTTCATTTGTGCAGTTTTTTTTTTGTTGCAAAACTCAGAATTATCGTGACAGTAAAAAGCTTACGGTGTTTTGTGCAAAAAGTGTGAAGAGAAGATCAAAATTTTCAAAAAAATGTTCCTTGATGAAAGTTCCCTTAGGAACAAGGTACTAACCTATGCATGCACTGAAGAGATTTTGTATCATCCGTAGTGCCTGTAGCAGTTTGAAGTACTTGCATTTAAATTGCTTGGATGAGCACTTATGTAAATACTCATATTTAATGTGTATTCTGCAGCTTGAATATTTTGAAACCATATTGAATCCGTACTTTACATCCGAAGCGAGTGAGTCTCTTAAATCTTTGCAAGGGGTATTACTGGAGAAGGCTTCCGAGAGTGTGGCAGAGTCTTCTGAGCCAGGGCATAACCGTCGATCAACTCGCGGGAGCGAGGATGCACTTGCAGATGACAGACATCAAGGAATGACTGTGTCCCCTGATGACCTACTTGTAAGTCCCTCTTCTCTCTCACACACACATAATACCCATGTAACTCCTGCTTAAAATATTTGAACCCCAAGGAGTAAGACCGCATCGAAATGCATTGATACAGAGTTCTCTGTAAATGGGTCCTGTCTAGGAATTCTAGTAAAAGACTGATTCAAACTGAAAAATCCACTTCAAGTTGATTTTTTCTGAAATATTTTCCATATTCTATTATGGATGGAGTGATTTTTATTCCACGTTACACCTCCCCATGGATCCACACCAAGTAGATCAGCCTCGCAAGAAATCAGATTGTTCCAGAACTATTAACCCCATCATAAGTTGGTTGAAATTTTATAGGGTTTTACCGTAAAACTTGAATCAATTTTGATGGGGTTAAAATCTTTCGAACGATCTGATAGTTCATGTAGATCATCCCACAGAGCAGTGTAACAATGGTGTAGAGGGTGTAAGAGTAAATGGCGTAAGCAGATACTGACTCTTAATGTGGACGGCATCTGGGTTTGTCTTCTTTTATACATTCCTGCCTCTAGGCTCTTCTTGATCAGTCCCAAAGATGGTGGATCCCTAACCGCATGAAATTTGAACATGGGATGATATTGTGAAAAGCAAAAAGGATAATTCACTTAAGCTTCCCATTTTTTGGTTCCCTAAAGTGGTTCCATGTATGTCTACAGGCACTTGCACAGCAGTATAGCTCTGAGCTGCTTCAGTCTGAGCTTGAGAGGACTCGCATAAACACGGCATGCTTTGTGGAGTCAATTCCACTGGACTCAGTTCCAGAACCCGTGAAGTCTGCTTACTCTTCCTTCCGAGGGTCGATGGATTCTCCAAGTAGAAGTTACAAGGCAGCAGCACAGCCTGTTGGATCCCCAGGCTTCTCCAGGCAAAGGCGCAGATGATGCAAAAACTTCCTGTTGTTTCTTTTCTCCATATATCTTTGGTGTAATTTATGTGTTGTAATAACTCATAATTTTGATCAAATTAAGCATTCATTCTTTCACTGCCTTGTTTCTAGTCCCTGGTTGGCCCCCATGATATTTGATGCTTTAGATGAATATGAACTTTTGGAGATCTATATCTCCCCATTGTATGAGCTCTCTCATTTGTCTGTTTTGTTATTTCATCAGTGTTACTGAATACTCGTAAAACTATCAGATGCAGACCATGGGGATCATTTCTTTTACAAGTTGTGGCCTTGTGGGTTATAAATGTTATGTATTGGTAAGGCTGTGTCTTGCTCTTAATGCTGGTAGAAGATATATTTACCTAATTGACATTAAAAAAAAATGTCGGAGAAGAATTATCAACACAGACTGATACTAGATTCTCAAACTGAAGTAACTATTCGAAATCGAATTTTTGAACCATGATTGCAATTGTATTGGTTGATCATAATGAATGAACTGCGGTAGAAATCACATTATGATCTGTGGGAGAAAGCATATGCTTCGATTTTTCATTCCCTATTTGGATATGGAAGAGTTAAATTGTTTAGAAAAGCTGACAAAAGAAAATACTAAATGATAACAGAGTAATGCTAATTGCTAGGGGAGGTTAAATAGAGATGATCCAATGGCTGATTATTTGTGAGGATGGTTGGCAAATGAATGCTTGGACTCTAGGATGAAGTCAAAGGAACCAGGGATCATTTGTAAGGTGGATATTGAGAAGGCCTACGATCATTTGAATTGGGATGTAGTTGTACATCTTCTGGACCTTTGTGGCTTTGGCGAGAAGTGGAGGAACTAGATATATTGGTGCATGTCTTCAGTCCAGCACTCAGTCTACATCAATGGGGAGATGACTGGAAAATTTAAAGCCCATAGAGGAATAAGACAAGGTGATCCATTGTCTCCTTTCTTGTTCCTTCTAGTTGCTAAGGTGTTGTCCTTATTCATGGAAAAGTGGTTCAGAAGGGTTGGATAGAGGGCTTTAAAGTGGGTTCTCAGAGTCTGGAGATAACACATCTACAATTTGAAGATGATGTGATCTTCTTGGGAGCTAAGACTGAACAAATCCTTGCTCTAAAAGCCATTCTCATTTTGTTTGAAGCTTCTACAGAGCTGAAAGTTAATTTGGAGAAGTCTACAGTAATAGCAGTTGGAGAGAATACTTCAGCTGAAATCTTTAAAAACATTATGGGATGTTCTGTGGCTTACCTCCCTTTTCAATATTTGGGATTACCTATTGGTGTTGTGGTTAATCTAAAAAAATTATGGCAACCAGTTATTGAGAAAATGGAAAAGAAACTGAGCTTGTGGAAAAAAATTTCTCTATAAAGGCGGAAGGGTGGTACTCATTAAAGTACATTATCTAATCTCCCTATCTACTACCTGTCTCTTTTTCCTCTTCCTAAGATGGTGGAGAAGAAGATGGTGAGTATTATGAGAAAATTCTTATGGGGTTATTCAGCCAATAAGAAGAAGATTTATTGGGTAGGCTGGAGAAAAATTACCAAGCCTAAGAAGAATGGAGGATTAGGTATTGGAGACCTTTCAAAAACAAACTCAACCCTATTGTCCAAATGAGTCTGGAGATACTGTACTGAAAAACATGCTCTATGAAGGAAAGTTATAGAGGCCAAGTATGGAGACAATCCCGGGAACTTGCTATCTTGTGACACTAAGAACCCTTATGGGACTGGCGTATGGAGACATATTCTAAAGCAAAAACAGTTTGTGCTCGACAACTCAGAGATCAAGGTCAGAAATGGGAGCTCCATATTTTTTTGGAGGGACAAATGGATTGGAGATTCTAATTTAATGGAGAAATTTCCCCAACTGTACAAGATTGCTAAGTCTAAGAAAGCCACAATTGCTGAAGTGGTTACTGAACGTAATGGCTTAGACTTTGATTTCAGATGAGTACTTTATGGTGGTGAGAGAAGACTGCTGTTACAGCTTATTGGGGTCTTAGAGCGGGCTACACCTTTGGAGCAGGGTAAAGATGACATTTCTTGTAAGTTTGCTAAAGGCAATTTGTTTTCAGCAAATGAATGTTATCTTGCTTCAACTGAAGTAGGAGATGAAGTATGGGAGAATAAGCTCTTTTGGAAGAAAGAGATACCCTCTAAAGTTTCTTTTGCATTTTGGTGTGCGGCAAGAAATGCAATTCCCACCATCGACAATCTTCCCACCATCAACAATCTTCGAAGAAGAGGAATAGTCTTCATCAATAGATGCTTTCTCTGCAACAAAGATGAGGAGACGGTGAAGCACTTACTTTTGCACTGTCCTATCTCAGCTGCTGTTTGGAATTACTTTACGGATTCAGCGAGTTTAAAATGGGTGCAAGGTAATGACATTGTAGGAGTTTTGAAAGCCTAGGAAGCTTGTGCCCTTCGAGGCAAAACGAAGCAAGTATGGACGATGATACCACACGTTATTTGTTGGACCTTGTGGTTGAGTCGAAATTACATTGCCTTCAAATCCAAAGAGATCACATTGGATTGCTTGATTTGTAAAGTCAAAAGTTTCTTGTTTCTTTGGGGTTTGAGGGGGGAGATCTTTAAAGGTTATTGTTTCACTGATCTTCTGATCAGATGGGAGACCCTTATGTCTGTGTAAGTCCTCTCGTGTATTTTCTCTCTTATTTTCTTGTTTCCTTTTCCCTTAATAAGATTTTAATATTTCCTCCCTAAAAAAAACTAAAAGTCATATCGCTCTGACACTTTTAACCCCATCTACATGGTTGAAAATTTACAAGAAAAACAGATAACTCAAAATTACACACCGTACAGAAGGGGTTAGAAGTGAAGTGAATGATTTTTGGTGAGGCAACCATTCATGTGGACCCCTACAAGAAAACCTCCCCTAATATAACAATCACTTTAGAGTCTTTAGACTTTAGAGCATCTTTAAGTAAGGTATGTAGGGGGTGGCTTCGCTCTAGAATCTCTAGACTATGGCTTTTTCGAGTTGGGCTCGGACTTGAGACATGTCATTATGAAGCATGCTAGGGCCTTAGAGGGTGTTTGGCAACTAGAAGTAGAAGTGCTTCTGAGAAGTCAAAAATAAAGAGAAGTTTGTATGGTAGCTTATAAGTTAAAAAAATTGATAAATTATTAGTTGTTACACGGTACTTGAGAAGAAGCAACTTCGGAGAAGTAAAAAAATAAAAAAAAAATTACTTAAAAAAGAAGCAACTTTTTTGTTTCTAGAAATCACAAATGATTTTTTTTGTGACCAAGTCAAAAATCAACTTCTTACGTGGTTGCCAAACACCCTCTTAGCTTATTCAGACTTGGTCTTTACTTTTCGAGCCTTTCCCCTACGGTGCAATTGATGCCTACTTTCTAGTCATTTGTGACTTCAGAAATCAGAGAGATAGATAGAGAGACAAAGGCCCTGTTTGGTGCACTGTGAATCTTTGCAAAACTCAAATAATCACAGTTCATCATATTTCGTATGTGCTTGGTGAAAAAATCTAATAGCAAATACTTAGTTAGGACCAAAGTGAAAGAGGTTGGCAAATAATAAGATCTGAGCTCATCAGCATGACTGTTGGGGTGGTGTAACGAGTCAGCCTTTGCAAGCCCATACCTAGGCCCCGCTCGAGTTTTAGTACCTTAACCCGAACATGACCTACCCCTTGCCTTGTGTTCGGGTGGAGTTTGATCTGGTCTCATTTTTAGTAGAATATCTTTCTTAGGACAAGTCTAGTGGATCTCTTAATCCATGACTCCATGGATATTCATAGCTTGCTAGTGGAATCCCTTAATTATTGAATCTATCAAATTTTTTACTAAATTGTGGATCCTTGAGGTCATCTATGAACCACGAGGTCAACAAATGACTGTTGTGACCAACGGATAACTACCAACTGTCATGGGTTGATCACCCAACTAATTTGTTTTCGCAAAACAACGTCACTTATTTCTCTCTCTCTCTCTCTATATGTTTCTATTTCTCTTTCTCTTTTTTTTATCAAGGGATCCCTACTTTTCTACTCCCAATCTTCCATACTTTTCTACTCCCAATCTTCCATACATTCATAGATCAAGGAATTGTTATCAGCATATAGATCATCCTCCTACATCAAAAATTAATGAGATCATTTTTTTGAGATCTAAGCCTCTTAGAGCACTCGACTAGTCTTTAGGGTGTGAGCAGCCCTCCCTATTCATACACAACCAGTTAAAATTGACAATATAGAGGATCGGGCACTCTACCTCCATTTTGAAATCAAAATATGAGATAGGATAAAAAGTTCAAAAATGGAATTTTTTTTTAAATAGAAAAAAAAATGGGTGGTTAAATGTATTCAAAATTCAAATAACACAACAAAAAGTGGGGAATCCACCAACAAAATGATAATTGGACAGCTTTTGTCCATATAAGGCAGACAAGCTGTCAAACAACGGGCAGCCAACCCTAAAAGCGGAAGTACAGCAAATTAATCTTAATAATTAAGGTTGTTGAACGATTAAACGGCCATTTCGGGCATCTCTAATAACTGCCCGTAAACCCCTCTCCTCAGTTCCTTTCCTTTATAAAGTCCCTTCCATATCTCTCCAACATCTCCATCTCACCAAAATTAGTGTCTCTGCAGTTGTTCCTCTCTCTCTCTCTCTCTCTCTCTCTCTCTACAATATACAAATTACAGCAAAGAGGTCTCTGCAGAGCCCTAATTATTCTTTACCCAACACTCAATTAACAGAAATGGAGGCATTGAAGATGAGACTTTTTGTTGCAGTGATGGCCATGGTCATGGCTGCCTCAGCCATCCAAAATGTAGCAGCTGCTGATGCACCTGCACCAAGCCCTACCTCTGATGCAGCTTCCTTTGTTCCTGCTGTCTTTGCTTCATTGACTGCAGTTGCTTTTGGATTCTTCTTCTGAAAATTTGATTTGATTGATGAATTGATTGTTGGGTTAATTAGTTTAAAAAGATTTCTCTCTCAATTTTATTCATCTTAATTTGCTCCCACATTTTTTTTCCTGGTGGTTGAAATTGTTGTTACTTACAAAAGTAGTTAAAGCGATAAATGTTTTGGTTATCGCTTTGATTTGTTGCGTGAGTTTCTTATAATTAAAAAAAAAAAAAAAAAATTGTTCTGTTCTAAATATGTCACCTTGTTTTTCCTTTTTAGAATTAGAACATATTGCACATTATTGTGTCTAAGATTAAATTACTAGGACTGATTAAAATATAGGTTTAACACCATATATTATAAGTTGAGATATTTCAACACAATTAATTACTATACTCATGTAATTTTTGACCGAGTTGTTAGACGGTGACTCAGAACCGACAATACAAATTTCATAAAATGATTCGTCAATAAATTAGAACTACCAAACCAAATGTTGTCAGTTATATACATAACCGATAAATTATTTTGCATTATCGGCTAAATGGAAATAACAATATAAGTTGTGTAAATTTAGTAAAAAATTGATAACTTGATATACATAATATTTTTTTCTGTTCGGGGCCACATCGCATGAACCTAGGTTTTCATATGGCATTTATTATAATAACAAAGATATGATTGGTTTGAGGAGATAAGGTTAATTAGGTGCACTTATGAATAGATTCTTGGAATACTATACATAATGGGTGTCATTTTGTGTATGATTGGGAGAAAAATTAGTCTGTGTACAACTAACTGAATTTAACAAGAGACTAACAGTTCCTATAAGTATAATAGTAGCAAAAGTAATTAAAATTGAGGAATGCTAGAAATAGTGGCTATTTTTTTCAATTAAAGAAACCTTTGAAATTTATAAAGAGGCGTTATGTTGCTAAGTATTTGCAAAAAGAGCTATATATCCTCTATTGTTGAATTAAGAAGCACTTTCTGCGTACCAAATTTTAGTTGGACCAATTATTGGGTACCCTCCCATAGGGGAAGATCTTGGATTTGAATCTTGTAAGGATTACTTTCTATTTGTATTGGACTCTTGTAATTGTTAGAGGACATGAATCTAGAATATTTCGAGTACTATGTTTCGTTGATCTTTCGATGCATGCTTCCAACGTGGTAATTTTTGTTGTTTTTATATATTTTTAAATAATGAATGTTGAAAATGTGTAGAAATTGAGTCTTTGATTGATTCAAATGGAAATCCAAGTTTAAGTTCAAATTACAGTCAAAATTCAAGCAAAAAATGAGTTAAAACAAAGACTGGATATGGGTATTACGTTCAAGTCCAATTTAAGCCCAAAATTAAGACCATTTGACCCATAAAACATGCCCAAAAATGGGTCCAATATCAAACCCAATAAGAATCCCAAAATTAGGGCCAAATCAGATCCAAAGCTATGCCCAAAAGTCGATCTTAAACTTGGTCCAAAGCGAGCCCAGATAAGAACCAAACCCAAGCGCACAAATAGTTATAGTGCTTATTAGAATCAGGTTCAGAATTTTGGTAGATAATATATTTTTCAGCAATAATATAATTAAGAATTAAAGTACTCCAAATCATTGAGGATATATTCTTGTTTATAGTATTGAATCAATTATTAAATGAAGTAATGGAGGCATTTTATCCAAATATTTTTGGTACAATAATATCAGAAATTTTAGACCCCCAACGCGACTCTCTTATTCTTCTCTCTTGTCGCAACTTCATATAAAAGGACCTGTAAAACCTGAAAAATTAAAGAAAAAAAAAATTAAATAGGTAATTATTTACTAATATTAACATAATTTAAACAAATGGTTAATTGGGCTTCATTATGTACAAACGAACTAAAGAAAGGGAATTGGATTGCAAATTTAACCAGCTCGTGAGAGTTTAGAATTACGCTGCTATTTGAACATTGAGATCAAATGTTACAATTATAATATTAGACTGTGGGGCCCATATAGTTACACTTCAAGAGCTAAAATTTTTTGAGCTTGTTCTCTTCACTATGCAGATCATCCTCATAAAAAATCATAACATTCTAAAACTTCTAACCCCATCAAAAATTAACGGTGAGAAAAGAACGGTGAGAAAAAGATTCAATTTTTTATGGGGTCAGAGGTTTTAGAATGGTCTGATTTTTTGTGAGTATGATCTGAATAGTGAAAAGAACAACTTTATAAAATTTTAGCTCTTGAAGTGTAACCATGTAGACCCCACAGTCCAATGTTACAATTGTAACATTGGTGTCAATGTTCAAATAGCACCGTCCTTTTACATATATATAGAGAGAGAAAAGATCCATGGACATGCTTATATGTACATGTTCATGTGGGCCCCACATAAGGTTGATTTAAGAGCTGATTTATTGTGAGGATATTCTCTTCACTATGTAGATCATCTTCACAACAAATCAGTTCATTCTAAAACTTTTAGCCTCATCAAATTTACAATATTTTATAGATCGACCATAAATATTATTAATTTTAAACCAATATATGATGGGGTTAGAAGTTTTAGAATGGATTGATTTTCGATGAGGATGTTCTTTTCACCATGTAGATCAACCTTACATAAAATCAGCCCTTAGATCAACTTAATGTAGGCCCCACAGAATATGTAAATATAAACATGTACATATAAACATATCCACGGATACGTGCTTTTATATATCTATTATCTATCTATTATAATATATTATAAGAGAAGCCTTTGGGTTAATAAAACCCTATCTCTTAGGTGTGGGTTAAAATAATCTACATTATAAACATATGGCCCAATCTAAAACAACTAAATTTTCTAATTATCTAATAAAAAAATTCAATTTTTTTTTTCAAAAGAAGCCCCCGTGCCTTGCATATGGCCCAATCTAAAACAACTAAATTTTCTAATTATCTAATAAAAAAATTTAATTTTTTTTTGAAAAGAAGCCCCCGTGCCTTGCATGGGATATAGGGGCTAGCTATATACTATAGGAGAAATCTTGGGTTAACAAAACCCTTTCTCTTAGGTGTGGGTTAAAAAAACCTACATTATAAATATATGGCCAAATCTATTATCTGTTATTAGGTTAACAAAACCCTCTTTCTTAGGTGTGGATTAAAAAACCTACATTATAAAGATAAATTCAAATTCTAAAATAATTAAATTTTTTAATTATCTAATAAAAAAAATCAAAATTTTTTGTTTAAAAAGAAGCCTCCGTGCTTTGCACCGGATATGGGGGCAAGTATATATATAAAGAGAGAGATGTAGAGAGAGAGCTTACTTCCGCATTTAGTTCCTTGCTGAAGTGGTGTGTCACAAAAAGCAGCAAGTAAAACAATCTTCTCTCGGACCCAAATTCCATGAGCCTTTCCAAGGGCCAACTTACAAAAACAAGGTAGATCTGCTTTCTTAGAAGCATCACAACATTCTTTGGATGGCGCACTCTTTGGTTCTTTCGGACCAATATAAGCTTCACAATATTTAATGAAATCCTTATCAGCTTTCGAAGATGGACATGCACCTACATTAACCCTAGACGTAATAAGAACTCCAACAACTACTATCACCATTGCCAACCCCAAACAACCAACCTTTTTTTTTTGATGAGAAACAACCAACCTTCAAAAATGCCATATCTTTCTTCTTTCTCTCTCCTCTCCACTCTTCTTATTCTATCACTCTAGCTAATTTTTTTGACTTTGTTGATTTTGGCCGTCTACCTACTAACCACTATATATAGGGTTTAGATTGAGAGATATACAACGAGAGTACCTGTAAGGCAAGTAGTTTTAATTTGTGGGTCCCATATTACCACCTAATCATCTTTAGTGGGTCCTACATTGCCACTTTGTCTTAATTTCCTTAATTTCCTTTTTAGAATATATAAGATACATATTGCACATTGTTGTGTCATAAGATTAAATTAGTGGGACTGACTAAAGGAAAATGCTAAATTTACTGCCTATTCATCCTACTGTGGTATATTAATTTCACACCTTTTATTGAGTTGTGTCATTCCCAAATTTACATTGCTACCCTCTTAAATAGCCTAGGCAGTATAAAATACAATAAGTGTAGCATTATCACTGACTAAAATATAGAAGTTGGCATCAAAACTTTGATGTAAAGTTCAGGTTAATTTAACACCACATATTATATTATTAATTTGGGTTAATCTAAGATTGTTGGAGGCCTAGGGTTAAAGTTAGAAATCTGTCTGATTAGGATGTTTTGTCAATCTTTTTTTTTTATGGGTAGATTTTTAAAGTTAAAAATCTGTCTGATTAGGATGTTTTGTCAATCTTTTTTTTTTATGGGTGGATTTTTAACTGTTAGATTAATTTGAATATCTTTTTGATTGTTTATATCTGATGGAGTAAAATTATCACTCAACTTAGCTGATATATATAATATTTGTTGTGTTAGGGTCCACAGCCCATTCACCTAGGTTTAGGCCCTAAAGATGATTCATATGGTAATTACCCATTAAACTAACAAAGATAAGATTGGTTTGAGGAGATAAGGTTAGGTGCTCAAAATTCTAAACTTACTCCTGAATTTCACCCATTAAAATTATCCGATGGTGTGTCTCGAATTAAATTTAAAGAGAATGTGAATTGAATGTATTTTTTATTTTCTCTTTAAATTTAATTGAAGACACAAAATAAATTTAGTAGGTGAGAATTTCAGGCACTTATGAATAGATTCTTGTGTCTGATTAGGAGATAAATTAATTTGGGTTATTGGGTATAGTTAATTGAATTTAATAAGAGAGTAACGAAGTTACCATAAATGTAAAAAAGAAATTGTGGGATGCTGGCAACAGTGGCTACGACAGTTTTTTCAATTAAAGAAACAGTTATGTTGCAATTTATGCTTACCACATTTTAGTTGGACCAACCATTGGGTTCCCCTTCTATACAGCGGAGGTCTTGGAGAACATGAATCTAGAAGTTTCCGAGTACAGTGTATCGTTGATGATTGATCTTTCCATAGTTTCACTTGTAATTCTCACAATTGAATCAATTTGACTCGTACTTGTAGAAATTTTTCCACAACCTACTAGCCTAGGCTACTATTTTTACACATCTCGAGGTCTTCGATATGTGAGGATTGATTCAAATGGAAGTCCAAGTTTAAGTTCAAATTACAGTCAAATTCAAGCTAAAAATGAGTTAAAACAAAGTGTAAATATGGGTCTTAAGTTCGAGTCCAATTCAAGCCCAAAATTAATCCCATTTGACCCAACAAAAACATGCCCAAGAAATAGGTCCAAAATCAAACCCAATAAGATTCCCAAAAGACCAAATCAGATCCAAAACTAATCCCAAAAGCCAATCCTAATCTTTGTCCAAACCTTGCCCAAATAAGAACCAAACCCAAGCACACATATAGCAATAAAGCTTTTTAGCCCACCCATCTTACAAAACAAATGCCAGATACTTATGTGGCAGGGTAGGACCCACCACTTTTTCTCTCTCAAAAATATTTTGAAGGGTTTCTAACTTATGTGGCAGTAGGACCCACCATGCCACATAAGCATCTGGCATTTGTTTTGTAATATGGTCGGGCCAAACAGCAGCGCTGCACCTATAGTGCCGGATTAGCTTCCGTGGAACTGACGGCTTTGGACGTTTAGACTTATCTGTTCCTTGGAACAAAAAGCACTGTCAAATTGGCCCGTCAAATTTCTGATGTCAACGGGACAAATTTTGGCTATTGCTCCTTACAATGGGCTTCTTCTTTGTGCACCCTATACTTCATTCTAAATTTATTTCTCGTTCCTCTTTTGTGCCCTCTTTTAAGTAAATTAAGTTTTAATAATGCATTGTTTTCTTATTTTTTTTTTATAAAAGAATGACTTACATACTGAGAATATGTACACTAGTCTCATGTTTGACACAACAAATTAATGATTATACGAGTTTTGGCTATTGCTCCTTACAAACTTTTTGAATTATTCACACGCAAACTTTATGAATTATTCATACTGTTAAGAGCGAACATGTCATGAATCCGAATTTTTTTTCTTCGATAGGAAACTTGAAAAAAAGTTCAAAGATTTATCTAATTACCAAAAAACAATTTGTTTGAGCTTCTTTTGGAGTAGTAGTTGAACGAAAACCCTCTCCAAAAGTATTTTTTAAGTATATTTTTTCCATTGATGTGCTTACCTCGAAAAATTCATCATCTTCCATGCTCAAAACCTTCGATGACCGAAAAATGATGTTAAATAAGAAAGAGCTGAACAAAAATTCAACTTTTCCATTAAAAGTGGTTAGGATTTTAAGGAAGAGAACAATAAGACAAACAATTATTCGTTTAATGAGCTTGACCAAATTTAATATCCCTTATTTATTTGTTATTTTGATAAAGTCAACTTAAAAGACTCACAATCCTTATTTTTTAATAAACACTATATATGATGCTCTTGATATTACACTCACTTCTGCTCTCTCGCTTCGCACTCTGGTTAATTACTTAGGTGCTACTCCACAATGTAAGATGAATGGTATGTGCAAGAGTTTCTTAAATAACAGCTCCCTGTATACACTTTGTTGATCGTGTGGTCAAGTGTAAGTAAGTGTGTGCTACACTGATTCTTCTCAATAAATAAATTTGAAATCTGCAACATTCTGTGCAAAAATTAATCATCAATTTCAAAAGAATAAAATCCAGCTGACATAAATATCACTAATAACACCTCTGTAGTGTAGTCTGTACATAGCTGGTGGTGACAGATTCATTTGGTCCGGCTGAACTGCACAACGGACCTATTTATTTTGTGGGACCCACAAAATGATAATTTGACAGCTATTTGGCTTTTGGCAGGATAATAATTAAGTTTGATTATTACAGCCACTACTACAACCTGTCAAACAAACAGCGGGCAGGCAACGAATAATAATAAGTCGTTGAACGGTCGACTCGGTCATTAGGGGCACACTTTAGACTGCCCTTAAAACCCTTTTTTTTTTTATAAGCAAGAGGACCTTAAAACCCTTTTGTTTCTTCTATAAAAACCCTTTCATCCAAGTATTCCAATCATAAATTTTCATCATCTAAGCAGAGTTACTTCAGAAATTAATTAAGTTCATTCTCTCTCTCTTCACCTCCATTAGTTTCTCTCTCTTAAAAACCCTAACACTCAATCAATCAAATGGAGGCATTGAAGATGAGATTCTGTCTTGCAGTGATGGCCATGGTCATGGCTGCCTCAGCCATCCAAAATGTAGCAGCTGCCGATGCACCTGCACCTAGCCCTACCTCTGATGCAGCTTCATTTGTTCCTGCTGTCTTTGTTTCATTGACAGCGGTTGCCTTTGGATTCCTCTTCTGAATCTTCTGATGCATATATAGATTATATTTTGAGGATGAGGCAGATTGAGATGTCTAGCTCGAACACCATGTAAAATTGAAAAGATGTAGCCCCGGTGGATTTTTCTTTCTTCATTTTTTTTTTCTGTAATTTTTTGTGGCTATGGAGTTCATATTAGCTGAGATATTACAATTTTTTCAATAAAATTAATATTTGTTTCACTTCAAATTGCCTCATCTCGTTCGTTTCCTTGTCAAAAAAAGTGGATATATGCATGCCCGAGCAATTCGAACGGAAAAAATTTTTGTTTATATTTTAACCACGATTTATCAGGATACATTGTTATTTATACATTATATGTGAGGTTCATACGAAATTAATCACAATGGGTGAGAATATTCTTTTTATCGTATTGATAATCTTCGATAAAAGTTAAGCAAATTTTAAAACTTGTAACTCTACGGTGATTGAAAATCAACGGTATTTGAACTATTCATTTTACTGTTGACATTACTTAATAGATGGAGACTACAAGTTGTTGATTTTTTGTGATGATTATTAGCATTATAATGAGAATATCGTAACTTTAAATTGTTAGTTCAACTTTAGTGGAGTCTCTTAACATCTTAAAATAGATCCATTGCCACTAGTTTAGGGATTCTTAGTGGAGAGCCCAATAAACAAGCGAGACGTTGAAGGAATGAGAGTGGCGCTCAATGGTTGAGTGGCACTCATTCAATAAGCATAGGTTTTTTTTTTTAATTCCTATAAAATATGAAACTAACTTTTCTCTCTTTTTTTTTTCTTATTTTTTCTCCTTAAAAAAAATTAACAAATTATATCTCTCTCATCTTTTTTTTCTCTCTCTTTCTTCTATCTATTTTTTTTTTCTTTTTTTTTTTAAACCCATTTTAAAGGATTACCACTAAAGTAAAAACGCCTCTTAACATCTAGGGTTGGACATTAAAGGATCCATTTTTACATATCCCACTAGACTTGCCCCTATGGACCCTGCTATTTTTTATATTAACCCGAACGTTATACAGTAAGCATGTTCCTATACCACAATACCCTACACAAATTATTACACCATTTCAAATTTAAGATGGGGAACATAACTAGAAAGTAGGGACCCTCTCATACTTTCATGACTCATCTGATGATGAAGTGATTGGTGGGAGTCTACTTGGGAGGGTTTTAAATGGGTCTATAAAATGGATAATGCTAAACCTCCCGTACACCTCCCCGCATATTTTGCGGGATTTTTGTACGGCAACATAATGGGATCTTATCACTTTGTGATTTGAATCTTATCTTCCAGTTGTATTGAAACTTTGAGATTGAGCGTGTTTAGAGCATCTCGAATGCTAATGTGAATGTAGTAAAATAAGACTGCCACGTAGAATAAATAGACATTCTCTTTAAAAAACCTTCTCCAATGCTAATGTGAAGAAAGGATGTGATGATGATATGGCGGTAGTTATTCTAGATATTGTGAAGTAGAATGTCTACTTCTAGGCATTCATCTTCACAATGTTTTACGGTCCACATCAGTAATTTTTTTTCCCTCCAAAACTTTTAGTTACTTTTTAGACAAAATAAGTTTGACCCATTCAAAAATTAAGTGCCACATAAGTTAAAAAGTCATCCCAAGACATTTGCATTGGAGATGCATTTTTTTCAACAATGTGAAGATTTTGTTGCCACGTAGATTAGACATTGTCTTATGAGACATGCCACGTAGATAAGACATTATCTTCTAAGACTTTTGCATTGGAGATGCTCTTAGATCATGTGTAAATGAAATGAACTAGCAATTGCATGATTGCAAAGAAGGTGGGGGTTTTCTGTTGGAAGCTTTTGAAAGGGGCGGTGTAAGTTGATTCACGTGTTATTTCTTGTGGTATCCATCTTCCGTCGAGGTGTGAGTGTTATGATTCTCGGGTGGTGGAGAATGAGCTTCATCTTTTCTTACACGGTAAGCTTACTTCCTCCTTATAGGATTTTTGACGCAGCGAAAAAAACAGTAGAAAAATTCTAAATCACGTTTAGAATTGAAAAACTCGAAATTAACTCTCAATTAAAGAGAAACTCAAATTGTATTAAGCAAAAGTAGAATAAGAATAATGAAATTCGTCCCTTACATCTGTTTATATAATAATTAAAGTTTTCTAAATCTAAAAGAAATCAAATTAGTAACTTAACTGGAAAGAAACTCCTAATGAAATAAGGAAACTACTAAAATACGTAAAACTTTCCTAAAATAGTAAAACTGCTAATTTGAAGGCCAAAACGATGGAATTTGGCTAAATTCTCGAGAATTCATGGCAAAGCATGAATCTTGAAGATCTCGATGTTTCCAAGTGACCGTGCGACTTTCACGCTATTCTGACACTGGGAATCTGAGATTTCAATCCAGTCTACTATTACTTTTTTGTCTTCTTCTTCTTAGGCTTCTTATGTGACTTGGACTTGAGCTTGGACTTGGATTTCTCAATTACCTCGATGAACTGACTACATCAGTCTCCCCCACTTGAGAAGAACTCGACCCCGAGTTATATTCTGGATAGAGCGGCTCATCTGTATGAAATTCATATAAATCTGCAACATTAAAAGTCCTAGAAATTCCCATGTCTTCTGGCAAGTCGATCACATAAGCATTATCATTAATCTTCTGCAGCACCTTGTATGGGCCATACTTCTTTGGCTTCAACTTGTTGTAGCTCCCAACTGGAAACCGTTCTTTACGCAGAAATACCATAACTTGATCGCCTTCTGTGAACAGTTTCTGCCTCCTGTGTTTGTCTGCAGCTA
>MVGT01002852.1:180007-235072 GCA_002174775.1 Macleaya cordata
ATCACAACTTATATCAGCTTTATAATGTTTGCCAATTGAAATAGGGATGCGACAAGTTTCTGTTACCTGTTCTGTTGGCCCCTTTTTGATCCAGCCGATGGTGTATGGGGATGGGTGCTTTTCCGTTGGTAATCTCAGATGCTCTACCAGCCTTTTCGATACAAAATTCTCACAACTGCCCGGATCTATAATTAGATCACAAACTTTCTGATTGATCGTGCATTGTGAGCGAAATATCTTCTTCCGCTGGTCGTCATCTTCTTGCTTGAGTGTTAACATTATTCGTTGCACTATGCAGTTTACTTGTTCGCCTTCTTCTTCAGCAACTTCACCATCATCAGAATCTTCTTCTTCCTCTCTAGCATGTTCATTCTCGCCTTCATCGACGACATTAACTGATCGTCGCCTTCCCTGTGGACAGTTACTGGAGGTATGACCATATTGTAAACAACTGTAACAACGCGTACCTCTAGGTTTGGCATATTCGTTTGGAGATCGTTGGTTGTTCTTGTTTGTTGGCGCTGCCATCCTCTGGTTCTCGTTGCTTGTATTCCCTCTTGTTGCTGACCCATACTGCCTTGTTTGCTCTGTGGGTTGCATGACTTGCTTACCCCTATCAGTTGGATAGGGTGGATCAGAATTTTGAATACTTCTTCGAGGGTTAGGGTTCGTATTCCTATGACGCTCCATTAATTCTGCTTTGAGGGCTGCGTTATGTGCTTCCTCGACTGTCCATATCGTTTGTGTTCCAATTTTCTCACGAATTGAAGGTTTCAATCCACCAAGAAATCTGGAAACACGTACGGCTTCTGATTCCCCTAGATTGTTCTGTTCTAAAAGTCGTTCCGAGAGCCTCGTAAATTCAGTCATGTATTCATAGACTGAATTTGACCCTTGAACACAATTCTGATAAAGTTGGAACATGTACTGTTCGTAATCTGGTGGGAGAAACCTTTCAAGAAGAAGTTGCTTTATCCTTCGCCAAGTTCTTACCGGGTTCTTACCTTGTCTCTGGCGAGTCCTCTGCAACTGATCCCACCAAACAGCAGCACTAAACTTGAGTTTGAAGGCTACAATTTTAACCATCTTCTCTTCTGGAACTTCCATCAAATCGAAGAAACGTTCAACTTCAGAGATCCAATCGAGGAAGTCCTCAATCTGTAGATTACCGTTAAAGTGAGGGATATCTGCTTTCATCCGGTAATCGTCGAACTCTCGTGCTGGACGTCCTCTGACTCGTCGATCACCCATCTCTTCTTCAGAATCTTCTTCACTATCAGGATGATGTCGAACTGGGCGATCTCTCACGTTTCTGTTAATGGGTTGGCCTCGGGCAAATCCTCCGGCTCGAACCTCATCAACTGCTGGTTGCCTAGGTTGGTTCAAGATGAGTTGTTGAACGAGTTGTTTCAACTCATCTATCTCGTGACCCAGGTCTCTCTCCCCACGAGCACCGTCAGTAGGGGCTCTGTTTCTTGCTTCGTTCTCAGCCATCAAGCCAGGCGAATCCTCGCTCTGATACCAATTGACGCAGCGAAAAACAATAGAAAATTCTAAATCACGTTTAGAATTGAAAAACTCGAAATTAACTCTCAATTAAAGAGAAACTCAAATTGTATTAAGCAAAAGTAGAATAAGAATAATGAAATTCGTCCCTTACATCTGTTTATATAATAATTAAAGTTTCCTAAACCTAAAAGAAATCAAATTAGTAACTTAACTGGAAAGAAACTCCTAACGAAATAAGGAAACTACTAAAATACGTAAAACTTTCCTAAAATAGTAAAACTGCTAATTTGAAGGCCAAAACGATGGAATTTGGCTAAATTCTCGAGAATTCATGGCGAAGCATGAATCTTGAAGATCTCGACGTTTCCAAGTGACCGTGCGAATTTCACGCGATTCTGACACTGGGAATCCGAGATTTCAATCCTGTCTACTATTACTTTTTTGTCTTCTTCTTCTTAGACTTCTTCTGGGACTTGGACTTGGGCTTGGGCTTGGATTTCTCAATTACCTCTATGAACTCCTCTACATCAATTTTTTTGTCCTCTCTTAGGTGTGGATTGGCGTTCTTGTATTTCCCTGCAAGAGTTTTTTTTGGCTTGTTTTGGAGTGGCTTCGATCGATCTCAATTGGGCTTGTTGGCTGCTCTAATTCCTTTGTTGGTGTGTTGGAGAATTTGGGTGGAACGATGTAGTAGGAGGTTTGGGTCTGGATCCTCTTCTTCTACGGTGCTAGTTCAGAGGAAACTCTTCGATCAAATTTTTATGATCAACAGCTTGATGAATCCAAAGAAGTCAAGTCCGAATGGTCTTCACCAGTTATGTTCTTCTCTAGGTATTTCAGTTTGGACTGTTCCGCCTGCTCGTGTTTTGATCCTTCGGTGGAGTTTTACTCCTTCAGGTATGTTTTGCCTGAATATGGATAGGGCCCGCTCAGATTCAGGAGATTACACAGGGGGGTGTTGTTAGGAACTTTGCTGGTCATCTTGTTGCAGCTTTTCAGAGTTACTATGGGGACGACACTGTTAATTTGGCTGAATCTAGGGCGCTTTTGGATGGGTTGCAATTGTGTGAGGATATGGTATCTCTTCTTTTTGTGTGCAAGTTGATTCTCAATTGGTGACTGAATGGTTCTCGGACGGGGTTAATATTCCTTGGAAGCTTCGACGGTGGTGGAATAAAAATTTTCGTTTGTCCTCGTCTTTTGGTCTTTAGTTGTCTCATGTGTTTCGTGAATGTAATTCTACGGTAGATTTTATGGCTGGACATAGTCTCCGTACTTGTTCTTCTTTAGATTTATTCTCGGGTTTTCCTACTAGGCTTTGTGGCTTAGTTCGTTTGGATAGGTTGGGTTTTCTTTATGTTTGTTATTGCTAAGTTTTGCTTGGCTATTGGTTTCGTTGTAGGCGGGGGTTTGGTCTTTGCCCGCCATGTCTTTTTAATAAATAAAGCTGGTTCTCCCGCCGTGGAGTTTCTTTAAAAAAAAAATTACTCTTTTTTCTTTAGTGAATGGAAATGCACCTCAACGTACTTCAAACCATGATGCATTTTGCAAAAATATACATATCAATAACAAATATCATATATATATATATACCATGAAATTTTCTAGGCAACCACTATTAGGACCATTACACAGTTTTCTTTTGAGATTTGTGCACTGAAATCTAATTGTTGGCATGCCCCATAAGCGAAATGCTATAGGAACCTTAGATTTGTACTCCAAATAATACCTCAGATTATAAAATTCGACTTTACATCGAAGTTAGACCTCACATCAATTTTGTAATCTGAGATATTATTTGGGTGCAAATCCGAGGTTCCTGTTGCATTACTCCGGATGCTAATAATATATAGTACCATCAACGCATGCTGAGGATATATAGTGTTTCTTCCAATTACTTAGTTAGCAAGGATCTCCAACCAAAATTTTGTAGCTAAGTGCTTTGACAATTTTTTTTGTAGGCATAAATGGAAATGATCTAACAGTTGCAATTTATTTAAATTGAAAATAAAAATATTTGATATAATTAAAATTGACGGTCATAAATCACTTTTTATTTTTGTTAGAAATTTTAAATCCACAATGATTTTTTTTTCTTGATAACATTTACATACAAATGAGTCAGATCATTCTCATAAAAAATTAACTCTTTATTATTTTGAACCCCAATAAATCTTGTTAAATTCTTGGTTACCCATCCCAAATCCGGTGGGTTTAAGGTATAAGGGTAGGGCAGGACCAATGAAATTAGAGGAAATCTCGCAGAAGATTTTTGTGATCCCATTCTTTTAGAAATTTTTTAAAAAGTCTCACTAACACATCCGCTGTTCCTTTTTCCCTATTTTTAGGATTTTTTTTTTTATTCATGGCGCAAGATTTCAATTATCCCTTTGTTTTTGAACTTTTTAAAAGATTTTCTCGCAGATAACTTCCGCACGCCATGGAACATTTACGCGGGTACCCTAAACCCCTTAACCCTCCCTCAAACTCCTGGCTAACCTTTGGTTCCGAAGTATAAAAAGCTCCACTAGCCCTGCATCCAACGTGAGTATGGGGTATAAGGGCCTCTACTAGCCCTGCCCTAAATCAATGAACAGGTAGATGGATAAAGACAGCAAAAGTTAGGGAGATGAGGATGATAATTTGACAGCCTGTTTGGCAGCGCAAGGAAAACACCCTGTAAACAAGGGGCAGCCAACCCTAACTTCCATTATAAAATCCTTTAAACTCACTAAAATCTTCATCCTCATCCCACCAAAGTCCTCTGCATTTTCTCCTTTGCTATACATTTTGTATACAAAGCTAGAGGACTCACAGACCCAAATCTATTATCTTTCTCTCTCTCTCTAAGAAAACCCAACACTCAATTAAGAGATCAAATGGAGGCATTGAAGATGAGAGTCTGTCTTGCAGTGATGGCCATGGTCATGGCTGCCTCAGCCATCCAAAATGTAGCAGCTGCTGATGCACCTGCACCTAGCCCTACCTCTGATGCAGCTTCCTTTGTTCCTGCTGTCTTTGCTTCATTGACAGCAGTTGCCTTTGGATTTTTCTTCTGATCGAGTTCTGATTGAAGGATTAATTTGGTGAAAAATTAGATAGAAAAGATTTCTCTCTCTCTCTCTCTCTCTCTCTCTCTCTCTCTCTCTCTCTCTCTCTCTCTCTCCCCATGTATTTCTCCATTTTCCTCCATGTTTTCTTGGTGGTTGATATTGGTTAATATCACACAAGATTAGCTAATTAATTAAAGTGGTAAATGTTTGGTTATCGCTTTCATTTTGTTAGGTGATTCTTGCTACTACTGTTGACATTGAGAATATCTTTTCCAAAAAAAAAATGTTATTTCATTTTTAAGTCCTAACCTTCTCTCATCAATTTTTTTTTTTTAATTTAGTAATGTTATACATAATTATATGAGCCAATTACAGCCAGTTTTTTATATAAATGAAGAATAGGGATCAATTGTCCTGGTAACATGTATGGGACTCACATGTAGGGCCTCAAATGGAGATGAAACAAAGGTTTATTTAAGGTGAGAATGATTTATGCATTGTAGATCATTCTAGCTCTCATTGAAAATCACAATAATCTAAATGTTTAACCTAATCCTATAAAAAAAAAAGTTACGTGATTCATGGGTTATCTATGTGTATAGTTATTTTTATGATGGTTAGAAGTTTTAAAATGAAATAATTTTTTTTTTTAAATATGATTGCAAGCAAGTGTGGAGACCATTGGATCATCTCTATATAGGTCTACATGTGAGCGTGACAACACCTAGAAAAAGGGACGTTCCTCGTAAATATAATGCTAACAAAATAAAATGGGTAATTTTATATTCACCTCTGAACTTATGTGATTAACTGGGTTATATTAATCGATCAAAAGAAAATGTGTTATATGAATTATTTAAAAGAGGATAATTTTGGGTCGACTTTAATTATGATGTTCACCCATGTACAAATTTAGGATTATCCCTAGTTTCTTCCATTGTTTGAAAACCTTTAAATAACGACTAAAAAAACCTATCAAATTGAGTAATTTAACGCTTATCAAAAAATATAATTCTAAGTTTGATGTAGAAACTAAAATGTATGCTCACATAATCAAATAAATGAAGACTTGGATTCAAGAAGATGAGCTCGATGGGGTATTTATAGACCAAAAATGATTTTGGGACCGGCCCAAGAATCTGTCTTGCTGGACGTACAGATGCATGAATTAGTCCTAATTACATTTTTTTTATAGACACCCAAGAGTCACATGTTACATCAGTTATTCGGTGCCACATCAGCACATTACATGACGCTACGCTTGCTTAGTTGTTGGTCTATATTTGCTCGTGGTTCGCCAACTCGGTCGAGTCAGGCGCGACTTCGACTCGGATCGGACTCGGTCGGCACCTACCCAACTGTCCGATACCAAGCTCGGATCGTTACAACTCGATGAGACTCGGCCGAGTCAGTCTCGACTCGGCCGTGACTCTATCAACTCGGTTGACTTGGTAGCCTGACTCGGCAGAGTCATACTAGTTAAATATTTTTAAGAATTTTTTTTTTAAATTCAAATTTCTTACTATTTTTTCATGTCATAACAATAACAGTACTATTATTCTCCTATCATTTCTATTTTCTTTCATTTTCTTCACTTTCTTTCATCTATTTTTTCAACTCTAAAACTTTCATATGGTATTCTCAACTCTTCATCATTCTGTTTCTACCTCTTCTATCAAATTTTTTGTTGAATCTTTGAGAATGGAGAGGAAAGTTAACATTATGTTATATTTACATCTAAACTTATGCACTACTGCTAAATTTAACTTATTTATTCGAATTAATTGGCACAAAACAATAACAATAATGGGTGACTCAGTCTGATTCGGTGTAACTCGGTGTGACTCGGATTCTTCAACTCGGTTGACTTGGGTTCTTTGATTCTTTTTCTTTTTTTTTTTTTTTTTGCCTCAACCCTGACTCGGGCACCGAGTCCGAGTTTGCGAACCATGCATTTGCTACTCATTTTCTACTTCTTACTTTGGATACAAAATTTACTAGACTATTTAACTTTTGTACGTCGACTCTCATATACAAAACATGTGTACTTTCTCCTAATACAAAATAAAACCTAATCAATAGTACACGATTTTTTTAGCTAAAACGTTTAAAACATATTTTAACCGAATTACCGAATGAAATGGGTGAAAAATACTCCTACTCTATTTAATGACTATCGATATTTCAATACACAAAAAACAAAAATAAAAGAGAAACCCTAGCTAATTGCTTAAAGATCCTTCTTTATTTTTTCTCTTTGTCTCTAAGGACCCTAATTCTCTCAATTTCTCTCTTTATCGACACACTCGGAACTCCATGAAGTATCTAGAAGACTTGGCATATTGTCGAATTTTTACTTCCGAATTTCTACATGTGAAAAGTATTAAACACGAATTAACACTAAATCGAATATTTTCCGTACGACGAATGATTGACCGAATGTTGGACCGTATTACAATTTTTATGAACCGAATAATACTCGTACTTATGCCATTCCGAATTCTAGCCGTATGCTGAATTGCTAACAAGGGTATTGACTATAGACAGAGATATATATAAAGTGGAATACAAATTCGAAGATGGCAAGCAAACAGTTCCATAATTCGAATCTTGGTAGATTTGAAGATCTTCAAATGAGCTAATTTTCATTAATTATAATCACATTTTCATGTGGGCCTGTAAGTGTATCAATCCCGTGTTGAAAAATGCCAATTAAATCACTCTTGCATTTTGTGCAACACAATTTGAATTTGACTCATTCCGTTTTACTTTTCTTTCTTTCTTTTTTTTTTTTTTGGTATTTGCTGTCATAGGGTAGTCCTCCTATCTAATTTGTGCGCAGATTGTGGAAATATGGAACTCTACCTTCCTTTTTGTTCTCTTGTTTTTTATGACCCAAATTCTTGTTCTCACTTGACTTAGAATATCGGCACCTCTACCGTCTCGTATACATCCTTCATAAAAGCGACCAACAAAGTAGAGTTGTCCTTGGAGATTTAGAGGACTTTGTGCAAAATAGGGTTTTTTTTTTTTTCTCTTACATACTCACAAAAAACACCCCAATTTTTTTTTTTTTTCTGTCAATGTCATACATTAATAAATCAAATTTCATTGAGTTTAACTACACTTTTAATTTTCTAAGAGATTGAACTAAGAGCATCTCCAACACGACTCTAAAACTCAAGTTTTAAAGCCCTAGCCCATAAAACACATTCCAACTGGGCTCTATATAGAGCCCGGGCTCTAAAACTCAAAGAAGGGCTCTAATTATAGAGCCCAACACTATTTATATTTTTAGAATTCCAATTGTAACTTTGTGTCATATATTGAATCAATTATTTTGACAATCATATCTTAAAAAATATTTATATATTTACCACAAACTTTAACAAAAGTTTATTTTTTAATTTTTTGACATTAAAATTATATATCCCTCCACTTGACAATTGTTTAATAATTTAAAATTCTAATTTTATTTTTCACTTCATTTCTCTCTTCTTCTTTTTTTCTTTTTTTCACTATTCACTCAAATCTAATAGAAAGATGGGAATGAATTTGATGTAGATAATAATTTTTTGAGGAAAATTTTGGAGGGCCAATGTGAATAATTGAGGTAGTTTGTGTAGGATTGAGAATTTTGGTGGAAAATTATTTTTGGTGGAAAACTATTTTTCGAGTGAAAAAATTTAGAGCCAATTTTAGAGCCCCATAGGTTGGAGAACAAACATTGTTGGGCTCTAAAAAATATAGCCAGATTCTATTTTAGAGCCCAAATTCAAGAGCCCGGTTGGAGATGCTCTAATATCACAAAAAATACTATTTATTACCTTCTCAAAACTCTAAAATGCCACACACCCACACCGTTGAAGTAACAGACTAGAAAATCTAGAATCGAAGTGCTTGAAGGTTAAGAATGAATTGTATTCAATAAATTTTTTTTGAGCATGAACGAAAAGATAGATTGCAAAATAAATAAAAATTACAAAAAGATCCAGATCCTATTAGTGGTTGAGATCTGAGATCGTGATTTTTCAACAGGCAGAAAGCTATACTATACAAGATTAGCCTGAATCACTCAAAAAACTAAAATACTTACAATTACACAAAGAGACAATCTCAGTTGAAGACACAACTATCAAAAGACGTAGAGAAGTCTCGATATATATTAGAGCACCAAAAATGTAGTAAGGATTTGATCTCAATGGTCAGGGACCAGGAGGATAACGCCTTCCCATCGAAGGCTCTTCGGTTTCTTTCTTTCCAGATTCCCCAAGCAATTGCTGCTAGGATGAAGTTCCAGATTCTTTTGCCATTTTCAGATAGCCCTTGCTGTTCAATCCAAGGATGAGTGATGCAAAAGTTTCTGAGAAAGGCCAACACCAACCAAAGGTGGGTAGAATCTCTACCCAGACTTCTCGAGTGTATGGGCAATGAATGAGTAGATGTCCAAGGGATTCCTCCTTTTTTAGGCAGAGATAACAAGCATTTACTAAGTGATGTCTTCTCTTCATCAGGTTATCTAGGGTGAGGATTTTACCGAAATATGCAGTCCATACGAAAAAATATATTTTGGTTGGGATTCAGTGGTTCCATATTTTCTTTTTGGGGAAGAATCCTTCTCCTTCTTTAAGGAAATAATCATATGAGGATTTGACCGTATAAACTCATGTTTTGGTGAGAGACCATTTTATGGTATCATCTAGAGTATCCAAGGTTGGTGCTTGAGAACCAATCTGTTGTAGTAGTAGCAGTAACTCCGGTGATTGAATGATGAACTCCATGATTTTTCCTTCCTTTAGGGATGAGATTTTATACAGAGATGGGGCAAGATAGATGTCGAACCAGAATGATGCCTTCGTACCTACGTGGATTGTGAGTGAATATAGATTCCTTGTTTGCCTACAACAAGCTGTAATATGGCGCCAACAAGAGTGCCCTATGTTGTTGTAACTGTTTCAGGAAGCCATTGGGAGGGTGCTGGGCCATATTTTTCCTCGATTATGATGCACCATAACTGATTCTTTTCTGTAGTGAACCTCCATCCCCATTTGGCTAGTAGGGCATTGTTCATAAGTTGCAGCTGCTTGATTCCTAGCCCTCCTTTGTCCATGGATGTGCAGATGTTACTCCATTTGACAAGGTGGTAGCCCTTGGTTGCTCCTTTTTTGGACCATAAGAAATTTCTCATTTTTCTCTCCCGCTCATCAGTAATGGATTTTGGTGCCCTGAATAGAGAGAAGAAATAGATTGCCAAATTAGCCAAAATACTTTTAATGAGAGTAATTCTGCCCCCTTTTGAAAGGCATTTGTATTTCCAGTTATCAAGTTTCCGATTGAAACGCTCGATAATTGGATTCCAAATGGCCTTTGATCTAGAGCGAGCTCCTAGGCGCGCCGCCCAGGTCGACAACTCAGGGACATGGCCTAAAGCAATAAGCTTTATTTTGGAAAAGTTAATGCATAGGCCAGATACTGATTCAAAACATTTAAGAAGACTTAGCAAGTTATATAATTCCAACAGATCTGCATTGATAAAAAATATTGAATCGTCTGCATAATGGAGGTGTGAGACGGATTAGCCATTATCCTTTACTATGAATCCAGTGAACTTACCTAAAGAGGATGAGTTATCTAGGAAACAAGAGAAACCCTCCATTGCTAAGTCGAATAGCAAGGGTGAGAGTGGGTTGCCCTGGCGGAGACCTCTAGTACTTTTGAATTTACCAAAAGAGGATCCATTTATCAAAACTGAAAAAAGTGTTGTCCCAAAACAGAAGTCCATCCATTGAATCCATTTTGGGCCAAATCCCATTTTATGTAGGATGATTTTGAGAAACACCCAGTTAATTTTGTCAAAAGCCTTTTCCATATCTACCTTGCAGGCGATTCCTATTGGATTGGATTCTAGAGTCAACCAATTCGTTGGCGATTAGAATCCCATCAAACTCAACTCGCAGAAGAAGCCCCTCCGACTCCAACTCAACTCACTAAAAGGGTGACTCTTTTGACAACTTTCGATAAGCTATCTATCATGAAAGAAAAGAAGATGTGCCAAAGATTGCGAGTTAAATGGCTAGTTGTGGGCGACAAGAATAGTCCATTTTTTCATAAAACAACATCTTTCAGACGAATATCAAATCGGATTCATCAGCTCCTCATCGATGGAACCTTCACAACAGACAGGGAAGTCATCACCACTCATATAACTGATTTCTTTTCATCTCTCTTTTCAAAGGATTTCAAAATCAGACTAACTTTTGAAGATATCCAATTTAACCAATTAACCCCTCAGGAATCTACCATCCTTGAGGGGCATTTTCCCAGAATCTGAGGTTCTATCTGCTTTAAAAGGTCTAGGGGCTGAACGTGCCCCTGCTTTAAAAGGTCTATTGGCCAATTATTTTTTCACAAAATGCAGGCATTTTTTAGGAAATGAATTAATAAAATTCATTGAGGAATCCTACCACTCGAACTGTGTCGATAAAAGGCACAACTTAACTTTTATCATATTGGATCCCAAAGTGAATCAGACAGAGTCCATTAAGGATTTCAGGCCCATAAGTCTATTGACTAGTACATATAAGGTTATATCCAAAATCCTATCCAATAGGCTAAAAATAGTTCTACCCAAACTTATTAGCCCACAACAAACTGCCTTCCTTCAAGACAGGCAAATCTTTTATTCAACAATTGATTGATGATATAGGTGATTCGGTGAAATCGAGTCCCTCAAGAGACCATTGTTGAGACTCGAGAGAAGGTGAGAAAGAAAATAAAAAAAGGGTTATGATTCATGGTTGTATCTGTAATAACCAAAAAAAAATTGAAAAATGAGTAGGATGCCCTTGCATGGGAAAAAAACTTATGTGGAGGACAACCTTTTTCTTTATACACGTACAGTCCTCGGCACATGTTAGCACAATGCAAAAAAGACGAAAAAACCATCCGCTTAATAAATGACGGAGCACGTTAGCAAAACCCAATTAATAAATGTTAACATAAAAATGGCTATAACTTTCAAAATATAAATCGGATTTGAACAAAATTTATACCGTTGTAAAGCATTTTTCAATATCTTTAAAACAAGATCAAACATGAATATCAAATTCAAAAACAAATTCAAAAAAATCCATTTAACAAGCTAAAAAGTTAAATAATTGTATGCAAATTATTTAAATAGCAGTTTTTCGGCTTTTTTCTTATGCAATTTGTTTGCATAGAGGCTGTGAAAAGTGCAGATGCTCAAAATTATTTAAAAATACCTATGCAAATTATAATTTGCATTATTTTTTACTATGCAAATTATAATTTGCATTGTTTAAAAAGTAATTTTTCAACTTTTTTTTATGCAATTTGTTTGCATAGAGGCTTTGAAAAATGCAGATGCTCAAATGTATTTAAAAACGCCTATGCAAATTATAATTTTCATTGTTTAAAAAGTAGTTTTTTAACTTTTTTCTTATGCAATTTGTTTGCATAAAGGCTTTGAAAAGTGCAGATGCTCAAAAGTATTTAAAAACGCCTATGAAAATTATAATTTGCATTATTTTTAAGTATGCAAATTATAATTTGCATAGGTTTTTATATATGCAATCTGTTTGCATAACCCAGTTACAAAAAAAAAAGAAAAAAAAAAGCCTGTGCAAATTATAATTTGCATTTTTTTAAGTTTGCAAGGTTTTTATGTATGCAATCTGTTTGCATAACTCGGTTACAAAAAATATAAAATAAAATAAAAGCTATAGTCCGTAAAAAAAATAAAAATAAAAGCAAAAATAAAAAAAATAAAAAATAGCCTATGCAAATTATAATTTGCATTACACATACTTAAAACTAAATGAGGGGTAGTTTAGGTATGCAAAATTTATCGTTTTAAAAAATAAAAACAAACTAAGGACCTACTTTATAAAATGCAAAAAAAAGAGGGACGGTGCTTACAACTCAAAAGAAGCTCGTCATCTCCGTTAAATTGCCCCTAAAAAAGGGATTTTAACCCAATATTGTGAAAAGAAATTGACTTTCAACAATAGTTTTCTGATAGCCCTTTATCTTAAACTAAGTTTTGTGATATCTTAAACCTTCTTAGCCTTATCTGTTGAAGAAAAATGGGTCTCTTAAAATAGTGGGTCTTATGCGATCGCACTAGCTCCAAAGCTTGGCCGGCCAATAAGAATCAAAACCTAAGAAGTACGAACACTTCTTTAAGAGAAGAGTGTTTATGTCGTGTCTATGTGTCTGGTAGTGTTTATAGTTAAAAAATTAAGAAAATAAAATTCGTGCCACCGATCACCTGAGAAAATTGATGCACCCTAAAAATCTTGCAAAATGCAAAAACTCAGCGCTACCAAGCAGGACCCAAATGCCCAATCAAACACCCAAAAATATGATGCATCGCAAATATTTGCAAAAATTAAAAATATTCCATGGATGCCAAGCAAGGCTTTGATGATTAAAGATGGAAGTTGGCAACGGTCCAAATCTCCTTCAATCCTGATCGTCCAATGTTGTTTAAAAGGGTCAATGTATAGAATTCGCTTGGTATGGTATTGATGGGTTGTCGAACATCTTTATTAGGAAAATGTGAGAGTAGACGGAGTGACGGACCAAGCCTTAGGAAGTACGGATGCAGGGATTGAACATGGAACACGACACACAGATATATTTCTCTCAGAGAATTATTTGTGCTTCCTTCGACCAAGGGCTAATTTGCACACCCCTTTTTTTGGTCTTACCCCACTATGTTCAGGTCTCACATGTGGGCTAAATGTGCAGATGATGTAAAGGTTGATTATTTTTTCCTAATATTTCATATCGTCTTTATGCCAATTCAAATTATTTTAAAACGTTCTGCCCTCAAGTTTTTCTCTTTGTTTTGGGTGCACAAGGTGTTGGACTCATCTCTCTCCTCTATCTATATGGGAGAATCTCTTCTTTGGGAAGCAAATTTATCAAATTGGTCGGACGTTGCGCCGCATACCATTTTCTTCGAATTTTTTCGGATTTTTTCTTGTGTTCTACTTGTACTCTTTGTTGTATTTTATTCTCTTGTTGTACTCTTTGTTGTATTGTCTTCTCTTGTTGTATGTGAGTTTTTATCAATAATAAATTAATTAGAATTTATCCATTTATCAAAAAAAAAAAAAAACGTTCTGTCCTGAAGATATAATATAGATGGTTTTACAATCAAGTATTTATGGGGTTAGAACAATGTTGTATGCTGTGAATGAAAAAGGTTTTAGAACAATGAATATGCTAGTGAGACCTAAAAAATTAGTACCTACATGAGTACCTAGCAACATTTTAAATTAAAGCATTTAAGAGTGTTTGATGAAATGCTACCACATGCCTGGTACCTATTTTGTATGGCGTAAGTAACTCAGAATAGAATTACTCTTTTTTCACTTGTTCTGGGCCTTCTCGATACATATGTTTACACCTTGCTTACACTTGGCTTCACTGCTTATGTTTACACTTCGCTTACACTTGGGTTTGAGTACAATGGGGGTGGCCTTCTTATCTAGGGGTAATGCTACAGGCACTCCGGATTTGCACACAAAATTATACCCGGGGTCTAATTTGGTATAACGCGAGTCTAATTTTGATCTAATTTAAATAAAATAATCAAAAATATTAGACTTAGCAAAGGTGCAAATCCAAGGTGCTTGTAGCATTTTTCCTTATCTAGAGTTCTAGGCTGAAGAGATTTTTTTGATTTGTTGCAACCTCGAGTTATGTGCAATAAATGTTTAGAATATTGGTTTTTTGGACATATAATCCTCTCATGTTTTCTCATCAGTTAATTGATTCGTTCGAGACAATTGTTTGTTTATACTTAGAGAAGCATACGTGGTCAATTGCCATTAGCCAGATGACAAAAGGTGGCAACTAATAATTGGCTCTGATTCATTAACTAAAGGATTTTGTTAACATGTGCCCAAGGGCACATGATAAGCTTTTAGGTTTTGTGTTTTGTTTAGTTTCTTAAGTTTGTCCAAATAGGCTGATTTTTAGATATGTATGTTAGTTATACTATTTGGATCATATCTAAAAAAATCAACTCAATCTGAGACCTCTAGCACCCTCTAACACCACAAAAACTTAATTTAGACTTTAATAGTGTGAATATGTTATAAATAATGATAATATTATGTTTACAAAAATTCAGCAGATTTGAAGACCTCTAACTTATAAAACAATTCCTTAAAAAACAACCTTATCGTGTGTCCTTAGGGCACACGTTAACAGGACCCTTAACTTTACGTGGAGTAATTAATCATACGAGGGAGGTGGGCTTCTGCACGTGTTTTCCATACGTTCTTTTGGTTTGGGTGTGTTTGTGTTCAAATTGCTCCAAAGAAGCGTACATATTGAACATCAATATTATTAGGACACTTGGTTACATGTGTTTCTTATGTTGAATTCGTACAAAAAATCTATAACAAAGATAATACCTCATTTGTACTCTACTAGGTATATCGCCGTGCCTCCGGCACGGCTCAAAACCTTGTTCATTCTCTCCACACGCGCTTCGCGCGCGTGGGTTGAATGTCCAAACGCGCTACACGCGTTGCCCTCATGCACGCTTCGTGCGCGCACCTTTGGATCCACTCCACCGTCAAGTGTAAATCAGGTGTAAATAAATAACTATGGCCACGGGACACGCTCGGTATTTCGTAAAAGATAATCAGGCTATTTTAGTCATTTATGTAATAAAGATGTTAAATGGTATAATAGTATTAAAAAATAAAATAAAGTTATTTTGGTCATTTACTACCACGGGACATATCCGGTATTTTAAAAACTTAAGGGCGTTTTTGTCTTCAAAGTTATTTTGGTCATTTACTACCACGGGACATATCCGGTATTTTAGAAACTTAAGGGCGTTTTTGTCTTTAAAATAAATATGTCTCGTTGTCGTCGTAAGAAATATCGTCATTGTGCTGATACAAACAATTTGTCGAAAGAGGACAGAATTACCCCATCATCCTGAATTGTATTATAGATTTATGTTATACTTATTTTTACTCTAATGCATAGTCCACAATGCTCATATAAAGATAATATAAGAGGTGACGTTGATCTATATGATGAGATAATTATAAACATAAAAACTAAACCCTTGGATCATTTCTGAATGATCCCACAAGTGCAAACAGAGTGTAGGGATAAAATAGGATAAAGTGGAACATGCAGAATTTAGGTTAAAATATACAGCCCATGTGTGTTATTGGTATGTGAGGTAATAACATGGCTATAATGATCGCCTATTTTAAGGTGTTTTGTTTCATTATAATTGTAAAAATGTAAGGAGAGTGTAAGAATAAGGCGGATTCAAATGTAACATATAGAATCTAGGTGAACATTTTATCTCATTTGTCCTTTGGTGATGCGTGACGCAATGATATGACTCTAATCCACTAATTTGAGTTGTTTCAGAGGGCATATTAACAACTTTCAAAACAAATTCTACTTTAATCCTCATTTTTCTAGGAAAAATACATTAAAAATACCTTATAGTTTTGAAATTGCACTCAAGTCACCATTTTTAAAATAAATACAAAAACAACATCCTCCCCTAATTTTTGTCTAAAATCTTCTAAAAATACCCTTTTAGTTTTTTTACTGTATAGACCTTTTACTCTTCAATCTAGACCATTTATTCTTCAATTTATACCCAATTCTAGACCCACATGTAAAATAATTTCATCTAAAAAGTAAGGGCATTTTGGAGCAAAATAAGAGGTAGGTATTGTTTTTGTATTTAGTTTGTAAATAGTGACTTGAGTGCAATTTCTCCAAACTAAGGTGTTTTTAATATACTTTTCCAATTCTTTTGTTAACTTATGATTCATTTTTACGCTCTATTTAAATTGACCAGCTAAGTGGTTTCCACGAAAAGATGCCATAAGGAGTATATTGATCTACTTTTTTTTCTTTTGTTGGTGATATCTATATTACAATTCAGGATGGGGGTATACTTCACGGTCCACATTTATACCCCTTACAACTTAAAAACCCATTACAATGTGGACCGTCCATTGTGTATAAGAAAACCCCTTATATTAAATGACCAAAATAACTTTATTTTCTTTTTTAATACACTTATACCTTTTAACAACTTTATTATATAAATGACCAAAATAATTTTATTTTATTTTTTGAAATGTCGGATGTGTCTGTGGCCATAGTTATTTATTTACACTTAATTTATATTTGAAGATGAAGTCGCGTGAAGTTGATTTGGTGGTGGTGATAGAGAAAATGGACAATTAATTTTCACTTAAGAGGTATTGAGCCGTGCCGGAAGCACGACGATATACCTAATTAATCTCCATATAAAGATTATTTTCTCAAATAAATTTATCCCATGCATCATCTCCACCAATCCCATAAGCTCATATGGAATAAAGTAGATAGGAGTAAAACACAAAATCCAAAGGGAAGAAAATGAAGGGCTTTATCAAAATATTAAAACAGTAAAGCTTTTTGGCCCCCCATATTACAAAACAAATGCCAGATGGCTTATGTGGCAGGGTGGGACCTACCACTTTCCCCTCCCAAAAGTGTTATGAGGGGGGTTTTCAACTTATGTGGCAGTGGGACCCACATGCCACATAAGCCATCTGACATTTGTTTTGTAACATGGGGGGGCCAAACAGCAGTACTGATATTAAAAAGGCAAACAAAATGACTTTGAAATACGGCTTGAATCGGCATCTTGCCACGTCACTGTTATGTTAAACAGCGCTGCTGTTTGGCCCGACCATATTACAAAATAAATGCCAGATGCTTATGTGGCATGGTGGGTCCCATTGCCACATAAGTTGGAAACCCCCTCAAAACATTTTTGGGAGGGAAAAAGTGGTGGGTCCTACCTTGCCACATAAGTATCTGGCATTTGTTTTGTAAGATGGATGGGCCAAAAAGCTTTATTGTATGTTAAACTTTTTTCGTTCAACTGTTTGTACTTTGTACCGTTACTCTTTATACAAATGGCAGACAAAGATTGCAGCCAGCCAAATTCTATCCGGCTGAGTTATACACAGGTTTTTTATTATAAAACCCTAAAAATGGTCAAAAAAAAAAACGAAAAGAAGGTGGTGGTTAAAATTTCAGAAAACACAGCAAAAGCCGTAGGACCCACTAAACGATATAATTTGACAGCTGTGTGGCACCATATTAGGCAGACAACCTGTCACACAACGGGCACTCCCAAACCCTAAAATACGAAAGGATACCCAAACCCAAATAATACGTGGTTGAAACGGTCATTTCGGGCAGACTTTAAACTGCCCGTAAACCCCTCTCTCTACCTTTATATAAACCCTAATACTCTCCCACATCTTCCTCCCACCAGAAAGAAAAAAGCCCTAGCTCTCTCTCTCTTCAATAGTGCCTCTGCAAGTTCCTCTCTCTGCTATACAACTTGTTTTTTTTGTATACAAAAGAGGACTTGCAGAAGCCTAATCCATTGCACTTTCTCTCTCTAAAAAAAACCCACACACAGAAATGGAGGCATTGAAGATGAGATTGTGTCTTGCAGTTATCGCTATGGTCATGGCTTCCTCAGCCATCCAAAATGTTGCAGCTGCTGATGCACCTGCACCAAGCCCTACCTCTGATGCAGCTTCCTTTGTTCCTGCTGTCTTTGCTTCATTGACAGCAGTTGCTTTTGGATTCCTTTTCTAGATCATCAATGGATTTCATTACTTAGATAGAAAAACAATGATTTCTCTCTCTTTCTCTCTCTAGATTTTCTTCACACATTTCTTCATCTCGATTGATGGATCTGTTATTATCTCTCTCTATTAGATCTGATAGATCTGGGATTTGGAAGGCTTGATGAGGAGGATTTGAGACCTGGGTTTTTTCCTATGATTTATTATTATTTTGTTGGGTTTTTATTTAAATTTGTAATTTGTTGGGATTTGTTTGGGTGTGGTTGAGTGTATGAATGATGATGATGATGGTATGTATTATATTATGATGATGATGATTTGTAATATTTTTGGATGAGGTCCATGGGAGAGGGTGGTTTTAGCATAATAACTTTTAAAGAGAGGACTTCTTTGTAATTCATTTATTTAGTAATAAAATTCTATTTTGTTTCTGAATTATCTGGTCCGTTNTTGATCTTATATAGTGAGGTGGTTCCTGCACGTTAAAATGTCGGTGAGAATGAGAAGGTCATTTCCTGCATCATGGAATTTAGGAAAAAGCGCCTGACTATATCACAGAGCAAATCAATTTAACTGAGATGAATGGTCAATCAACGTTCCGAAACAACTGCCACAAGGTTTGGCCTCTAATAATTTATGTTGTAGTTTGTGTCTCTCTCTTCCTCCATCGTGGCGATTTTGTTGATGATTTTGGTGGTGTTTTTATACTTTTCACACCCATTACTAGTGATGATTAGCAGTGTATCTTGTCATTTTAATTCGGGCAATAGTCGGTACTTAAAAAAATGGTCATGATTTTTGAAGAAAATTACGTGATTGCCACGGTATAGATAACCTCTTGGTTATTTGGGATGTACAGGCCTCTTCAGAGCACCACGTAGTTATGTTCCTGTTCATAGCTACGTTGGATTGGATGGGGTACATTTTGGAGAATGTTACGTTTTCACTGTTTACAATTGTCGGGTTTATTTGGAGAAAGTTTTACCATCATGACAACTCGTTTATTGTGTCCAGCTATTTGTTTTGTTTTGTTTGTGGTGGTTTCTGTGCGTATTCTATATCTTCTTCTGTATTAGGTGTTTCAACGTGGGATTAAAAAATGTTTCCAGTTTTTTTGAGTGTCTAATTGAAAATGTCTCGAGATCAAGAAGAGAGTTGCGAGAGTTGCTATTGGGGTGTTAGACTACAGCTCAATCTGTCTTAGTCTAGTTAAACAAATGAATGGCTTTCGATCATTTTTTTCAGATCAAGAGGACTTGTCAGCCTGAGAAATTATATTTTAAGGAATGCGATTTTATTCCAATTGTAAAACTTGGAATTTCATTCGGTAGGAATTCGAATAACATACTTAAAAAGGATATGGATTTTCAATTCTCACTCAAATGTGATTTCATTGGGCTTGCCTAAATCAGTAGTAATTTGCACGAGTCTTTTATTCTCCATCGAAAAATTTGTTGAATTCCCCAATTTCAAGAGTCCTCTCTAAAATCTTAACTAATAAAAAACCGAGGTGGTGTGTTTCAATTGGGTACACCATCAATGGTCAGCAAAATGTCCGTCATTCTAATAAAACCAAGTCATTTCTACATTTGTGGTCAAATCTGATGCATTTACAACCGTTAGATTCAGTATCTTTGTTGTTATCATCAAATCTTAAATTGGAGAAAATCTTTTTAATTTGAGTGGTCCAGATGGAATTTAAAGAGGTGGGTCCAGGTGTGTACTAAACTAGACTTTAAACAAACCACAAGTTTTAGAGAAGATATTTTTGGGAACCAAAACAAATGTGTTGGTGTGATGGTGACAGTGTAAGAGAAACTTTTAGAGAGACAAAGAAAGGAACGTGGGTTCTGATTCGATACTACCCACCATATCTTATTAAGGTATAATAATAATAAAAATAGAAGTGTCAGGTAGTTGTTGACACGTGTCAAATTTGGAATAGGGGGGGTGGTTGTTTGTTGTTGGCACATGGGGGTGGGGAGGAATAGATAGAAAAAGTACATGTGGTGGTGGTTGGAGAAGGAGAAGGCTTTGTCTGTAAGCTAAGACATGTCAGGTGATGTGGGACCCACTTGAATTAGTGCAAGCCATGATACTTTTCGTTTCTTCTGTTTGAAGTCTTTCTTTAAAATCCCAAACTGCCCTTCAAATTTCAAATAAACTACGATGATACAATATGTTCAAGATACGCGACGTGTCACTCAGTCCTTCAAACTAAAAAATGCTGTCAGTACGTTTATACATGTTTTTTTTTTTCTATTGGAAGAATGCTTATAACTTACAAGTTATACAACAATCTATTCAGCAAGCTGTAAAGAAAATATGGATTATTCCTCGTAAATTTATTTACAGGTGTAAGCAGAGTGTAAGATTAAAGTAGAACATGCAAAAGTCTGTTATATATATATCTTGTAGTTAAATCTTGATAGGTCTTCGTAAATATACGGCGCCAAGCCACCATAAATAATTTTCATCCATAACTAGTAAATCATAACACCATTAGATTAAAAAAGTTGTAGATGATGATTTACACGATGAAAAGAACTTCATCACAAAAAAAATTAGCATGAAATGTGTTTCGAACCCCAATTCTAGCTTTGTTTTAACTTCCCACCTATCTACTTTTGGTTTTTTAAATGTAAACCAATTTATTTTGTCTTATGTACACCTGTCATTTTCAACTCTTTGACTTAGTTTTATTTTTTTTATTGACATATTTGCCCTTCCTTTGTTTGTAAAGGAAGTAATAGAGAGAATTTTAGAAAGACAAATTTTAGAGAGAGAGAGATTGTAGGTGATGACTAGGGGCTGCCTTCTTCACCATTTTTTTCGGCGAGTTAGATCTGACGGCGATCACTTCCTCCTCTTCTTCTTCTAGAGAGAGAATTTGAGAGAGAGAGAGAGATTGTAGGTGATGAGATGCAAGTGACGTGCAAGTGTGTGAAGTGTTATACAACTAAGGTGCAAGTGAGATGCAACTGACATGCAAGTGTTATGCATGTGATGTGAAGTGATGTGCAACTAAGATGCAACTGTCTATATAAGTGTTATGAAATTGTGTTCTTCTCTTTTGAAAAACAAATCGATAACTAATCTAGATGAAATCAGAACTAAAATTGAAAGCAATAGAAAACCTAGATCAAAGCCAATATTCAGAGAAAAACATCCAAGATCTCAAAATGAATAACGATCTCACCTCAATCGATCGTTTTATCGTTTTTCGTTACTTTCTTTCTCTCTCTCGTCGATCGTAACACCATTAGGTTAAAAAGTCGTAGATGATGATTTATACGGTGAAAAGAACTTTATCACAAAAAATTAGCATGAAATGTATTTTTAACCCCAATTCTAGCTTAGTTTTAACTTCCCACACATCTACTTTTAATTTTTTAAATGCAACCTATTTTTTTTGTCTTATGTATCCCTGTCATTTTTAACTCTTTGACTTGGTTTTATTTTTTATATTGATATATTTGCTCTTCCTTTGTTTGGAAAGGAAATAATAGTGAGAGAATTTTAGAAAGAGAAATTTTAGAGAGAGAAATAGCGATCGTAGGTGATGGCTAGGGGCTGCCTTCTTCACCATTTTTTCGGCGAGTTAGATCTGACAACGATCACTTCATCATCTTCTTCTTCTAGAGAGAGAATTTTAGAGAGAGAGAGATTGAAGGTGATGGGGGCTGCTTTCTTTACCATTTTTTCTGGCGAGTTAGATCAGCCAACGATCACTTTATCCTCTTCTTCTTCTTCTTCATCGTCATCTTCTTCTTCTCTAACTTCACCTTCATCTTCTTCATTTTCTGTAAAAAAAAAATAGTATGCAACTGTGTGCAAGGGCTATGCAACTGATATGCAAGTGAGGTGCAACTGACATGCAAGTGAGATGCAAGTGAGGTGCAAGTAACATGCAAGTGATGTGAAGTGATGTGCAACTAATGCAAGTGAGATGCAAGTGACGTGCAAATGACGTACAAGTGACACAGGTGCAACTGACATGCAAGTGAGGTGCAAGTGACATGCAAGTGATTTGAAGTGATGTGCAACTGATGAAAGTGAGATGCAAGTGAGGTACAAGTGAAGTGCAAATAACATGCAAGTGACGTGCAAGTGTGTGAAGTGTTATGCAACTGAGGTGCAAGTGAGATACAACTGATATACAAGTGTTGTGCAAGTAAGATGCAAGTGACATGCAACTGTGTAAAGTGTTATGTAACTGGGGTGCAAGTGAGATGCAACTGTGTATGTAAGTGTTATGCAACTGTGTTCTTATGTTCTGAAAAATAAATCGACAACTAATCATTTTTTCGGCGAGTTAGATCTGACATCATCTTTTTCTTCATCTTCTTCTTCTAGAGAGAGAATTTTAGAGAAAGAGATTGAAGGTGATGGGGGCTGCCTTCTTTACCATTTTTTCTGGCGAGTTAGATATGCCAAAGATCACTTTATCCTCTTCTTCTTCTTCTTCTTCTTCATCGTCATCTTCTTCTTCTCTAACTTCACCTTCATCTTCTTCTTCTCTAACTTCACCTTCATCTTCTTCATTTTCTGTAAAAAAAAAAAAATAGTATACAACTGTGTGCAAGGGCTATGCAACTGATATGCAAGTGAGGTGCAAGTGAGATGCAAGTGAGGTGCAAGTAACATGCTAAGTGATGTGAAGTGATGTGCAACTGATGCAAGTGAGATGCAAGTGAGGTGCAAGTGACGTGCAAATGACGTGCAAGTGACACGGGTGCAACTGACATGCAAGTGAGGTGCAAGTGACATGCAAGTGATGTGAAGTGATATGCAACTGATGCAAGTGAGATGCAAGTGAGTTACAAGTGACATGCAAGTGACGTGCAAGTGTGTGAAGTGTTATGCAACTGAGGTGCAAGTGAGATGCAACTGACATACAAGTGTTGTGCAAGTAAGATGCAAGTGAGGTGTAAGTAAGATGCAAGTGACATGCAACTGTGTGAAGTGTTATGTAACTGGGGTGCAAGTGAGATGCAACTATGTATGTAAGTGTTATGGGACTGTGTTCTTATGTTCTGAAAAATAAATCGATAACTAATCTAGATGAAATCAGATCTGAAATTGGAACCAATAGTAAACCTAGATCAAAGCAAATATTCAGAGAAAAATATCCTAGATCTTAAAATGAATAACGATCTCACCTCTATCGATTGTCTTCTCGTTTTTTGTTACTTTTTCTCTCTTTATGTCTCTCTCTCTCTCCTTCTCTCTCTCACTTTCTCTTTCTCTCTCTGATTTCTGCTCCGATGTTCTTCTTCTCCGTTCTTCGTTCTTCAACTTCTCCAACTGTGTTTTGTTTCTCTCTCTTCTCCAACTGCGTTTTTATTTCTCACTCTTCAACTCTGCGTTTTGTTTTTCTCTCTTTTTGGTTTCGAAGGGAGGGTAATATTGTCTTTTACTTTATTTTAGATTTTATTTAAAATGTTAAAATTGGGTGGGGTGGAACCTAAATCTAGGGCCGATTTTGGGTTTATTTCCCCATTCTTCAAAAAACAGTTCATTCATCTAGGGATTTCAACTGCACAAGAGGACTCCGTCAAGGGATATGTTATTACCGCTACTCTGATAAACATTGATATGGAAGGTTTTGCAAGATATCTTGAAAATACAACGATTTGTATGTGGTAAATTTTCAAGTTTTTCAGTAAAAAGAAGATGCATCTTTTTTTTATCTTGTATTTACACTATGCATGATTGAATTTCATTTTTTTTTTTTTTTAAATCTAGGGTATCCGGGCCTCTTAGAGCACCTGACTAGTCCCTAGAGTGTGAGCAAACCTCTCTATCCACACACAACCTGTTAAAATCTTATTGTGGGAGTGGCCATCAGGATATTCGATCACTCCACCTCCATTTTGTGAGGTGAGCGTTGGCTAAGTGGTCAAGACACTGTTTCAGGTCTATGAAAATTCTTAGTAATCTCCAAAAGTGATCAATTTCTTAATCAGTGTGAACTTTGCTCTGAAAATGAAGAATCTATCAACCATCTCCTCCTCCTTTGTAAGTTCACACGAGCTATGTGAGCACAAATTCTACAACATACAGGATGAAGGGTCGTTGGTTTTTTCAAATTTGGATACCAATCTCGCTTTTTCTTTGGCATCTCAAGGGCTTTCATCAAGTGGCAAAAAAAATAATAATAATAATTGGCCATTCATTCCGATGGCAATGTTCTGGGCTTTCTGCAAAAGTAGAACCAGAGTACTCCTAACCAGGCTACCAGAGACGAGAGAGACATATGTCAGACAATCGACTAATGAATTGGTTTCTAATTCCAACATCTAAAATTCGCTAGAAAATTGAGAGCACGGTTTCAAAAAGGCAGCTCAAACACGGTTCCAAAAAGGTGGTTCGAACTTCGAACACGATTCTGCTCTCAAATTGCGAATTCACAGTTTGAGAGCATCCCACTGGCCAGAATCGTGTTATGGAGAGATGGTTCTGGTTACTAAGCTCTTGGCAAAGCTATTTGTCTCCTACTACCATGCTCTCCATAACAAGCACGACCAGACTGGCCAGCGTATAGCAACCAGGAACTACGGGCTGAGACTGGTGCTGAAGCTAGAACTTTATAGTGGAAAATCGATCAGCCCGTGGAAGAGCGTCGGAGCGGCCGATTAAAAAATGTTCTTAGTTCTAAAATACCTTCAGAGCGGGAGCGTCAGAGTGTAGTTCAGAGCGGGAGCGCGAGGTTCCGGAGCGGGAGCGCCACCCATAGTAACCAGAGCGCGGAGCGGGAGCGAGAGCGAGAGCGGGAGCGGGAGCGTCGGAGCGCCAAATTTAAAAATGCCTAAGGCTCAGAGCGCCTTCGGAGCGCCTAACTTACTCACACGTAGTTGAAGTTTTAATTGACTACCATTGACTAGATTATGATTAACTAGATTATTAAATAAATTTTTATTAACAAAATCATTGAATAGTTAGTAAAATAATTTTTAAATTTTATTAAGTATTTTTTGTAATAATATTCTATTTTTAAAAAATTATTATTTTTTATATTTCTTATTTGTTAACTATAAAGTATACTATATATATAATAACTAAAATTTATTGTTTCTCATATTAATTATATTTTGTTATGGTAAAAATGAATTTTTACTGTCCAAAAAGTAAGTGAGAAACACAACCATATAACGTGTGCTTTAAGGGCACTTAATAAGGTTATTTTTGAAAGAGTTTTTTTACAAGTTAGACGCCTTCAAATCAACTGATTTTTTTTATATATAATATTATCATTATTTATAAGATGTCAACCAAAAATCAGCTCAATCAGAGATATCTAACCCTCCAAACAAATCACTTTAAATGACAGCCGTTCATTCACACTATAAAGTCTTAATTAAGTGTTTGTAGTGATATAAGTCTCCGATTGAGCTGATTTTTTTAAAATATGATCCAAATAGTATAAATAACATACATGCAAAAAAATTAGTCCATTTGGACAAACTTAACAAAAAAAAAATAGACATTTGAAAATATTTTGTTGATTAGGCGCTCCCAAAAATGGAACCGCGCTCCGAAAATTCACGAACCGCGCTCCGACAATTNCAAATAGTATAAATAACATACATGCAAAAAAATTAGTCCATTTGGACAAACTTAACAAAAAAAAAATAGACATTTGAAAATATTTTGTTGATTAGGCGCTCCCAAAAATGGAACCGCGCTCCGAAAATTCACGAACCGCGCTCCGACAATTCTCGAACCGCGGATCGAAGGCGCTCCCGCTCCCAAAACGCGAATACGCGGTTTGGAAGCGGGAGCGCCAGCATGTTTGGGCGTTTTTGGTTACTATGGCGCCACCCCTATACCAAGGTTTCGGTTACTAAGGATCAGCCAAAGTGACCCTTAAACGTTGTCAAGTTCTCGTAGACACTGTTTTAACTCTTTTCGTTCACCCATTATGGAAAAAACTGCAAATCAAGTAGGGAATTTGAATATTAAGCTCTTTAATTCCAATTATAAATACATTATAATCAACCATTTTTCACCAGAAGAAATATGGGTTCTGGGAATCGATGGGTGGTTCTATTGGTACTCTGATAGTGAAGAAAAATTCAAACAAAAAAAGTAAGAAAAAAGGGAAAGAAAAGGGAATGAGTGCAAGAACTGAGATGCATTGCCTACTACTTTACAAGGAACTACAATACATCTTCTACTTTAAATATGGGTAAAGGCAATTAGATTACATACTACAAAATAATAGTTACAGATACTAGTAATGCACAGTAGGCATTTCTTGTGTTCATTCTCCGAAGCTCGAAATTTCGACGAGCAGTCCACAAAATAACCCGGAGCCAAGCTGAGATGCAAAAATTACAGATTACCTGTTTGGCCTACACTTGTGCCTTATCCAACTGCTGAGATAGTTCCTTATCAGCGAAATGAAGAAGTCTTCTCAGTCTCAAAACCATTTCACAGTGAAAAGGTAGTGCAGAGCGGCGATCCAAGTAGGCTGGGCTCACTGTCATCCATGAAAGAGCATGAAGCTCTGCGGCCAAGGTCTCAAGAATCAAATGGGTCTCTATTTCATGGTCTCTAGAATCAGAACTCAAATTTCTATTTTGCTTGGTACTTCCTCTAACCATCTTTTCTTGGATCATGTTGGTACCACCATAGTAGTCGACGAGATTGACCGAGAGAATCGAAGGCCATTCTTCTTTCATGGTGCTCCTGGAATCTGTCCTGATTGAAGGCACTGCTTTTGAGACTACAAACCCAGTTGATAGAGGAATTGAGGAGCCTTTGCTATGTAAGAGATGAGCAAGGGGTGGGGATTCGGAAGTTAGGCATGTCGGGAGTTGTAGAGGGGTCGGAGGGAGATAGCGCATGCTTGGTGAAGGGATTAGAACATAAGATGAAGATGTAGAACCAATAGACTTAACAGGGTTAAAACCTTCCAAATAGCCATTAGATGGACCTGTTCCGCTACCACCTTGAGTTCCAGTTCCTCCTGCACAATGATATTGTTGTTAGCACTTCAATTTGAGATTCATTTTGGGTACTTTTCATTGGTGTCCATGCTATGCATGATTCCTTCTTATTTTACTATATTGGGAACTCATGTTATATATGATTCGTTCCTAAACATGACACCAATATATTTGATCCAGACTTCTCAAACCACAATTTCCAAAGGTTGAGCACATGTATAATCCACCCGAATGGCTACATATGATGGGTACAGTGGACCAGCTGAGACACAACTTTGGCCACGATCCAAGAGGTGACAAACCAATCATAAACAGGTCACTCACACAGTATAAAATTAAAGAAAACATTAAGACCTCTGGCGACAGTCTATCCCGACACTTTCAATGCAAAACAAATCCATGAGAAATTTTTAATACTAACTTGTGGGGGAACGCAAAACGAAGAACTTAAGATTAGTATATAAACTCTTAATCCTTTTAAAAAATAAGTTTCATGGAGGTAAAGAATCAAAAGAATACCTGGAAAAGATGTATCTGCCTGGAGGATCAGATGAAGGGAATGATCAATTGAAACTCCAACCAAACTAATACTCTGCACCCACTGAAACATCCCCCTTGAGCTGTCAACAGCAGCTTGCCCGCCCATAAGCTGCTTTCTGGTATTGGTTTGTCCTAAACCACCTTTTATAAAGCTGGAAGATTTTGTTTGGGGGCTGTACATAGAAGGGCTTGGTGAGGAAGGTAGCGTTCTCTCTTGAATCAAACTCATCTCCTGTTGATGCAAGGAACTCCCATTACTACTTGCAGATATACCATCAGGTACAGATCGACGTAGTTGCAGAGGCCACTTTTTAACTTCATTTCCACCAACCGAGTAAATGGCTTTTTGCCACTCTGCTCATAAAAATGGAAGTAATCAGATATTTAAAGATTCATGCTGAACTTACAGAGGAATATGCAGTAACAAAAACAGAAGGATGGAAGCAAAAGAATAAAGCTTCCCTATACCTTGGCGTTCAAGCTCATAGAAGGATCCAATGCGTGTAATCACGATATCTCTAGGCTTAGTAGGTCCAATATCAGGGGAAGAACATGACAGTATCTGGCAACCTTGGTGCAGAACTTGAACAAAAAGGCACTGGAGACCTTTTGTGTCTTGCCGACTACTGATACCACCAAAAGGGAATATGTGACTGTCAAGCAATTCACCCCTCGAGTCTGTCCAGATGCAGACTAGCCAACGCCAATCCTCTGTCCACCCGTAGCAACAATGAAGACTTGCAGTCTTTGGATGGCTAGATCCAAAGCCATCAGCTTCTGATCCATCAAGCAGAGAGCTAGCTCCAGCATCTGCACATCCTGATGAAGTTGAAGTCTGCATAAACCCGCCACTATTATCATCAGTAGATGGCCTTGAGGATTCTGTTACTGCATTACCAAGCACTGTGGGTGAAATTCCCTGCTCCATGGAACCAGGTTCTGCCAGTATAAAAAGTGGTTCGAATGAGTATCTCATATCATCTTGAAAAGAATTCTCTCCGGATCTGTTTGGGTCGCAGCTTAATCCTCCGGCCCTTGACGTTTGCCAAGTATTATCCCACCTCAAGCTAGCATCAAGCTCCCCCTCTCTTGAGAGGGATGATCCTGTAATTCGAGGAGTAACACAGTCTTTCCACATTCCCTGGATGGGAGAACTAATATGCATCAATGTAGATTGAGATCTACCTGAGGTACCTGATGATTGACTTGTGTCATTATAAGGTGAACGCGCTATGCGTCGAGCCTTATTGTAAACAGTGAAAGCGATCTCCTTAAGAAGGACAAGCTCATTTAGAGCTGGGCTAGTAACCCTAAGAATGGCTTCCACAGTTACAATCTGCAGGACCAATTTAGGAATGCTGAACCCTGAAAGTGTTAAAACATTAGATATTGATGCTTCATCCACAGCTGCAGAGCAGCTAAGAGCCTTGCCGACCTGAGTTCGCAAAAGGGACCTTCTCTCCTTATCTGACGAAAGAACGATTGATCCAAGGGCAGTTGAAGACTCCACCAAAGTTTGCAAAACTGCAAGAGGCTCAGGGAAGGGGCAAACCACATAAATTACCTGAATTTGCAAGTAATTTGCAGGTAAGTTACTTATTTGTGAGAGTCCTAGGAATAGCAAGTTGCAACAGTGACCGAACAACCAAAAATTAAAAATGAATATTTCAACCTAACATATCGAATGAAGTTATGTAAAAGATTGAAAAAGACTTATAACTTACCGTGGTAGGACCACTACTCCCTTCCTTTTGCTGCATTGTTGAATTCGAACCAACTCTAAGAGCCTTTATAACATTCGAAAGAGATTTAAGGAAGCTCTTCAAATCCCAATTATTAGATAGAGCTAAAAGATAATCACTTATTGAGCCCATAAAAGGAGTGCTACCACTTTCTATCTTCATTGATTCTGGGCAATCGATGAGAACAAATCCTGAAGATGACCATTTCCCAGAGACAACCTCTGTCTGTCCCATATTTTGGGGTGAATGAGTTCCCAGTTTGCAAGTTTCATACACTGACAAGAAAGTGATAGTAAGACTGAATGCACAAGAGTTTCACTGAGAATCAGAGCTTACAGAAACAAAGTAGGTGGAGCAATAAACTAAGCAAAGAACACATAATTTCAAATATCACGAGTACGCATAAGAACTAGTGTTTCAACTATAAAGACTATGGCTTAGAGACCACCACTCATGTTCTACAGAGAGAACTAGGTTCAATTAACTACCCAAGGAGGGCCTTAAAAAACTAAAGTAATTAACTAATGGCAACTACTGCCCTGGTTGAGTTGAATCTAAGACTAAACACATAAATGGACTGTGTATCTACCTTTAAAGCAATCATTAAAAAAAAGTATCAATTTTTAAGGCAAAACATTGGCCTGACCCAACCCAAATACCAAAAACTGGACCAAAACTGGTGTGGGTTGTTTCCAATCTTAATGGCAAGCTTAGACATAGCTGCTTAGTTCCAGAGCAGGCTTGTATGATCATGGCGGGTCGTATTTGAAGAACTCCAGAAATGAAGTTTGTCATTCCTAAAAGCAAAAACTAGAAAGACTGCAAACCACCATGATCATACAGAGGGTGCACATGAGTTAAAATTTAATTATCACCAAGATCAAAGAGAATTCTGATATGCAATTATTTATGCATCTAGTCTTAAAAAGCATGCAAAGAAAAATCCTTTGCTTTCCAAGTATGCTCTGAGCTGAAACTTCAGTCACAATTTATATCCAGTTGGTAGCAATACAACATAAGGGTTACACAGAGGTTGAACTACCACCTCGATACTGGTACTTATATCAAGCCATTAAAGGATCACATACAAGGATCCTCATAATTTGTGAAAATATGAAGTGAAATAGAGGCAAATATCCACTATCATACCTATGAACCATATTGTACCATAGTCGAGGAATATTCAAGGAACTGGATTACCATAATTTACTTTTGGTGAAGTATTGCTCAAGTTGACTAAGTTAGGTAACTCCTCTATTTAAGTATAGAAAACTGGTATTCTAGGTCGTAACAGTATCCAATATAAAACTTTTGCAGCCACAGCAAAGCTTTTCTCAAATGGATTAGACCATGTAGTCCTCATATCAGTCCCGCAAAATGGACCACTAATGTCATCTATATGTGTGGTTTACTTATTTGGATTAAAAAGGATATCTAGATTAGAATCATAGATCACTGCTAACTAATAGTAAAGTATTGACCAAGTTAGCTAACTTCTTTCTGTCAGTAATGAAGCTCATATTACAGGTCAGAACTATGATCAATATAAAAGTTCACTGTAACAGCAAAGCACTCCTGACTGTAATAGGCCGTCTCATCCTCTAATCCATTGTGCAAAATATATTATTACCTAATAGCCCAGTAGTTGAACATGATTACTCATTAAACCCCTAGACAATAATGCCAATTTTTTGAATTTTACAGAATTTGTGAGGATATTTCAGAAGCTTGTGGTACAAAACACAAATCTTTTGAAAATCATACAGGCTGAATCTGAACCTAAATGAGGTGTAATCAGAGGAAAGTATCATAATTTGACAAATAATTAAATAAATGGAAAAGAAAATTTAAGGAAATGATAACTACCAAAACATATAAACTTTATAAAGTGTATTCCAATTAAAACACATATCTTGATTTTCAAGACATGCCCTGGATTTCAGAAAAGGGGGTGGGTAAGAGGATTTGGAGGGGACAAAGTGACAAACATGAGAACAAGAAGACAATATAATCATAACAGAAAAATAAACTGTTAGGCCAAAATTATTTTTTTCTTGATGGGAAGCTTTAGCAGGTTCTCAGTTCTTTACTAAGAGGCATGGTTCAAAACTTCAGACTTTAATATTCCATTTCAGTTGCGGTTGTGTCGGGAACTTGAAATCTTAGCTTGTTTCAGCATGTATCAGTACTGTTCAGGTATTTCGTCGAAATTGTTTTAGAATATTTCGATTGGACCATCTCAGTTTTCAAACTAAACAGAATTTTTGGTTGAAACGAGATCTTAAACCTTGCTTAAAGGTGTCAAGAACAAAATGGAGCAACTCTTCTTGTCGGCAACCAGGATTGTGCTTGAACAACAATCTGAAACAATTAGAACATGTAATTGCCAGTTTCCTTCAAAGATCAGAACCAGAGCACCAATCAATTCAGACATCGATCTATGCATGCATCATATATATCAAACAGAAGGGTTTATATGACATTAAAAGTAGAAACGCCATCGATCATACTCACCAGTTCCTAGTTGTTGAAAGAAATCAGCAGCAGCAGACGTAAGGAGACCTATGTCTGGACATAGAACATAGTAAGTCATCTGCAATAAGATAAGAACACTGTAACACAACCAAATGGCAAATTCTTGGGGCCATATACAATTGACTTTTGAGAATCTTACAGGCTTTGGAAGCGCATATGGTTCAAGAGGAGCCTTTTCCCATAGTTGTAGAGAGCTTGTGGATGTCTTGAGCCAATCATCCTGATACCTATTACATAAATTGTTACTCGTGCTTATCTTGTTATGTAGTTACTGTAACTCTAAGCTACCCCAAGTATTTTGGTCGCATGTAGTCTGTCAACAGCATAACAGGATGCATGGTGTGGTGCACAAGCAGAACTATGAAACCCCTAACAGGTTCCAACTAAAAAATAACCTAGACCAGATTATGTACAATAATTATGGTCATGGCCATCAGTTTATGAAAAAAATCTGCATTCTTTGTAATGCCTTACAACCTGCAGATGTTACCACTGATGATTTTCAATATTTTTCTCCACATCAAAACGATGTATTGGATTTGATGTTATAGCCATCTGGCCAGGTACAGTACTACATCTCCTACAGGACGCCCATCAAATGGTGGATCTAGTTCATATACACCACATACCAGTAGGACATTGGTAGACTATCCTCATGGTCTAACCAAAATTATCCAGGATTTTATATTACCATTATTATCATTGATTTGATCTCAAAGTAATAAAAAAATGAAGTCAGATAATCGGTATGCTTACCCAACAAGTATAGCAGGCAATGGAAGCACAACAAGTGTTGGTCTAAGACGGGAAGAGCTCATCTGCTGCTCTGATTCCGAATTGCAAATTTCTTGGTTCAATCTCCTCTGGCTTGCCTCATCCACTCTAGTTCCATCCATGGCACTAGACACTGAAAACAATAGCCCAATATCTGTTGATAAAACAAAAAAAACCAAATGTATGCACAGATACAGAAGAAAAAGATGCACCTTTGAGGCAAGAAGAACCACCAGATGACTGGCTTGGGCTTATCGGTTCTCCACCAGCCAGAGTAACAGAGCTTGAAGAATCTTTAGCTTCACCTACAGTGGAGTCGACAGAGTATCCGTCACTTATGGTTACTGCATCACCTGATTGACTGCGACCTTTGCACCAATCGGTGACAGTCAATGGACCATCCAAATTTCCAAATGCAGATTTTAAAGCCACTTTTATGTCTGACTGCAGCAAACTAATCACAGATGATGCATGAACCTGTTGCAAGAAACTCTATGCATTAATTATCTCATGCACTGAAGATTCAGTACAAATAACATCTTATGAAAGATTTGCTGAATACATTCCTGACAGAATTCACTAAGAATCTCTACTATCACCACTTCATACACAATTTCATATCAAATGGAAACTAAGAACTATAAAATAGCAATATTTAATTCTTGTTAACAAGTAGGAGAAGTATAAAGAGAGCATGAACAGCAATAACCTCAATATCAGTGTGAAGGGTGGTTAAACACGCAGACAGACAGGCAATTTCCTTCAGGCACATAAGATATGATGAAGCAATAACCAGAACACGGTTCTTTTAAATAGAGCCTGCAAACTAAAAGTGAAATCCCTTGCATTCAACAGACACAAACTTGAATTGTGACTATTTATACTTGCAAACAAGGTAATAAATCTCCAAAATTTAGCAAACCCTTCCCTATTTATCAACAACTAAGGGACCTACATTGTGTTTTTGTAAAACGCCCATCTAATTCAGTATTAATTGTACGAAATTCTCAATAAATTCCAGTGTTAAATTAAATGATTTCATAAACATTATGTTGAAATTTTGACATTGAGGAAATCCACTTATCAGCCCTAAAAAAACCCCATCTAGATCCTTTCGTTTCTTCAAAATCCATTGTCATTCCCACGTTTCCCTCATCTCTTTTCCTAGCGGTCCATACTGCTTAGTTGATTTCCTAAACTCGTATAGCCAAGCCTCTTAAATAGGGCACACTCCATCTTTTAAGCATTTGAAGTGGTGAACACGGCAACACAACTTTTCTACAAAATTATATTTTCTAGTACTTGCATCATTTATCGGTTCTTATTGCACACGAACTTATTGAAATACTCTGATACTACATTATAAGCTTAACACGGACTGAAGAAAAGTCATCTGGTGGTATCTTGCTTACATTGGCAGAAATTGGATCAAGTAACTCCACACCAGCAATGTCCAGAGAATGGCCCGTGGCTAAAAGCCCGCCACAACCTGCATGGACCGTAGAAGGTCCACAAGAAAATCCGCGTCTACACTGCTCTTGTAATGCAAGCCAACCATAGGGACCATCACCATAGTCAGCATCCAGCGCCACATCAACAAATGAAGTAGCTTGTTGAACAAGCAAGGTCATGCCATCAAGAAGCTCCTGAAGTGGCTGTCTTTGCCCATATGTAACCATACCTTCCTCATTGAAGGCATTGTGAGCAAAAGAAGTGTTGTCAATACTTGGCGAACTTGTAGTTTTTGCCCCTTTTGGAACTCCAACAGAGCGCCAAACACCAACAGGTGCACTAACAGGGCCATCAAGCATCCCTCCATCAATGTCTCCTGCTATTCTGACAGGTATAGATTCCTTCTTTTTCACCTCATATTTGCTCGAAATCTTGTCAGGGGTAGTGTTTTGATCACCTCGAAGCTGATCAGAAACATTACTTCCAGTTAACCTATTCAGTCCAGTGGGTCCCAAATTACAAGAAGACAGTAACATATGCCTTGTCCTGCACATAGAAGCTTGGAACATGATACATTCAACCTCAGTGGCCAGCGTGGTCTTCAAAGACAGAAGGAAATGCCCAGCTTCCACTGTACCATCAGCTTTTTTCCTCTCAACAGAGTTAACAGGAGTTGTTGAATTAAAACCAGAAAACGAAGGTGGTGTAACCCCCTCACATGAAGCGTTGCTATTATTACAAGCTAACAGTCTTTTATCATGCTGGTGTTTCCAACTCTCTATGTGGGTGTAGTATTTTTTCGAGTGGAGGATAGGATTTGCATCATGTCTCCCAGAACCAGCTTTTGCATTTACAATGCCAGGCTTCTCATCTGGCACATTTAAACAAGGAGAAGGAGGCACTGCACCATATATGTAAGCATTGGAGCTTGAATGTGAACTTTCCACCTTTCTAGATCTGGGCAAGTATGGACTACTGAAGATCGACGAAGACAACTCACTTGCTGCTGTTTCAACTGCTCTATATTCTGGAGCAAATGTCATAATGGCTTCAGCTTTCGACAGATGCTCAAATTCACCAGTGGGTGGGGCTGAATAATAGCTTCCTGGATCTGAAAACCGAGAATCCTTAGTAAAATCTTGAGTTTTGCTAGGAAACTCTTCTGTAACTGCCGGTGGAGCTGGATTAAGGCTTTCAAAGGGAGAAAACCCCAAAACAGGTAAAAGCATCTGATCTGTCACATCCATTCCACCTGTACAAGGACTGCCAATTACCTCACCGCAATCTGGAACTGAAAATATAAGGGCCTGGGATTCTGCAGTTCCTGGGGGCTGCAGAGAAACAATAGACTCAAAAATGTGCTCCAAAGTAATAAACATCTAAAACATATTTACGTTATTTACACATATTAAGCAATTTAAAGCTTTGAAAATTTCATCAAGGAGTGGAAAAAAAAAAAACTGATGTCCCAAGTTCAGAAGGACCTAGCTGCTTAATGAAAACAAGACATTTAACTCCCTTCGTTACATAAAAGTTGGTGATCCAACAGATCACACAACTGATAATCATAATATCAAGATATTCTTAACCTTGCATGCATGCCACATTCATGGGTTCAATTTTCGTGAAGAGAAAAATCAAATTGTATGATTTAACCATATAAGAAGCATAAAAGAGAAAGAGTAAATGTGAAAATTCAACTGTTAGCTTGATAAATGATATAGGTGGCAAATGCCTAAGCCCATTTGGTGTGCTCACCAACTACTGGCAATTGTTACAGACTTACTGCGTCTATATAACCATTAGCCAAATTCAAGAACTATAATTAAAATGTTAATCAAAAAAAAGGAACACCACTATGATAATTGTATTTGTATCTGTCAAGGCAAGGCAAGGAGATTACCTCCCCGAAAGGCAATGCATCATTCTCAAATAAGTCACCAAAATCTCCAAAATCAGAAAGAAGTATGTGAATGTCGACGCCTCCACCTCTGTCGTCATCTTCCCAATCCCAAAGAGATCCAAACAGATCATTCACTGAGTTGTTGACTTCCACAGAACAAAAGTCAGACTTATATGCCTCTGTGGTTGCATTTATGACAGTGCCTGCTCCACCAAATGATTCTGTCATGCCCAACCGAGGACGCTTCGACACCTAATTAAGACACTCGCAGCAGCTTTACTCATTTGCTCATTTACTAACAATCATGACATAAAAAAAAAAATATACTAACAGAAACGGAGAACATAATTCAATTGGTAATTCATAAAAGAGGATTGAAAAGTAAAAAAGAAAATTTGCAGGCACTAATAACACACTATAACTAGCCATAATTTGTTGAACTGCCTTCATTCGTATGACTCATACCCATTCAAGTTGTCTTTTTAATTTTACAAAAACAAAACAACAGCCTTTCATGTAGTCTCAATAAAACCAATAGAACAGCAAAGTGTAAAATTAACCAATTGAGAGGCAACTAAATTGTTTTATAAATCAAAAAGATGGTGTACCTGTTTGTAGCCATCATTCTCAAACTGATCATTAGAAGATAAACCAGATTGTCTACAAGTTAAAGAATCAGCATCTGCTTCAAGGTCACCAACTGTAGAGGTCATTCTATAATCACTATCACTAGATGTGCTACTAATGCTGCTGATGCTACTAGAATTACTGTCGCTACTGCTGTCATAGCTCTGCTGTGAGTATATCCCGTTAGATTCAGTCCGTGATCCATCTACAGACTCAATCCTGCCAGCACCTTCGAAACCAGAACTAGGATAACAAGAAGAAAACTTCAGAAAATAGATTTAACAGAAAACAATATAACCATCATTTCCATGTCAGAACAAATACACATTCATGTAAAAAACACATGATTCAACATGTTCAGAACCCCTGATGGAATGAAGGATCATCGGCATCCAATAGGTTCATTGTGTATGTCAAGAGACATGTTTTAATACTTCGGCACATGATAATCATATTACAGAAAGAATGCTTAAATTGGATCTTCCAAAATAAACTCGTAAACAGTAACTAGTAATAGCTGAAATATGTACCAATCTGACAATAACAGCATCTGACATTTGAGAGTTCTCAGGAAATGGATTGTCTTTGTAACATACTACAACATGCTGATCAATGAAGTTCAATATTTTCTCTTAACATTTAATAGTGCAAATTAACACCCTAGAATTTTCTCATAGTTCAATATTCTAGAACTTTTTCTTCAGCAAAACATTTTATTATATTAAGTTAATATCCGAGTCACTTGACTTGGAAAGTCACTTATTATAAATCAAAGCTGGTATTACACAGTACTTGATTTTTGCCATTTTGGACAGTAGTTGGTTAGTGATTATTAGTTAAGTACAAATTGTTCGGATTATCATTGGTACAGAGGCAAAACCAAATAAATTAATGAACCGAATCCAGACCCGAAGACCCTGTGGACCATGACTTCCATCGGTATCAGATCATTTATCATGTTGCTCAACCCACTTTTGACCCACATATTCAGGTCGGTCAGGTCTAAAAGGAAATATGATCTAACAGCAGGCCTGAATTAGTATATGATCTGGATCTAACACTAATTTGAATAGATCTTTTTATTGATTCCAACCAACTAAATACAGATTCAGTCAATCTGGCTCGGAACGGATATTGGGTCAAGCAAAACCATTTTATGCCATCTTCTCACGTGTCGATTTGTCTACAGTGGTTGACTCCATAAATCAAAAGGAAGCTTTCCCTCCGTGCTGATTCCTGTAGGAAGTTTCTTCAACCTGAAGCTGCTAAGACTTATACTATCTCATTTCTTTATCATTCACTTACTTTCTTTTAGTTTGTCTCTATCTCTTCTTATTCTATCCGGCTGTATAACCAGTCAACATTTCCAACCAATTTCAAACTCAGAAAACACTTAAGAGCCCATCATTAAATTCTCACATACTAACCTGTAGTTCAGTCCCCGGACTACTTGGGAACATCCTACAACATCCCATTGAACTTTACGAGCTTCAATATTGATCAATGTAGACGTACACATCATATTCATAAGATAAGGTTACGAAATATCAAGCTCCTCAACTCAAAATTAGCACTATAATCAGAACCATAACAGAAACTCTGCAGTTTACATATTGTGAACTCATTCACATCAATATGCACATTTTAATTCGGTAAAATCTCTTCAAGCTAGATAGTGAGTATGTCAGCCAATGTAATAGGTCACAACTAATTATATAACATCCTTATTTGAATGTTGCCAAATGACGATTGTAAGACATGGCCCATCATCTCATCAATATAAACAATACACAAATGTTGGTTGACTATTGACCAATATTAGCTTTAAGAATGCCAGCATTGACAAAAATATGCAACCAACTTGGTACAGGTCATAAAGTACCCAGTATGAATTTTAACATTATAGGAATTTTTTGCCTCATGGAAATGCATGTGCTAGCTACTAGTATATGTTATTTGAAGCACAGTATAGTACAATTCAACCCACTACTAGCCTTGCTACTGAGTACTGAAAGACCACGTTTTATTGGATAAAGCCAAACATGAGCAATGAAAACTATAATTAATGGGACTAACCAGTACATGGAGAAAGTCGAACCGAACAGTGGCGTCCCTACCCAATTTTGTAGCCAGAATCTGCACTTCACGTAACCCATGTTAACTAAGTAATACAAATGACACTCACATTACTAAATAGATACCAATTACCAAAGAAAAGAAATGCCTTTTTAGAGAAGATCTGGCAGACGCTGTACGTATGACGGGTACCAACACTGCCTCCGCTGGATAAATGAATGTTCTTTCAAGAACTCGAAAATGATCTCCTGACCCCTGCTTCTGATCACCTTTTTCAGCTCCGTTGCCACGGCAGCCAAGGGTGACCTCAACATAACAACTTTGCCCCCTCAGCTGGTTACCAGAAGCTTGAGCAACATGAAGAGGTATACCAAGAACAGTGAACCCATTCAAAGCCCTCACCTTGCTGGAACTGTTAAACCAAGTGAAAAGAAAATAAAAATGGATTAAAAGATATTCCAAGCCTCAGCTTTTTTTTCTCTTCACTCTTCCTTTTCTGGGAAGTAGAAAAATTGTTTCATACTATGAAACATCAGTAAAGAAAATACAAATCATTCCTCCCATCTTGACTATCTAAACCAGAATATAGTTGTGAAAACAATCAAAAACCAACAATCTACCTGAAGTACACTTGCTTCACAAGATCACTTGGACAGCATCCGGTAAGTCTACCTCGCATTCCATGGGGGGCAACAATAACTGCCAAAAATGCCAGTACTAAATTTATGAGTATATGATAGTGGTAGGAGAACACTGCATCCTCATGATTATACATCTAATAAATTTGCTATGCAATATAGAAATGTTTTATATTCCAGCATACATTACGAACAATATAGCTAGGTCTTTTTAAAAGAAGACTAATTAAAAAGAAAGTAATTAACAGCTAAAATAGGCTGGCTGCTATGGCTAGGTGCACCTAAAACTCTAGTCCCCCTGCTCTCCATGCGCAATGAGCATGTAGCCCATTTTTATATAGAAATAAAATAAAATAAGAGTTTATAATATAGTCATAGCCATGTAGCCCAATTTTATCATATTTAGAAATAAATAAGAGTTTTCACGTGGGCCCTACAGGAAACCATGTAAAAATATTCTCTTGACAGATATTAATAGTTTATATAGTCATAGCCACCTATTCAGAAAAACAAGAGAAAGAAAAGGCCAACAAACCAGAAAAAACACTTCCTTAATTCTATTATGGAAGAGAACTGAACATACAAACAGTTTGAAGAACATAGCTAATAGACTAATGTGATACTCGTTATTAAGCAAAAAATTCAAATCTAATTTGAAGCAAACATATTCCATCAAAAAAACAAAATTGAAGCAAATATAAATATTGCTTTGATATATTGCTTTAAATCTCTCTCCAGATTCTCACCAACAGTTTTAATTTTCTTTCCGTACTGAGGATAAAAAAAGAGCATAATAAAAAGTATAATTGGAGTAGAATATATAAATAAAAAAGAAATGAAGAACCAAACTTTCCACAACCAAACTTCATCGAGATAATAATTCTTGAATGGGGAAACAACAATGCCTACCAGGGAGCCTTTCTCCATATTTACTAGAAGAGCGACGTTTCACTACCCTCTCCAAGTCATGACCAGAAAGTGTCCGGATATGCCTGGCAATCAAGCCAAAAAAATATCCATATAAATTCATAGAAAATTCTTCATTGCTTGAAGGATTGTCAATTAAGAAGAGTAATCAAATCCAAAGTAACAATATAAAATGAATAAAGAAATAACAAAGATCCCAAGAAAGACGAACTTTGCAGATATTATGACATGCACAAAAATTGCTTCCTCGGTGGCAGCAAATACGAACTCGACTGTAGGATGCACTCTCCTGGAAAACACAAAGTTTGAATGTTTAATAAGCAAAAAAATTAGAAAGATGCTAAATTCACTTCGAGTAGAGCAAATTCATCACACAATTCCACTACAATAAGGACCAAAAATCTTAATTAACGAAGGGCCGTGCACATGTTCCTTATGCTGGCCTTGAAACAAGGAGCACGCATAGTAGAGGCGCATCATTGTAATTTTCATTAGAAATGGTCACTTTTGTAATTTATAAAACTAATTGATTTGCTATTTTAGAGAGGGCATTTTTGTAATTTTAAAGTTGAATACTTTGTTTTATTAGAGAGGGTTATTTTAGGAATTCTCATTGTTAGAGAGGGGCACTTATGTAATGTAATTGCTTTTGTATATTAGAGATGGGCATTTTTTGTAAGTATGCAAATTGATAGACTTGTTTTATTAGGACGGCATTTTTGGAACTTTCAAAGCTAGGGTTGAGGGATATGTCTGAGCAGTTCTTCTTTAGGGCAATCTTAGGAAGACAATATGAAGAGAGAGAAAGAGAAGCATCAGCAGCTCATTGGCTTAGCCAATGTATTCCCTAATACAATAGTAGTGAAAAAACAAAAAGCAAAATGTGGACTATAAGATAAACAGTTGCATGCCATAAATCATACAAAACTTTTAGATTATGTTGCAGTAAAATAGTTAATGGAATCAAGCTATGAATAACAGTAAATCACTTTGGGTGTAAAATAATCAAAAAAAAGGGCATACAAGGATAAAAAAAGTAACCTACACAAAAGGCCAAAAATAATAATAATAAAGAAAATAGTGTTGATGGTAGGTAACAGTAACTCATTCCTGTTATAGTCAAATGGCATAGGAATTGTGCCAGAACTATCTATACGGTGGAAACAGGCTAAAATGGGACCAAGACCCGCATGTATCATAGACAACCATAAAATAAATTCAAGAAAACAGTAATCGACATAGAACAACAAATAAGCTTCTGTTCAAAATAAAAATAAAAAAATCTGTTCAATAAAGAGATTCAGCAAATAAAACACAGGAGCCTCTACCACCTTTGATGGCAATAACCAGTTTCACTGGTAAGACTTTTAACTTTTAATACACTACTCAACATAGATGCAACATTTCAAATATAAAATACAAATTATAACCATGTCTGACGGATGACCAAGTACAATTATCTTGGAACACAACATGTATTCCTTTGCCAACAGAGAACGTAAGTAGGTGGTGACAAGAAATAAAAAGTTCATATGGATCGAATATGATTAAAGAGCAAAAAAGGAAAGTTAGATTAACCACACAAAATATTAAAAGATTTTTTTTTAAAAAAAAAAAAGGAAAGAAAGAAGAGAAGAAGTTAGGAATAGAAACATGGAACATTTCCACACTATCTTTGAGACCACGAAGACTTGGATTTTTTTTTTCTTTTGTTATAAGTAAAAGACTTGGATTTTGACCACTATAGAATACATCAATAAGATGCTCTTATTATGGAGGCTAAAGATATTCAAGAAATAGCTTAACAGAGAGGAAGGGCGCAACTCTACGTAGGAGAAAAACATAAGAGCATTATAAATACTCCACAAGGGTTTCAGTACATTAAATATCAGATGCTTGAATTCTAAATATACCCTACCAGTTAATCTCAATGAGAAAAATAAAAATAAAAACAAAAGCATCGCTGAGCAGAAAAAAACTCAACCAAATAGTTGTCAAAAAATGTCTTTTTTGCATTGGATACCAAAAGAATAAACATTTGTACATATCAACATCATGATATACCAAGACACTGAACCACATAAATGAAGTGGCATAAAATCGGCGTGTAACTATTTAAGAAAAGAAAAAGAAAAAACACTGAAACAGTGATAATTTCCAACCTCAGGTATCTGTTAACAAACCTGAAAGTTATTTCACTTTGTGAAAATGGATGGCATCTTGCAAATACATCTCCATATCTCAGATAGGACATCCCTCTTAAAGCTCTGCATTTCCAGAAAAGGAGCACTTTCACATTATCATGTTACAATCACAAAAGTTGTCAAGAAGATCCCAGCAAGAGAGATTAGAACCTTTCTACACAATTTCGTAGAGCCTGTGATAAAGCTGCTGCAACCTCTTCCGAGTCTCCAGGGGACAACCAAAAACCAGATCCAACAACTGGATGAAAAGAAACAAATAATATTCAACGATGTTATCATTGATCCAAGAATTTAATGGAGGATGTTATGCATTATGGGATGTTTTCTGTCTTTTCAGTACCATGAAATAAAAATAAAATTATAAAAAAAATTATAAAAAAAAAAAATACGAAGTAGAAAATGCAATAAGTGACAGATCAACATCCAGAATGAGTTATGCATTTTTGTGATGCAAGAAAATACTATGAAAACGTACCTCTTAATTTAGATACTGCAGCCTGAGCAGCTTCAACAACAGATGAATGACGCCCGGGAAGAAAAAGCCAGAGCTTGATTTTCTCATCTTTGAATCTCAAAAACAAAACTAAGTAAGAGGACAGAAACGGTTTACCCAAAGCAAAAGAGCATGTCATGTATCTTGCTTAAAATCTTACCTGGATTATGCATACCCTGGGATGGATCCCATGGACCAACAAAGGAGTTGGTCCATGTGCTGAGAAATCCTTCCTTCTGTAACTGTAGATGTGATGAAAGTACCAATAATGTAGCAGCATCTTTTTGCTCTCCTTTAACACTGAAAAAATTAATAATAGATCTAATTTCAGAAAAATTGGGAATGAATGCCTCACATTTTTCTTTTCTTTTCCATCAGGTTGAATGAGAAACTAAGAAAAAGAGGCATTGTGTCAAACCCTTTTTCAGGTAGAGGGCTCAGATCGGATTCAAAAGGGAGAAACTGGAACCAGGAAATGTGATGTAAGCCTCCCTGCACAAGTGGCCAATAAGGTAAGAGTTGTGGTATAGTACACATGTAGAGACATCATAACTAGGTGAGAATCAGAGTTTCAAAATTAGCCTAATCTTGGGCGAACTCTTGTTCTTTTATGACCTTGTGAAGTGATGTTTCCTTGAAATTGAGTAAAAAGATCGTCGGGACTAAGACTTGTGCAATGTCTATTCCCAATTGATTGTATTTTGTAAAAAGTATCATGTAGTTATCATGCTTCTTCTAACATTCTCTGAAATATCGACATATTGTTCCAACAATTCAGTAGATAATTAGACAAACATTTACAAAATTTCTCCATGTCAAAATAATCTTCTTCGAATTACTTTTGATTTTTAACCTAGTAAAATTCAGGGAAAATTTGAAATGTGACACTTTGGTGAGAAGTTAATTAACAAGCCATTATTGCAAAAAGTTGCAACCTGGGCAAATTAATGCAGATATGGACCACATCAGTGATTTGTTACGGACAAGCCTATTAAAAAGTGCCACTCAAGAACAAATGCCAGAGACTAATAGATGCAACTGTTAGGACTATTTTATCAAATAACATTAACTGCTCATGAGCCCCATTGTGATGGGAGGAAAATACTCTCTTAAAAAATTGTATTCTAGCTCAGGAGGTTATCAAGAATTAGTTTCATGTTGGACAAATTTCAGTATCTCATTTCACCTAATCACCTCATAAAGTTATTTTTCATAGTCATACCAGACCATTGCCAAGTGCAGTGCCAATATACTTGTATTAAGGAACACAGTCTTTCTTAGCCTCCTTTGGTGTTCGTTCATTGCCAAATTCAATGCCAATAGACGTATACATTGAAGCTTGCATCGAGGTGAGGCAGATAAGACACAAGGGAAAGGCCTCAGCACCTTAAAGGCATACATCCACTGAAAGCACACATCTCCTCAAAAGAGGCACACAAAAAGCACGTAAATTGTGCCTTGAAGACGTGCTTTTGTGGGAGGATGCGTGTACCTCAAAGCATCAAGAAGAAAATTTTGAGGACTCCACCCACAAAACCACGATACTTTGCCCTAACAAAGACATTATCCCCCTTATAGTTATTTTTGTTTTCATTAGGTATAGGTGAAGAAGAGAAGAAGCTTCAAAAATCAAGACTTCAAGAGTTTTATTCAATTAAAAATATAGCCAAGTGAAAGATGGGGTGGAAATTACCCAATCACCTAAAATAAAATATAAATGAGTTAGGCAATGAAAAGTACATGGATAAAAATTCAAAGTAAGAATTGATTTGATAAAAATCGAAGTAATAAGTGTGTCTATATAACGCAATGTATCGATTTAAAGCAAATCTTCCGCGATCATTAATGGGCATAAAACTGTTATCCTTTTGTTAAAAAATTGATTTGCGTTAGTGATGCAAATGGTTATCAAAATATTCAATTAATCTTGTCCACCTCCTTTTTTAGGCAGGCGTCAGAGCCCAAAATGTAGGGCTGATTAAGGCAATATTATCCTTGGACTAATACTAACGATATTTTTATCCTTGAATAGATGGTCAAGATTGTATTACTGAACTCTGAAGGAGTTTCAATTTCACATGTACGCTACAAAGAGTTGGCCCAACACCCTAATATCAATCTCAATTGCTGCATGGTCATAATTTTATTCAAAAAGGTGGACACATGAGGCTAGTGCCACAGGCCTTATGGGTCTTGTGACCCTGAAGCTTTTCTTCATGCCCTGCCTTCTAAGACACTAAGATGAATAATGACCCTTCAAAATAAACTAAGTTATTGAAGTAAGAGTTAAGGAGAATACAATTTTGAAGACATTCGTCCACATTACTTGATAACACCGGTCCTCTCTTCTTAGAAGTGCTCCTCAGGGCATCTAGTTCATTCTAAGAACGTATATAAGAGCCTCAAACATATCTTTGAACCTGCAAACAGGTTGTAAATATACACATGAATATTGACTGCGGTAGAATCACAGCGAAAGAATTCAGACCATATGTGGTAAATTAAGCATGAGATGTACAATATATTTCATTGTTTTATCTATACTAATAATAAAGGAAAGCCCCCTTTCCAAATCTGAGATCGACCGATGTCCGGCCCTTATATTGATTTACCAAAACACCCTTACGTTATATGCTTAGTTGCTACAAAGTTCTAAGAGTAAAATAGCAAAATCAATTCACCTTCACTAACATTCTCGAAAGTGTATCAGTTTTTCTCGCAATACAAACACCGACCCAAAGACCAAATGGACATAATCGATACATTCAATTAAAAACTTATGAACAATAAAGGAGAAAGAATCAACTAACAGAAAAACAGTAGAAGAGAAGGGATTTCAACCTAGAAAATAAACCTAAATAGGAAACTTTAAGTAACCTTTCAAATATTTAAAATTCCTTAAAAAGGAAGAAATTCCAAAGGAAAAAAAAACCTGGGAATAGAAATCCCTCACTGGATTTGTGGAAAAAACAGTAGAGGAGAAGGGATTTCAACCTAGAAAATTTAAGCTAAACCTAAATAGAAAACCAACGTAACCTTTCAAAGATTTGATAATTGCCTTAAAAGAAAAATTACCAAAATAAATGAAATATACAAAATAGCAAGTTTTATAGTGTAGCATGCGCGCGTAGCGCGTGCCGATCCACTAGTATGAGTAATAAAAAATAAGATCCTTATAAAAGATTAACAAATAACTTTGTGTACCATCTTATAAGATGAAACTATATGGTACTCTTTCTAATGGTTTCCCTCCTTTACTTCCTAATCCAAGTCTATCCCTTTTATGGCTATTGGACTGACATTGCCAGTCCCAAATTTTAATCTAATAGGAAATACTTGATAGGCCACATATACAATGCCTCTAGCCAAATCAACCTCATATGAATTCAGTTTCTAGAGCTTTCCATTATAAATGGCAGCGTTAAGCTTTTAAGTAGCTCTTCTTCCGCTTACTAGGAAACTATAATATGCTTTTATTCTTCCAACATAAGCAAACATAAATAAAGTAGGTAGGTAGACTTATCCATATTTGGAACATCAATTTCGAATCTTTGATCAACAAATTCGTTTTGATATTTAAGGCACACTCTAAGTTAATTTTTTTTAGAAAGTGTACACTAAAGATAATCGAAATTGAAGCTATTGCCTATTGGAAATCCAACTCAACCAATATGACACGACAGATGTAAAATCCAACATTGCCGAAACACGAACATATTTATTTTACGGATAATGCTGAATGTACCGCACAACATGTGTACGCCCATCCTCCCCTCGTGATATGAACCTTATCCCATACTTTGTTTCCCAAATTTCAATGCTATCTGAACCGTCTAGCTACCCGTGGTAGGCAAGTCCCGCACAATTTGCGGGAAGTCTAGCACGATCCTTATTTTACAAGCGAAAATATGTATCCATATGTCAATTTACCCATTATGAAAATCCTACACAACGAAAAAAAAAAATTCTAAACCCATTACAATATGGAGGAAAAACAACAAGTGAGACTAGATTCTCTCCAAACCCTGAGTACATAGAAAATAAAGCAGATGAATAGACACCATTTCGTCAAATTTAAAGTTGATATCATATAATTTGACAAAATCCAAAAATAAAAATAAAAAACAAAATAGGAACTAAAAGCAAAACAAAATTTAATAACACAAAATTCCCAAAAAGAGAGACTAAGAATTGCAAATAAATAAACAAATAATAACTGAGAGAAACCAACAAATTAAAAGAGCTTATGCAAATCGTAAACCTTTTATGATGTACACTAGGAGATGATTTCTCTGCCCAAAATCATAATTCATGTCTGCAATTCCTGTACTTACTACTATAGATTCATGTTTTGGAAAACAACAAATAACTTTAAAACCAGAGGCGCGAAAATCAGAAACACTTTTCACTTCAATGTGGATCTTAAGTAGCTCGGTATTAATGTGTTTTCAAATCAATAAGAGTTTGAGCGATACAATCCCTAATTTCCATACTTAACGGAGCTTAAAATTCTTGTAAGTTCTTCAAAGTGTCATAGTTCATTAGTTTGCTTGATCTTACAAACAATCAATAAGAAAACAAAACAGAGATCAAGTAAGTGAAAAAGTGAATACCTAATTAGTTGTGTTGTAGATACGAAGATCTCTGAAGAAATAAGTAAATTGAGACTCTGGCGTTGAGGAAGACGATGAAGATCAGAAAAATTAGGGCTTTTTGGAAGGAGAGATTGGGTTTTAGGGCTAGGGGTTTTTCAACTGATCGGTTGCAGTCCGCGTATTAGCTTTCCCAGAACCAATACACAAGAGCTTAGATCAGCTTAATCTGGGAGTTTTTACTTTTTAGACAAGCCCCCTTACGTTTCCAAGTTGATTTTATATGTCCCCATGGCTTACTGAAAAGTTAGACATATCCCCTTGACTTTGATCAATTGGAGTTGACCGTTGGTGTAATTTTTTTTTTTTAAAGAGAATATTTTTTTTTTTCTTTAAGGACGGGAACTATTGCACAAGATAGGGTTTTTATCCCTCCTCCTCTATAACTCTTTGTGCATAAATTTACACGAAGCTACTTTAAGTTAGTTATGAGGTTGAAAATTATAGTTTTTCAATTTTATGTTTATTAAATATAATATAAAATACATAAAATCTTACAATTAGAATTATTATTAGTATTTAGCATACATATGGTACTTACTAAAGATAAGTTTACTTTTTTAACCACTCAATCTGTCAAATCATATGTGCATCGCGTGTGCAATAAAATTCGTACTTCCAAAAAAAGAATAGCAAACTAATAGCAAATCATAAGTCAAAGATTTTGATCCCAAGACCTTTCATGTTATAGGAGGGGTGCACAACCATTGGGTCGAATGCCCATGTGCAACAGAATAAAATTATTGAAATAAGTGTTATCCATAACTTTTTAAATTAACATAACATATAATGGGTGGAAAAACACTCTATTTTTTTAATGGAGATGACGTGCGCCGTTTGGTTTGTGCGTACAATCCCCTTCGATTTTTTGTTGTGTGTATGCGGTGCTTACGGTGTTTTTTTTTAATGCTAATTGTCGGACCTAAACTAATCTTCTGTGTATGCAAAGTAGAAAGTGCACACTCTTAACTGTTAGTTTATGGTAAGCGATAACATGGCAAAGATAGAAAAAAGAAAATAAAATAATATTTTTAACTTCAAAATGCTATAACTTTATTCTCCAAATCGGTTTTGTTCAAATTTATAATTTTATAAAGATTTTTTTTAAGATATTCAAAACAAGATAAGACAATAATATTAAATTTTTAAAAAATAAAAAATTTCTCTCTCCACTAGCTGTCAAAATGGACATCAGTAGAGGAATTTTTCTGTCTTTTTGCGTGCGCTAATGTGCGCCAAGGATTAAGTGTACGGAAAAAAAAAAAAAAAAAACAATGTCCTCCGTATGATTTCTTCTCCCACGCAGGGAGTTATCACGCATCTACCCTTAAGTCTTAATATAAATGAACCCCCTCACACGCTCTAGCAAATTATACACGTAACCCCGGGCAAAATCCATCTCTCCCACCATTACCGCCCAAACAAATGGAGCAGAGCATAATGGGTTTAATAAATAACATAACGGGTATTTTAACAAAAATATGACGAAGTACTTTGAAGAAATTTTGGTCGGCTCATTTAAGAGTCTCGTATGAATATTTAAGATACATTGTATTTTTCTTTTTCTTTTGAGAAATAACTGTTATCCATAACTTTTGAAATAAAAAGAAATGTATTCTATAATTATGGACATCAAAATGGTGGACTTTGAAGTTCATGGACTTTGGTAGACATTTTGTGAGTTTTAAAGAAGAAAAGTTGTATTGCCAAATACATACTATATACATGAGATTTGCATGGACATTCTTTCTCTCCACCACTAAGTAATTACGATTAAATATTAGTAATTGCCACGATAACAATAAATTATACTTTAATAATTACCCCAATAGTAATAACCTATACAGGTTATACTTTAATAATAATAATATTATTATTATTATTAAAAATTATAGTAATAAATAATGAATAATCATAATTAAAATTATTAATAATCATAAATAATTTCTCACTCTCTACCACTAATCAATTGTGATTAAGAATTAATAATTATTAATAATTATAATAATAATAATTTATACTTATTATGAAAATAACAAAATAAAATTATACTTATTATTAATAATTATAGTTAATAACAAATAATGAATACTCATTAGTTTTTTTTATGAGGGATTAATGTCAGAGTTACAACAAGGTTTAGATACACCATAAGAGGCGTGAGCACATAAAATGTCTTAAACATCATCTTCGACAGAGATCACCATCAACGGATAGACACAACAGATGGCACCGACTACAGGTGCTGGAAAAGGGCGCCTACTAACGGATGCAGGAAATGGCACCACAAGCGGGCCTTTACTCAATGGTAATACCACAGCCAAAGAATTTCGAACCCAATACCTCAAAGTTAATGCTTATTATAATTTTCTTTATTACTTATCAAAATTATTATGAAAATAATTAGTAAAATCGATACCATGGTTGATTTAAATTTTTTTATTTTTGGTACAACGGACTAATGCACAAATTCCAATGATAAGGCGAAGATACACTACTAAGACGCTAATAACTAGCAATGGGTGTGTAAGAAGCGCATAGACACTGCCAAGATCATCAAAGGAGTCGCCACCAAGGTCGAAGAGAAGCTATTAACTCCAACATAATTAATTACATGAGCCAAACCTTGTGATAGTACCATGACCTGCAAGTTTTGAACCCATAACCTCCCAAGTCATAAAGAATGATGCAAACCAACTGAGCAAGCGGTTGTTTACCGAAGTCATAAATTTTTTTTAATTGATATATCTTTTTGTTGGATGATTATTTTATTTAACCATTGATTACTTTATTTGATTTTACAAGTTCTCATGAGTCGTAAATGTTCGTAGATTTTGTCAATACAAGTTCCCAGTGTAGATGTTCGTGGATAATGTGAATACAAACCCAAGGTCCTTGGATAACTCTCTCAAAATCCTTTGAATTCTATCATCTTCAAAAGTATATCCACAAAAATCCTAATTGACTACCCCTCTGTACTCGCTTGTGTCCCATTGAACCTGACTGTTTCGTTTATTTTCAACGATGAGATACAAATGACTCTCTTTAACATCCTCTTTGTAGATCTCTCAAAAATCAAAACATTCTCTAATGAAGATCCAGGCCTTCATCACGCACCAAATTGTTGTTCTTTATATTCGTGCTTGATTTGTAATGAAAATTAATAGTTTGTTTGGATTGAAGATTTAAAGTAGGGATTTTGTGGGGACCAAAGATTTAGTGGAGAACTAGTTATATGTATAACATGATTTCTAACTAGTTTTCCACCAAATCTCTTGTCCCCATAAAATTCCTACTTAAAATCTCCCATCTATCTATCTATACTATTAATTAAGCCAATTACCTTTTTAAGACTTTTTACATAAAATGCCCTCATTAAAATAAGAAAACATAAAATCACAAGGGTATATTCGACTTTGTTTGCCCTTTTATTCCTTCTCTGTTCAAATTTGAAAGAGTAATATTATCATTTAACTCATCAAACCTTTTTTTAAAAACCGTCTATCCAACCCCTTTTTCTACCCCCAATCCTTTCCATCTTTACTTATCTTTTGTAACTACCTAACTATCATCTTCTTCCTTGCGGTGTTTCTACCTGAAAAAAACCAACCTTCAATTCATAATTTTTTTTTTTAATTTTTGATCCATGAAATTCACTAACAAGTTGTTATTTTTATTTTATATTCGATAAGTCACTAACAAGACTTCTTTTTCATCTTTTGCATGAAAAATAAAAATTATACTACTTAGGTGAGATTAGATGATGATCGAAGTCATAAGGTATGTTTTATTTCCTCTTATTTAAATTTTTTTTTTGAATTATGAACTTTGATCATTAACAATCACCAGATTCACCACTTGAGCAAAGAGGTTGCACCTACAAAATAGTGTACTACATGGTCCTCCTTTGTCGATTTTTTTTATTTAATCATATTTTCTTAATCTATTTTTTTTCACAAAATTTGATGGTTTTTTTTGTTCTCTTGCATCAATTGAGAAAGAAAACGAAAACGCGGTGAACCCATCACCGGAGAAAAAGAAGAAAGAGAATGAGAATAACTGGAGGTATCAATCTTGAGTTTTAATCAAATTAGTCTGATCTCAATCTTGTAGATGCTATATTTTTGCCTATTACATTTTTTTTCACTAATTTATCTATGTTTATAAAATCTAGAAAGTTAAAAGTAAAAAGTCCAAAGTAAGAAACACATGCAGCGCAAATACATAACGCTTATCCAAACAAACTATAAATTAAACTACTAATTAATTCTAGGAAATTATTTCTCTGATTATTTCGTTAATTGAAGTTACAACACACAAGTTTTGAGCACGTGCGTTGCACGTATTTTTTACATTGGGTTTGCTCAAGTATTTGCATTATATAGTAGTACAGATATATACCTCAATTAGAGATTGACCCCACTAATACATCATACATGAATTAGAAACTAACTTCAAATAACTGACACTACTACTAATTCTACTCAATAATACTTTTTAGACTGACTATTTTACAAAAGTGGTGCCAGATGCTTATGTGGTAGAGTGGGATCCACCATTTTTCCTCTTCCAAAAGTGTTTTGAAGGGGTTTCCAACTTACGTGGCTTTGAGACCCACAATGCTACATAAACATCGGGCACTACTTTTGTAAAATGGTCGGTCCAAACAACACTATTGAATTCTACTAACCATGATCTAGAAAATGACAATTGGACAAGTTGTTACTGTCACATGGGGTGAGAATCAGTTGGGGCCGTTGTAATATTTTATGAGTTAAAAAGGTACATTCGATACAATAAAGCTTTTTAGACCGACCCTTTTACAAAACTGGTGCCAGATGCTTATGTGGTAGGGTGGAATTAGGGCTGCACATGGTGTGGTTTTAAATCCGGTCCGAACTGGTCCGAACCGAAAAAAATACCGACAAACCGTAAAACCAAAAAACACAAAATCCAAAAAATCAAAAAACCGCAAAAACTGATATTTATGATCTGGTTTTGGTTTCGTGTTTTCTAAAAACCAAAAAAACCAAAACCGTACCAAAAACACCGAACCGAAAGACCAAACCAAAAAAACTAGAAAAAAATGCGCATATACCTATATAGTATACACATACATTATTATGTATAAATATGCATGCTAACTTATGAAAATATGAACTAAGGAGCCTGACTCTTAATATAATCACAATTTTATAAGTCAATGTATCTATATCAATTTGTATCCTATATGAAGCAATACATATGTGTGATGTGTGATCTCAAATTTATACATATTTATTAATTTATTTATAATATATTTATTATTTTATATAATTATTATTTTTATTGTGAAAAAATTCAATTGTGGACATACCATGATTAAAATTGCCACTATATTGCTATGGAAAATATATTGGGATCCATATAGAAATATCTAAGATATGAAAATGAACTCTTCACAGACTTCACCATGTATCTTCATAAAAAAATAAAATAAATCATATTCGGGGACGAGCTATCTTGTACGTTGTTGGGGAGTGTGCCCCACCAAAAAAATTTAAACTCTAACATCTAATACCTATGAGGAAATTGAGTACCCCACCAATTATTAAGATTTTAGTATATTGTGCCTTAGTTTTTTGTAAAATTAGAATTTGACCAACTCATTTCTTAACACGTACCCCACAAGCTTTTAGGCATACCAAAGAAATTTGTTGTGCTTTGTAGTTTTCTCTTTAAAAAAATTTATGACTTCGTCCCTAATTATATCGTACCAAAATTTTTAACCCTATCAAAATTTAATTTAAAAGTAATAATTAAAATAGATGGCCTATAAATTATCTTATAATTATTTTTGATTGATATAATTTTTGGTAAGGATGATCTTCTCATATTAAATTTAATAATTTTCACAAAAAAAGAGAGAGAATTAATAAGTACTTAAGATGATTGAACACTTGGACATTTTTTTTCATGTTTTAAATTTAAATAAATATTTGGTTGTTATCAGTTTTTCATTTTTTAAGTTTAAACGAACTTTAATTTTTTATAATGCAAGTGCTCTAATTATGTCATGTTTTAATTTAAGTTTCAATGATCAATTGATAAATGTCATATGTTAATTTTTTTTTAATCTAGTTAAACTTTAGTTTTGAATGATTTATCCGTTAAAAAAACCGAAAATCCCTAAAAAATCCGAAATTTAGAAAAAACTGAAAAACCCACAAAATCCAAAAAACCGATGGTGTAGTTTTAGTTTAAAAAAAAAAACCATCATGGTCTGGTATGGTTTTGGTCCTCCTAAATTAATTAATGGTTTGGCTATGGGTTTGACAAAAAATCGAACCAAACCGAACCGTGTGCAGCCCTAAGTGGAATCCACCACTTTTCTCCTCCCAAATATGTTATGAGGGGTTTCTAACTTATGTGGCATGGTGGGTCAAAAACTTCGGGCATTTGTTTTGTAAAAGCATGGATTCAAAAAGCAGCACTCCATTCGATAATCCCAGACCACTCTCTTTCTCACTCTACTTTTGGGTTTGTAGTAGTTTGCCTGGAAATGGACCTTTGCTTCCCTATGTTCAGTAAAAATCGACTAGTTTAGATTCCTAACTCAGAGAAAACAAACCCTAATTCAACCAATTATTTTAACAACAATGGAACCCATAGATTCCTCAACATCTAATTCTAAGAAGTTGAAGCTCTGTAGCGAATAGATGAAGAATGAAGGAGATGATAAAGACAGGATTAGCAATTTACCCAAATCTGTTCTTCATCATATCCTCTCTTTCCTTCACATGAAACATACCGTCCTGTAACGCCCCAATTTGAAACTCAAATCTCTAAGAGATTAAATCACATCTCGAGGCATTAGGTTAACTATACAAGGTGACTAATTAGTACTAAACAAACCTAAACAAAGGTTTACAAACCTAATCAGAGTTAAACTAATATAGCTATCCATATCATTAATCACCTCAAAATATAACTAGGGCGAACGAAAAATTCGCCAGAATCTCCCCTGTAATTTCAGGGTTTGCAACCTGTCATAAACCTGTAAAAGAGATGATTTACTCACAATAATACATTCTAAATCATTCCATTCATCCACGATAGATATATCATCTCATCAGGACCAATCTACCTTACTTCATCAAAATAATAATACATAGTCATCTACTAGGCTGGATTCAAACCACAATTCTAAAATGATGCCTCACTTAATAATATACATAGATAACCTGAGTTAAGTGATACAATATACATAAGTGTGTTTGTTTTATATACATATCTTGAGAAAATATATACAAAACAAGTAAGATAAC
>MVGT01002852.1:261880-273785 GCA_002174775.1 Macleaya cordata
GAACATTACTTTGATATCACAAACCTAAGGTCAAAACCCACCTTCACCCACCTAACTCTCTATTGCCTATTAATTAAAACAAACCACATAAAAAATAAAAATAAAAATGGGAGCAGAAAATTGTGAAGAGGAAACATGAGTATCTTAAAAAGTATTAGTTTTTTCTTCACCTGCCTGCTCAATAACTAGTAATCACTACTAAAATATAACCAAGTAATTCTCATTCCCTGTAGAAGATAAGGATAAACAGTATACATGGCTCTTTGGTCAACAGTTAGGCACTGAAAAAGAACACAATGACCACATGTGGAAGGGAAAATAGCGAAGGAAAGAAGAATGGATAAGAAAGAACTAATGTTTAGTATTCGGTTCGATTTTAATGCGTTCAAAACCACTTATGATCATGAGTAGGGAACAAACTTTATTTCGAGTTGAGGGTAGCGGGTCCAACATAAATAAATACTGTATAACCTTATGAATGGGATTCCCTATATATATTTTTTATCATGATAAGGTGCCATCTCATGTAATGGAGCTAGCGAAGACCACACATTATTACTGTCTCATCTCATATATATGTGTGTGTTGTTTTGAAAGCGATAGAGTACCACTGATTGGTAGTTGAGACATTAAAATCATGAAGGTAAGATGATCACATTCACTCACATGTATCCCACCAAATTAATTACAGTAGTCATAAAAGGAGAGACCATTTGAGTTAAAAGTAGAGACAAATTTAAAAGAGGAACATATATAAAAGGGTAATAAGGGTTCAATCTAGCTAGCTAATGATCGGGCCCTGTTCCCAACTTTTTCTTTTGATAGGTTGGACGGTGCTACATATCATATCATATCACAACTTTTTTTTTTTTTTACATCAGAATATCATATCATAACTCCCAACCCAACCAAGATAATCTAGAGAGAGAGAGAGAGAGAGAGAGAGAGAGGTTGGGTTGGGTCACACCATTTTAATTTGAACCACAGAACGAATCCTTTAACCAAGGAGATGATGGCCGGACTTCCTTCCTCCAAACAAAAAAGGTTGTTTAGGATTGACTAACAAATGCCCTACTCCCACCCTTCTCAACTCGATCAAGTTAATAGCTGGAAANTGAATTTTTTTGTGAAGCTAATGGAATTCATTATTTTTTTCACTCCTCAATAATCTGTGAGGTAAATTAGAATCAAATGCTAAAAAAAGAAAAAATAATACGTTAAATCAAAGAATGTGTAACTAATAAAAAATATATATAAAAGTTAATAGTATGAGCACCAAGTACCAAATAAAGAAAGTGTAATAGAATAAGGAGTACAATACATTACTCTCAAAGATCGAACTCTCTTACATCTCAATTTTTTAATTCATGATACATAAATTTAAAACTGACAAAAAAAGAAGATAAATATAAACCAAAGAAGTAAAATATGTGATAAAAAATAGACCATGTAAAGAAAGTATAATAGAATAAGTAGTACAATACACAAAGTTCTCTCCACACTCTCTTTCATCTCAATTTTTTCATTCATGATACATAAATTTAAAACGGACCAAAAAAAAAGATGAACGTAACCAAAGTAGTAAAACATATGATAAAGAAAGAGAACAAATAGAAAAATAAATTGATATTTTTTCTAAAATAAATAAAAGAACTTAGTCAATGCAAACCTGCGTTGGTAGATCTCATTCCCTGTCTTCAAACTCAACTATTTTTGTATATTCGTTTTTACAATAAACGACTATCTATCAACAAAATTAGTAATTAAATGAGATGTTTTGAAACAATTTAGACAAAATAGAAAAATANATCCTTCAGAAAAATATAAAGCTGGTAACTTTATTTGCGACACATTAAGTCGTAGCAAAAGAATGACTAGGGCATAGCAAAACCTCTGTACTAGCTACGGTTTCTGTAACCCGTAGCAACTGACCTTCTATTTGCTACGGTTTTTTCAAGCCGTCACAAAAACCCCGTAGCAAAAGCAAGTTATTTTTGTAGTGAATAAAAACAGACTATGGGCACTTCAACTTTTCTAACAACCTATCCTCCTGTGGTTGCTGTTGTTGTTGGTGCAGTCCTACTTCTCCCGCATTTAAGATTAATACTGAAACTGTTGACTTCCACTTACTGATTACCTAAGAAGCACGGACACGGACACAAGGACACAGATACGAAATGACACGGACACGACGACACGTCAAATTTAAAAAATGTAGGACACGGACACGATAAAGATATATAACTAAATAATATATATTCATATTAAAAAAAAATTCATAGATGAAATTTTTCAAAGAACTCTATAAAATTCCTTGCATAAAGGGGTTTCGACAATAATAAAAGATAAAATAACACAAAAAACATGTGTGTGCCATGTTTCGTTTCATTTTTTGGACTTTTCCATAAAAAATTTCACGAAACATATATTTGAAGTGTCCACCGTGTGTCCGTGTGTACAAGTGTCAGGCACGCATCCGACATGGACACGCGACCCCAATTGAAGTGTCTGTGCTTCATAGCTGATTACTGTTTACTTGTTTAGAAGAACTTCTAGTCTCTAGAAGGGCAGATTAAAAAAACCAAAAAATTTGATGCAACCTTCTAACATGGAAACATATGGGCTCGTATCGTGCTCTTTTCCAACATATCTTTTGGGTCATTGTGTTAGAACTTTAATATTGAAGAATCTGAAACAAAGACTTTGAGGCACGTTAATCGCTTTCCTTGAAGTGATATTTGCCCCCACTCGTATAGAGTTGCTAATGGGTTCTAAGCAAATCACTTCCAAGATACAACAAGTCTAGAATTTGTGGTTTAGCAAAACTAGAAATTCTATTAGAATTTTATTATAAGGAAGCACACTACAAGACTATGCACCAAGGGGGAAGAGAGAGAGAGAGAGAGAGAGAGAGAGAGAGAGATTTTAATATATTGTTATTGCACTTCTCAATTTCGCCCAACTCTATTTATAGAGTTTGAAAGATTACAACTCTTCAATTGTATACATGTACTGACACAAACTTCAAAAGTTGTGTCTATTTATGAAAGGTTATATCACTTGGATATGATCCAATGCATACACCTTCATATTTGAAATGTTGTACCTCTTTGGTTATGATTCAATGTATATATTTTCATAACAAGTGGTACAATGCACAACCGTACAATCCATTAAGTTACAAACTTTCAACAATCCCCCACTAGATTGTAACTATGTACTCATAGTTAAATTGATATTTTTATGCATACAAAAAGGTATCTTTCGATTTAAACCTTTAATTAGTGTAAGTCAATCAAAGTTTTAACGAAGATTTAGGTGGCCTTAGCTTAAACCAAATCTTCTTTTGTTTAAACCGGAAATACCACACACATAATTATATCCTAGTCTCTTCCTTTAAAAATTCTGAAATCAATTTAGCACTATTATGGCCTTATGCTACATCCTGGATTCATGAATATTTATAAGAGAAAACCCAAACTCTTGCTAGAAGCGGCACCACTTCTTATGTTTATATAGGTGAAGATTTATTTTATGTCTATGCTACTATAGACATCAAAACTATTGTAAATCTCATTAAGAGTTTATAACTCATCCTTATCGCGTAGCATTTCTGCACTGATCATCCTGGAATGGGCTATATAATTATTTCAGTGCTTGAACAATCATTTATCTATAACTTGTTATTACCCATTAAACTTTGAATTAATGATTTTCTAGTCAAAGTTGGGTTACCATTACTGATGATTTTAATAAAAAGGGTTTCAGACCCATTCCACTAGATGTATTCTTAACTGTATCTCTTGATAGTCATTTAGTAAACGGATCCGCCTAATTATTGCTTGACTTAACATATACTATATTAATAACTCCATCTGTTATTAATTGTCTGATATAGTCATGTCTCAAACTAACATGTCTAGATTTTCCATTGTAAACTTTACTATAAGCTCTAGACAAAGTAGCTTCACTATCAGGGTACAAAGAAATAGATGATATTGGTTGTGGCCACAACTCTATCTCAAATAACAAATTTTTTAACCATTCTGCTTCTTTGCACTGCTGTTGCCAAAGCTATAAACTCCGATTTCATAGTGGAGTGTGTTATACAGGTTTGTTTCTTAGAAGCCCAAGAAACTGCTCTTCCTGCAATAGTAAAAATCCACCCAGATGTAGATTTACTATCTTTAGAACCTGTAATCCAACTTGCATCTGAATATCCCTAACACCGCTAGAAATTCAGAGTAAAATAAACCCAAATAAATGGTTCTTTTAAGATAACCAAAAATTCTACCAATTGCTTTCCAATGAATTATACTAAGATTACTAGTATACCTTGAAAGCTTGCATACAGCAATTTGTAATATCTAGCCTTGTGGCATGCATTGCATACATTAAACTTCCTATTGCACTAGCATACTCAAGCTGTGCAACTGATCTACCAGAATTCTCTAATATTGTCATATTTGGGTCATAAGGGGTAGCTGCTTCCTTTATATTTAAATGCTTAAACTTTATAAGCATTTTTTCTATATAATGTGACTGTGATAATGCATAACCCCCACTATGCTTTCTCACCTTAATTCCTAAGAGAGTATCTACTTCATTTAAGTCTTTCATTTTGAATTTTGAACATAGATACTTCTTAGTTTCTAATATCCCTTTCATATTAGTACCAAAAATTAGTAAGTCATCAACATATAAACATATAATAACACCATAGTCAACCATGAATTTTGAATAAATGTACTTATCTGCATTATTATGTTTAAACCCATTTAACAAAATTATAGAGTCAAATTTTTCATGCAATTGTTTTGGTGCTTGCTTTAAGCCATAAAGAGACTTGACTAATTTATACACTTTATTTTCATTTTCAGAAAGAACAAATCCTGCTGGTTATTCCATATACACTTCTTCATCTAAGTTACCATTTAAAAATACAGTTTTCACATCCATTTGGTGCACATACAATTTATAAATGGAAGCCAAAGCAAATAACACCCTAATGGATATGATTCTAGCCACTGGTACATATGTATCAAATAGTCTATTCCTTTTTTCTGTGTAAAGCCTTTGGCTACTAGTCTTGCTTTAAAGGTTTGAATAGACCCATCAGTATAATACTTTCTTCTAAATACCCATTTGCAACTTACTGCTTTAAATCCTGGTGGTAAATCTACTAAAGTCCATGTTTGATTTGATAGTAATGAGTCAATCTCATCATTCACAGCCTCTTTCCAAAAAGCTGAATCTCTTGAAGCCATAGCTTCACTTAGGCTTTTAGGATCTTCCTCTATATTAAGTACGATGGGTATTTTATTCAGAACTTGATCTCTATCTCCTTCTACTAAAAACACAATTGCTTGAGAAGAGATAAAATCAGAACTAGAGTCTTTTCTTTTCTGACACGTTGAATCCTTCTAGGTTCATTAGGAGTTTCAGGTTCTTTTCTCTTGTTATCTGAGAAAGAACTGACATTTGAATTATTTTGAGTTAAAGGAACAAATTCTGGTTCAGAGTTATAGCAGAATTTTTTTTCAAAAAATTCAACGTCCCTAGATTCAATTATTGTATTAGAGTCTAAATCAAGTAGTCTATATGCTTTGGAATTTTCTGCATATCCGACAAAAATACTTTTGATGCCTCTAGGACCCAATTTAGATTTTTTAGGATCATGTGGCCTATAAAAAGCCAAACACCCCCACACTCTAAGATATGTTAAATTTGGTATTCTATCTTTCCAAATTTCATATGGTGAAACTTGCATTTTCTTTGATGGAATTCGATTATGCAAATGACAAGCAGTAAGAAGTGCTTCACCCCAAAGATTATTTGGTAACTTGGCATTTATCATCATAGAGTTAATCATATCAGTGAGTGTCCTATTTTTTCTTTCAACCAACCCATTCTGTTGAGGAGTGTAAGGCGCAGATTTTTGATTTATAATTCCATGTTCTTCATAGAATAAATCAAAATCACCAGAAAAATACTCACCACCTCTATCACTACGAAGGATTTTGATTTTCTTATCTTTTTTATTTTCTACTTCAGCCTTGTATCGTTTAAAAAAGTCAAAGGCTTCATCTTTAGTTTTCATTAGATATACATATGTATATCTAGAACTATCATCGATAAAGGTGATGAAATATTTCTTCCCTCCTCTAGTTAACACTCCATTATACTCACAAATATCAAAATGAATTAATTTTAATAATTGTGTGTTCCTTTCAGCCTTTGGAAAAGGTTTCTTTGTAATTTTGGCTTGAGTGCATATTTCACATTTATCATGTATAATATCTTGGCAAAAAATTAAATTATGCTTAGACATATATTTTAAAGATCTAAAATTTAAATGTGCTAAATGACTATGCCAAATAGAAGAAGACTCAACAATATAAACAGAAGAAATTATTCCATTAATATTAATACTCAGTTTAAACATTCCATCACATGAGTACCCTTTCCCAACAAATACATCATTCTTTATCAGAATCAACTTATCAGATTCAAGCACAACCTTAATGCCACTTTTACATAACAGATTTGCATATACGAGATTCTTTCGAATTTCTGGAACATGAAGGACATTTGTTAAAGTGAGTTTCTTCCCCGAAGTAAACTGAAGTTCAACTGTCCCTTTTCCCAAAACTTTGGCGGAGTTGTGATTACCCATCAACACCTCTTGACCATCTACTGCATTTTCATATGTTTTGTATTGTGCTTTTTCATTACACACATGAATTGTAGCCCCAGAATCGAGCCACCAGTCAGAGGATTTCATTGTTGCTGCCATATTCAACTCAGTGATTATGCCAATTTGCATTAATGCATTGCAACCAGATTGGTGACATTTCTTCCATTAAGTTTACATCATTTGTTTTATCAGCATTGACATTTTTTTGATCACTATTTTTCTTGTACCTGCAATCACGAATAAAGTGTCCATTTTTTTCACAATTAAAATAAGGTCCACTTTTCTGTTTGTTGTTGGTATTGGTCTGTTTGTTCTTCATAAACTTCCCTTTATTATTAACTTTGAAGTTCTTCTTAAATTTTCTCTCTTCAACATTGTGAACTTTGGAGGTATCTTGCGATTGAGAGGAAAGCATCTTATCTCGATTTCGAGTTTCCTCTTCAATCTGTATATATTTTTGTATATCCCCCAAACTAATTTCTTCTGCCATATGTAGAAGTTTCTTCCTGTAATTGTTCCAAGATGGGGGTAATTTAGCCATAATTGCCCCCACTTGTAACGATTCAGGGACAATTATTTTAAGTTCACGAAGCTTTGAAACTAAGACCAATAATTCATGAATTTGGTCCATGATGGATTTTCCTTCAACCATAATAAATTCAAAAAATTTAAATAGAAGAAACTTATCTGTGCCGCTTTTCTCTGTTACATACTTGTGTTCCAACGTATTCCAAATTTCTCATTGATGTAATTGGAGTTAAGAGATCATATAGTCGGTTCGATAATGTATTCAGAATATGTTCCCTGCAAATTAGTTCATCTTCTTGACGCTTTTTTCTATCTGCTATTATCCTCTCTGTATCGTTATCACTAGGTTCAGGTAGTGGTTGAAGATTCGGATCAAGAACATACGCTAAATTCAGACCAGTAAGAAGAAAAAGAATTTTATCCTTCCAGCAAGAAAAATTTGCTCCATCGAACTTGTCTAGCTTCCAAACATCTTGATTCATCACTTTGTAAGCCATTGATTCAGAAATTTTCTCCATTAGAAAATATCACTTTAAGATTGTTAGAACTTTAATATTGAAGAATCTGAAACAAAGATTTTGAGGTACGTTAATCGTTTTCCTTAAAGTGATATTTGCCCCTACTCGTATAGAGTTGCTAATGGGTTCTAAGCAAATCACTTCCAAGATACAACAAGGTCTAGAATTTGTGGTTTAGCAAAATCAGAAATTCTCTTAGAAATTTATTATAAGGAAGCACACTACAAGACTATGTACCAAGGGGAAAGAGAGAGAGAGAGAGAGAGAGAGAGAGAGAGAGAGAGAGAGAGATATTTCAATATATTGTTATTGCACTTCTCAATTTCGTCCAACTCTATTTATAGAGTTTGAAAGATTACAATTGAAGAGTTACAACTCTTCAATTGTATACATTTACTGACATAAACTTCAAAAGTTGTGTCTATTTATGAAAGGTTATATCACTTGGATATGATCCAATACATACACCTTCATATTTGAAATGTTGAACCTCTTTGGTTATGATTCAATGTATACACCTTCATATTTGAAAAGTTGTACCTCTTTGATTATGATTCAATGTATATATTTTCACAACAAAGTGGTACAATGCACAACCGTACAATCCATTAAGTTCCAATCTTTTAACACATTGCTAGTTAAACTCAGAATTGGACTATTAGAGAGTTGTCTTCTGAGAAGTTTTGAAGTGTAACAAACTAAAGCTTGTGGAAATTGATGCTTAGTTACAGATTTTGTATGCCCAAAGTGCCTCCACCCCATATGATTTATCTTATTTCTTAGTTCTGATTACTAATCCAAAAACTAGATATGTAGCTACATTGACAGATCTCCATATGCATTAAATTTTGGTTACTTAAATTATTGCTGACCTAAACCACAAGAAATCTTATAACCTAATTCTTAAACTTTTCTAAGTTAACTTATGGTGATTACTCACAAAGAAAGAAAACGAAGGGCGGCATGAAGTCTTGGGTTCTTCTCAAAACAGTAGTGATCACCATGAATTTTTTGTACATGAACAGCATCAACAACAGTATATTGAAGTTGTTAAGCAGTTGGAAGAGGAGGAGAACACAGAGGAGAAGTAATAAAGAAGTTGAGAGATAGTAGTAATGCACTTGTTGGTAATCATCAATTTTGGTGGGAAACACCCATTGATGATTTGGGTTTGAATGATTTAGAGCAGATGAGAATTGCCATGGAAGACTTGAAGGTTAAGGCTTTTAAGAGTTGATGAATTAGTGATTAATGGAGCTTCTTCTTCTTCTTCTTCACCGTCCGATGTCGCCATTCTTAACTGTGAATCCAATCGGTGTGTTCCATCCGTTTGGCAGTACTACTCACCAAACAACACAATGCAGTACGTCTATTTATTCCTTTAGATGATTTTAGTTTCTGACGTAGGTTTCTTTGAAGTTCCCATATTTAGGTGTCTAACTTGTTGTTGAGTTAGGATCAGGAGACATGTTTACTTAGACATAGATTTTGACATGGTCCATGAAAAAAGAGATTAATAGATAAGGCTGAGCCGATAGCTGGGTTGGGTACGACGATGGGCAGGCATACATGGAGATGATATGAGGGCCTGAGAATGACCTCCTCACCATGTAGATCATTTTCTTATAAAATTCACCCCAATTCTAAAATGTCTAAGCACATCAAATGTAGTTTAAAATTTATAATAAAATAGATAGCTAATGAACTACATAATTTAGTAAATCATGGACCATGTCAAAATCAGTCCTTCGATCATTTTCATTAAATGGTGAGTAAATCATTGTCATTGAAAATAAACATGTCTTCCAATCCTAACTCAACTTGAGTTTTAATTAATTTTAACATCTTATTTGCTTCTTGATATGTATTCAAGTTGATAAATATGTGAAATTAGTATGAAATAAAAATTCAATCTGGTTTGTGTTAAATAATAATTTGATTTGGTGTTCGTTTTTTCTTTTAATTCAATCAATAGATGTAGTAGTATTGAAGTAAGCTTCGATCAAAAATACAAAATACATGGTGACAAATGATTTTACTGAAACCAAATTGAATTTCTTCTTCTGTTTCTTTTGTATTATCAATACTCCATTTCTAATTTGTAAACTATTTTACCATAATAACTCAAAATACATACCAGTTAGATATTTCTGTGGATTCTGGTGGAGTTAAAGAAGGGTTGAACTTGTAACCTTCAAATTGTGAAGTAGAAGCTTAAACGTTAGGCCAATCAATCACCATTTAGACTTTATTTTATAATTTATAACATTTAAGTTTTATTTTTTCATTTGTGTTATCTTTTTATGGTGACTGAAACAATTAGTAGAGTTCAATTTGAAGCAGGGTTGTTCCAACCTAGGCGAACTAGGCCTAGGGCCCCACTTTATTGGGGTTCTAAAATTAATTAATTAACTTTTTTTAAGTTATATTTATATTCAATAAATTTTTAAAAATAAAAATATAATTAAGAGAAAAAATAGATTTTAGTATAGAAGGCACACAAATGTTAAAGTCATTATATGAAGGGAAAATGGCCAAAACACCCAATATATAGCTTTTTGAATCCATTTGGTTAACAAGATTTTCTATAAGGCTGAAATACATTTTTTAAAAAACTTTTTGAGTTTGTTTAGTTCTTTTTAAACTTTTTTAAATCTATTTAATCCATTCTTTTTAGTGTTATTGTTTCACCTTTATTATTTTTTTCAATTACTTTTTTGTCTTTTTCTAACTTGTATACCTGTAGGAGAGAAAGTTAGTTATCTTTTTTGTTTTTAAACTTTAAAATGCTATATTTCTTAAACTAAAGTTTAGATTTTGACGAAATTCATGCATTTGGAAAGCACTTTTCAATATCTTCGAAACTAGACCAGTCAAGAATATTTTTTGAAAAAAAAATTCGTGCAATTTATGCAAAAATATTTTTGCATTGCACATGCAGAAAATATTCAAAAATATTTTTGCCTGCTGTTTTAAGTAACAGATTTTGACGAAATTTATATATTTGGAACGCATTCTTTAAGATCTTCACTTCTTTCGATGTTACCTAGTTTTAAGACTCACAAATTTGAATTTGAATGCAATCTAGATAAAATGTACTAGTTGTAGTAGTTATCTGTGTTATTTTGCATGTTTTGTGCAAAACTATTTTTGCATAGGTAGAAAACATGCAAAAATATTTTTGTCTACTATTTTTAGCAACAGATTTTGACGAAATTTATATATTTGGAAAGTAATCGTCGAGATCTTTATCTTCTTTTGATATTATCTAGTTTTAAAGCATGTAAATTTAAATTTAGATTCAATCTAAATAAAAACTAGTTAAAAACATAGTTTTATGTTACGCAAAAACAAGTTTGCATAAAATTTTTTATTATTATTTTGTTAGAAAAAATTATTGTTGTCTTGTCTCATTTAAAAAATCTTGGCGAATGCTTTTCAAAAATATAAATTTTATGAAAAATTGATTTGAATTTTTAAAGTTGATATTTTTATGTGAAAAATAAAATTAAAAAAGTGGTTGATGCTAAAATGCACCTATAGTGAAGGATTACATTGAGTTAGTTAGAGGGCAAAGATGTCTAAACTTTATTTTTAGACTAAATAGACTCGAATATTATTTGGTGGACTAAATGGACTTAAATAAACTGTCACACCCCGATTTTCGGTACTCTAAATCCGACCCGATTCACCAAGTCCGAAAACCAAGGCGTGATTAATGTAATAGATGTGTAAGTAAAAATAATAAATAAAATTTATTTACTTTACTTTTGAAAGACAATGAATTTAAAAATATTTTATTAATGGTCTACTTTAGTCAACATTGGTTATCTTAAAGTTAGACCCAAGTCAACCAAGTCAATGTAAAAGTCAACTTAAGTCTCTAGCTAAGTCAAAGTTAATTCAAGTCAACCAATATTTAGGTCAATGCCCATTGACTTGTCAAAATCAATCCAAGTCAAAGAAAAATAAAAATGTAATGTTTTAAAAATAATTTTCGTATCAACTGCGCACAGTTGAGTAAAATGGATGTATCTACTTAACCGTAAATCCGAATTTTACAAATAAACCCATTGTAAAAACTAGATTCATAGATCTACAATTTCATCAGAAATAGCCCGAGGCCAATTCTGAATATAAAGGGCCCAAATATACATCCTAA
>MVGT01004167.1:10375-78103 GCA_002174775.1 Macleaya cordata
TTTCCCCCTCCCATTCTTGAAATTTAAACAAAATAAAACTTATAATGGAGTTTTAATGGTGGTTAGATCTAGAGAGAAGTATGGAAGAAGAAGATAGAGTTTTTAGATGAAGAAGGGGGTTTTTATAAGGGGAGTGGATGACCGTTATGAGACAACGGTCATAAAAGCTATGTTCTAATCGTGGCCGTGCATCCTAGGGGCGTTAGGATGCTGCCACGTCATTAAAAAGAACTAACTTGGGTTGGGTTGGGTTAGTTAGAGGGGAGGGTATTTCAAACTTTTTTAAAGTCACATGACGTGCACGTGGGTCACTTGGATGGAGAACTGACGGAAATGATAACAGTGGGGGGGAAAGTGATTTTCTGAAAGATTTGGGGGGGTAAGTGATCTTCCAATTAAAAATTGGGGGGGTAAAGACAATTTGCTCTTATCACTATTATAAGATGTCCACAAAAAATCAGTTCAATCAAAGATATCTAACACTCTAAATAATCTACTTTAAGTGTCAGCCATTTATTTACACTATTAAAGTCTAGATTAAGTGTTCGTGGTGCTAGAGGTCTCCGATTGAGCTAATTTTTTTAGATATGATCTAAATAGTATAAAGGGAGATCGTACATAAAACTTAATTTGGCTTTATTTCAGTCCATTTAGTCCACCAAATAATATTCGAGTATATTTAGTCTAAAAATAAAGTTTGGATAGCTTTACCCTCTAACTAACTCGAATTAATCGTTCACTATAGGTGCATGTTAGCATTAACTACTTCTTTTTTAAATTAATTTTTTACATAAAATTGTCATAAATTTTAAAAAAATTATTCAATTATTCACAAAATTTATATTTTTAGAAAGTGTTCATCGAGATCTTTGAAATGAGACAAGACACCAATACTTTTTTCATTAAAAAATTATTCTTTATGCAAATTTATTTCGCATAACAAAAAACTATATATGTTTTTAACTAGCTTTTATCTAGATTGCACTAAAATTTAAATTTGCATGCTTCAAAATCAGGTAACATCAAAAGAAGAAGTGAAGATCTCGACGATTACTTTCCAAACTTATAAATTTCATGAAAATCTGCTACTAAAAACTATAGGCAAAAATATTTGTATGTTTTCTGCATATGCAAAAATACTTTTGCACAAAACATGCAAAAATATTTTTGCATGAATAAACAGAGAACTACTACAAGTAGATATTTTATCTAGATTGAATCCAAATTCGAATTTGCAAATCTCAAAACCAAGTAACATCAAAATAAATTACGATCTCGAAGAATGCTTTCTAAATATATAAATTTTGTCAAAATTTATTTAGTGCATAAATTTCACGATTTTTTGCATAAATTTTACGATTTTTTTCAAAAAGTATTCTTGACTTATCTAGTTTTGAAGATCTCGAAAAGTACTTTCCAAATGTATGAGTGTCGTCAAAATATGAATTCTAGTTTAAGAGATATAACATTTTGAAGTTTAAAACTACTTTCTCTTTCCTATAGCAGTACAAGTTAGAAAAAAGACAAAAAAGTAATTAAAAAAATAATAAGAGTAAAATAAGAACACTAAAAAGTAAAGAATGGACTAATAGATTTAAAAAAAATTTAAAATGAATAAACAGACTTAAAACGTTTTAAAAAAGAGATTTCGGCCTTTTTAAAAATCTTGTGGACCAAATGGGTTCGAAAAGTTATATATTAGGTGTTTTGGCTATTTTCTCTAGTATAAATAACATACATATAAAAAAATTAGCCCATTTAGACAACCTTAAACAACTAATTAAAACTCAAAACTTATAAGCTCATGTTAGCAAAATCGCAACTTTATATCTTCGAAAATTAATCTAAAAATTAATCCAATTTATGGTTATTTGCAGGCATGGACCAGAACTTTACGTGATGTGAAAAAGCGAAATGCTGCACTTAATTCAGAAAAGAAAAAATCCTCTGTATCAAGCTTCCGAGTGGGGTGGGCATAATAACGCAATATCGTGTGGAGCTGCGCTGCGTATTACATTTGTGTTCAAGGTTTTGATACTGTATTTGATTTCTCTTATCTAAAAAAAAAATATAAGTTGCTATATACAATAAGTGTATGATTTGCTGACTCTCATAGTGTTTATACAGTAACTTTTTTTGAAGTGGTAAGAAGACTTTAAAAAGAATTTTAGGAAGAGCAAGAACTATAATGTAAGTAATGATTATAATTTTCTATTCTCTGAATTTCTATTAGACATATTTTAATTGCATACGACGGATATATTGACAACTTATGGGTGGATGCAAACTTATGTTCTCGAAAAATTGCATGCGAGCTTAAATTGTATTTGCACATAACAAACATGTGAGTTGAGTAAGACCTAGTCCATATACAATTTAGATGCTTTCAAGGGTGTTTTGTGTTTTTACAAATTTGTAAAAAGAGAAGAACTAATCATATAAAATTTTATACCTCTGTCACGTTCTTATGAGTTTGCCGCATGCAATAGTATCTCTCATTCTCTGATTTTTTCAAGGATGCTTACTTGATTATTAAGAAAAAAAATAATACTGAATAAAAAGTAAAAAATAAACGAAAAATGAGTGGTACATCCTTGCATGGGAAAAAAGTAACGAGGATGATAGCCTTTTATTTTTGGTATTCTGAGGCCATGACGCACATTAGCGCAAGCAAAAAGACGAAAACCCCCTCTACTGATTTTTCTTTTGACATGTGGCGGAGAAAGAAAATTCTTATTTTTCAACGTTAAAATGGCTATAACTTCCAAAATATAAGTTGGATTTGAGCAAAAATTATATCTTTGTATAGCATTTTTCAAGATCTTTCAAACAAGATCAGTCATTGATACCACATTCGAAAAAAAATCCAAACACGAAGCAAATGCAAACCCAGATCTGTATAAATTTTTTAGTTATAGTTAAGTTTGCACATATGAGTTCCTGCATTTGAATTTGCTTACCATGAACTTCAATACTTTACTGAACATCAAATTAAGCAAATGTATAATGCATATAGGCTAAAAAAAAATACAAATTACAACTTGCACACTCAATAGGTTTCTAATTATGCATTTCAAGGGTTTGTGAACAAAAACACGTAAACCCTTTTTTTTTGTTCTGAAAGCGTAAAATCAAGACGACAAACAGTACTTTGCAAGCCCTAAATCACAACAAACATTTTGGTAAGTGTTAAGAATCATAAACAGAAACCCTAAAACAACAATAAGTTTGCGAAACTAACCTGCAACGAAAAGTAAGGAAGACGGTGAGGAATTAAGGATTTCTCTGAAAATTGCAACAACCAACACAATCAAACCCTTCAAACCACATCCATCCCCCCCCTCTTCTTTCATCAATGTTTCAGATTTCATACCATCTGAGTTTACTGAACAACCACCTTAACCCTTCCCGCATAATTGTTCGGTGGGATCAAATGGGTAAGGGTTGATTCAATCTGTTAAAACATGACTTTTAATCCTAACCGTAAGATGAGAAAGGATGTCAAATTTCAAACGTCTTCTCAATTTATTAGAAAACGTATGGGGAAAGAAATTAATGTCAGTGATGTGACATCTTTTCGTTGTTAGTGTCAGCATGTTATTATGGACGGATTAAAGGACATAGGGTAATATTAGAACGAAAAAAGGGGATTGACGGACTTTGGATGGAAATCGTGAAGTTAGGGTCTAGACTCGGAATTGGACAACATTAGGGTCCAAACTTTAAAACTAGTTAAAAGTTAGGGTCTAAACCCAAATTTGCCCAAAGATAAAACTTGGATTTACATGTGGACCCTACATATCGGTGTAAACGTAGTGTAAGAAGATTTATTAGAAATCATTAAAAGAAATGACTTATTATTTTGTGAGTCAACAATTAAGACTCGCCACCAATAGGGTGAGATTCGTGTCAATAGGTCGGTTCAACTCGGAGTTTGTCAAGGCCGATTCACCACCGATTCCGTATTTTGCGTTAAACGAGGGTGCTGTATTCGATTGCTTCAGTTTTTGAGAAAGTTGAAGCACTTGGCACTTCTCCAATCTGTAATTTTTGTCTTCTACTTCACAATCCGATATTTCCAAATCTATTTTCTCAAATTCAAACAAAACAGAAACCCTATAAGATGATTTTATGAAATTCAGAGATCGATTTCGATCTCACTGAGGAAAAAGAAGGGAAAAAAAATGCTTGGTGATGGAGGAGAAAGCCCTTCCAGGTACAAAAATATAATCCCTTTTTTCTCTTTTAGTTGATATTTTCTGCTAAAATTTAGTGTTCTTGTTCTTTGATCGGTTGAATTGGGGCTTCATTTGACCTGCTTACCTTTTCCATGCATGTAGCAGATTTAATTTTTTTGTATTTGATTCTAAGAAATGCTGCATGGGGTTCTTTTGATATAACTTAGTTAATTAGAAATCTCAGAGTTAACTAGGGCAACAAGGGTTCGGGTGCACTAAGTAATTCTTGTCATCAAGAAACAGATGGATATTAATCATAATATGAAACCCACTAAATCATCAATGGCCTATAAGCATTCATAGTGGAAGTAAGATGTTGCATGCATGTGAGAACGATATAGTGTGTAGGGATGCAAATAGGGTGCTTGTCTATGAGAATAATAAGTTTGAATTCTGGATATAGGAAGTTAGATACTTGTATATGGGTCCTGGTACAATCTTTACCTCTGTTTTTTATGGTTAATTTGTATTTTTGTAGATTCTTGCTATCTAATGAAGAGTTTCGGTTAGCATATAGAGGGAACCCTTAATTTTGCATTTTAAGAGTTGAACTGTGACAAAGGATTCATATTGCCAACGCCAAAATATGGGATAAAGCAGATGATGATGGTGTTTTTTAGTTCTGATTTTTCATTTGACAGGTATGAATTATTGAATATGGTGAGGAAGCACTCAAACTTGTTAGGTCAAACAATAGTTGATGAGAAAGATGCTACGGATGTTGAAATGGATCCACGCTTTTGGCATGATCTTCTAGATGTGTACTTTATTCATGGTAAAGAATCAAGAAGCCGTCAAGACGATGATCTCATATTCTTTGTGAGGAAATTGGTATGTTTTTCTTTTTTGTATCACATAGCTGTGAAATGTTTTCTATTTTGCTTGGTTTATTCTTGCATTCTGCTGCTTAAACAATTCTGGAATGAGCTATAATTTTGTTTTTGCAGAGCTTGCAAGGATCTGGTTTCAATAATAATATGGAAGGTGTTCCTCCTTACTTTGTACGCAGGTGGGCACCTAAGGTAAACACAACATGATAGAAAGTTCCAATGCACATCTTTGCTCCAAATGGTTGTAAATCCCTGAATTGTTAATATTAGTGGTATCAAGTTTATAGTTCAGTTTGTTGACATGACAATCATGAAGTTGCGAGTCCAGTCCAAGTCTCTGTCCTTTTCCTAAAATTGTCAAAGGATATATTCTTAGATGCAAAAGGTCATGCTAAACATACAACAAAAAATTGTATGATGATCAAATAAGTGCCCTAACACACTTCATCTCATACTTTCTTTAATACTAATAGTACTGGTAAGCTACGATTAATATTAATTTTATAACATTAGAACTGGTTTGCTATAAATAAAAACATAATGTATCTTACCAGTATCTTAGAAGTATCCTACCCATATCTGTGTTGTGTCCTTCTGACACTAGTACTTCGATCATATACAGTTATACAAGTATCATAGTAGGTAGGTTAGTTCAGAATTCCCTTTCGGGTAACCTTATAGTGATATGTGCACTGTCTAGCCTGTTTGATCCTTTGTGGATCCTTATCAGAATGCCTTTTGAGTAGTAAAAATATCTTTAGTAGTGTCAATTCTGCTCCATTAGATATTAAATTGATACCTTCAGTTCACAGAAACTGTTGAACGTTGTGATCCCCTCTCAAAAATTTTAAGGTGCAGGACTTTATTAATAACACGTTAGTATTCTTTTATATTTTGAATGCTTGTGTATTCTAGAAAAGGATCTTTTTGGTATAACAGTTCTCATGAACTTGTGTTTTCAAATAAGGTAACTATTTTGGTTTTTGTTTCAATTAGTTGGAAAAAGTAGTTGATGAAAATTCTGAGGATGTGGATTGGAGGCGCTCTTTTTACTTGAACTTAATTGCTCACACTTCCTTCACAGTAACTGTCGCAATTTGCAGGTAATTTTTCTTTTTTGTTTCTGTGATTCTGTATATATTTTGGATGTGTTGGTCTTGCATGAGCTACATTTTCCTTATACATACATCCAAAAGTTCACACCCTGAATTTAGTTTCACATGAATTTTTTATGCCACACATTAATAGAAAGAGCTCATAACGTGCAGATGCTTAATTATTGCATCGATTAAAAGAAATGATTAATTATTTTGTAATTGTTTTTTGGCTTCTGTCTTGCATGTTGTTTACTAAAAGGCCCACTTACTTCTTGCTTAAGAAGCTAGCTTTACTGCTTTAGACATTACAGGATTTTAATGTTTGTATCATTTCTACCTTATATAACTGCATCAAATTGTGTGTTTTAATTGGAATAATTGGTCTCTTTTGCTGAGGAAAATGTTTTTTTAGCTGTTTTTGTAGCTTCATTCCTCTATCATGAAATATGTTTGTTTTGTTTCAGTATTCAGGATCTTCAAAATCATCAAAATGGAGCAGATACTCCATTATCTCCTGTATATAAGGTATATGAGCAGCATTTCTGGGAACCTACATGTCTAGTATGGTTATATAATTGGAGATATTTCTTTTCCAGCAAAATATTTTAGGGAAGGACAATTGTCTATAGGATAGGAGGGAAGTAAGAGCAAACTATTAATGGGACAATAACGAATCATTATGTACCTTGCTTTTTATGGATGAATCTGGTCCATCTTCTTTTAGTGATTAGTGACACTTACTAAAGACAAAATGAGGTGAGGTGAATGAGCAGTAGCATTCTTTGGCCCCCAAAATCTTTCATGCCTCACAAATTCCAGATATGGAATAAGACAATAAGTTGTTAATCACCTGTGGATTCCTCTTGCATAGTTACATCACGTAATAAGATAAAATATGTTCATGGATGATCTGTATAAACAAAATTCTCTGTCAAAGACAAATTTAAAGAAAAGTATATCTATTTCTCATTTCTTATAAAACTGAAGAAACCCAAGTTTTGGGCCTCAGCAGACATTTCTATCAACTCTAGGGTGTGGGCCAATCTCCATGGGCCTCTCTTATTTGTAGACACTCTCTGAAAAGCATTATATGCTTTCCTCTTAACTGCCAGAGTTTTGGCGAATGCTCTTCGATGACAAGGAGTTCTTGTAGTAGTACTCTTGGTGGCACATTTCATTATTGTCCTTTGGCCCATTTAACCGCAAACATCTCAAGACTCTCTTTTATATTGATTCCAATGTGATCCTTATCTCGCAGATCACCTAGAACTTCCATGTAAAAGATCTTCTCTATTCGAACTCCTCCTGGTCTTCCTCATGAAGTGTGTTGGTCGTGGCCCATTTACGTGCTAAGAGTGTTTCTGTACTGTCGACCATTTATTTGTGTATTCTTCCCCATGAAGTGTGTTGGTCGACCATTGTTATAAGTCCTCTCTTTGTTCATTCACTTTGTCCGCAGACACCTGATTAACTGTGATGCACCCATCAGTTTTCTGTCTGACATAAATATTAAATTGTGCACATCCTGCAGGTTGTAAAGACTGTCTATGCATCCCCTAGTCATGTCAATTTTCGTCTGGACTCAAGAAAGGCAAGTGCTTCTGTTGTCAGTGTATTTGATTTCATCATGTCCTTATTTTGTTTAATGACACTCATTGCTACATTATCAGGAAGTAGAAACAGTTCCTTCCTATCCAGATATTTGTTTTGCTGTTGATGACTTTGATTCCACTTTTGATGCAGTGGTAAGGTTTTATTCAATCTATTTATTTAATGCTTTAGGTGATATATTGCTGACTTCAAAAGAGTGGGTCTTTAGATGATGCAGTGGTAAGGTTTTATTCAATCTGACATTACTAATGGTTGTCCACTCAGAAGAGACTTCTCAGTAATCATATATGTGGTGGGTCTTTATATAGTGTTGCATGTATTAATGAGGATGAGTAACATATTTATGTTACGAACATGGAAGAGCAAAAAAGAAAAAATGAACCCAAATGGCTTCCAATAGTTCGGATTGTTGGAATCTTACACATTCCGATTATGGTACAACTGGGTCTCCAAGGTCAAGCTGTTCGGATCATACTTAAATTATGATAATAAAATTTTGTTCCTTTTTGTCTCCTCTGTTTTAATCCTTGTCAGTCCTAGATACAGATCAATAAAATGTCGATATCCTCTTTGATCCCCATGCAAAAATGTTGATCATATGAACAGTTTTTCATTTATCTTAGAATCTCTTCTTTGCTGCAGGTTTTGACAGAAACAGATCATTGTTACTCTGTACTTCTCAATGCACATGATGGAGCAGCATTTCCAGCTGAAAAACCAGGGCACGATTGCAGCTCTAGTAAGATTTCAACCTTGAGAATTGATACTGATTCTGGGAGGACCAAGAATTCTAAGGTTGGAGTTGTTCCTCACAGACTAACTCACTAACATTACTAATGAGACATAGAGACCTAATCTTGAAGATATTTCTTTCCTCTAAATGAAATATCTTGTAGCTGTTCCAACATTATGTCTCCTATAATGAAAATTGTTGTGTGACAAAAGCTAGAATTTGAAAGCTTGATAGTCCAAATTGTTTGCTCGAGTGGAATGTGTAGCTTTTGCTGCTGACCAAACGCATATAGGAGATCTTTGGGTTTAAAACTTTGTATAGATTTTATTTGCAAGCTTGTTATTTTGTATTTATTTAAGATGCATGTGTTTAAACATGCTAGCGTCATATGGTTCATATATTTCCATAAGTGATATTCTCAGATGTGTCCACAGAAGCAAGTTTTCTTATTTGTAGCATTCAACAAATATTTTATACAGCAACAGTGTCAATAAACAAACATCATCAACTATTAGGATTAAGTGTCACAAATTCTCTTAAGGCCATTGCTTTTGTTAAAGCTCATTTTTTAATCTACCTTTAGTCTTTGCTACTAATGATGATGTTCTTTACTGTTAGTGCCTTCAACCTGCATCCAATCACATTTTTACAGTAGTGTTGAATGGGCTTTATTGCACATGCCAGACCATCTCAATTTGTTCTCCTTTGTTTTATTACCCATTCGAGCATCTCCTTGTTACCCTTGGCTGCAGTTATTGTTCATTTCAAGTCTTGATTCATTCATACCGGAAACATTCTGTTGATAGATTTCTTGATGTCCCAAAACTCTGTTTAATAAACATACTCCTGTTGTTATCTTATAAATTTTCTTTTGGCTTGATTAGTGTGGGTCACATAACACTCTAGAACCACTACATATAAGCCACACGGTTCTACTTCTTTGGCCAACATAATAATCTCCCTTCTCACGGATAATCAGACCAAGATTTTGAGTATCTAAGTAAACACAGATCCTGCTACCATGCATGAAGTTATTCCATGTGTCCTGGATTTTTTTTAACCCCTTTTCTTTCTTTTCTTTTTTTCTTTTTTATTTTTTTATCATACTGGATTTTTCTAACCCTAAACCAATCTTGCTACAATGTCCTTAATGATGTCAATGATAATTCTTTTCTTCCCCCCCAAAACCCACCAAATTATCTTTTTGTTCCAAACCTTCTCCTGGTCGTTTCTAATTTTTCCCATTAGCTATTAGAATATATTTTTCTTATCATTACCATAGATGGGGTTGATTGCAACAAGCTGTGGAAAGAAAGAAAAATGCTTATGTTGTTCAATCATACTTTAATTTAAGTATTTTAGTTTAAACGCTATTTTTCCTTCATATGGATCAACGCCAGTTGCAAATGATTTCCTGCCATATTCCTTCCAGCTAAGAGGGTAACATTTATCATTCAATTCGAAGAGTAGTACTTGTTAGTTGATCTATTGAATATTATGTGGCAAGTTGTACGGTTTCTTTACACAAGGTATTTGTGATTGCAGCTCACTCTCTTTTCTGGGTTCGTCAGCTATCAAATGGTTAGAGAAGCATATGATGGTATCCTTCCAGCACGAATTTTTTATATCAAACTCTATCATTTATTTAGCTTGAATTCAAATTTGTCTATATTTTGAGTTAAACTTTGCAATAGTAAATGGGTTTATGGTTTTTAAATAAGGTGTTTTTCTGTTATTTTATACATTAAAGACATGAAAATAAGCCATTAGAGATCAAGTAGATTAAGAAATGTGAGTTATTAAAAGGAAAAATAAAGAGCATTAACCGCTTGACAATCCTCTTATCCTGTTCTTCAAAATTAAGGATCTGAATAGTTTCTCAGAAATGGAGTATGATTATTATCTTTTTCCCCAACTTGAGGTGGAGTTGTTAGCAGCGTAGGTTTATTTGATATTGTATATACTACTTGGGGACTAAGTAGTCGGGATCGGGTTCGGAACTGACTCGGCAAGGGGCCGATCCCCGAGTCAGCCGAGTCAGGGCCGATCCACTCGGCTGTGACTCGGGCCACTCAACTACACATATCCCCCTCCCCATAATGACTAACCTCTCAATTTCAGTCATTTTCAGCATATTAAACTCATTTTTTGCAGCATATTGTACTACATTCAGATCGGGAAAATTGTGTATCTTGGTCTTTGGGGAAGAACGAATCAGATCTTCATATATTGGAGCAGATCAAGCGGATCGAGCAGATCTGGACAGGCTATCGAGTAGATCTGGACAGGTTATAGCAGATCAAGTATCTAATCAAGCTTTTCTCAACCCAGATCGAGCATCTGCTGCAGCTCACCGTGAGCTGAAAGAAGAAAAAAGAAGAGGAAAAGATTGCCTTAGGATGAGAAGAAGAAAGAAGAAAGAAGAAAGAAGAAGCAGCAGAAAAAGAAAAAAAAATCGTGAAGGAGAAGAAGCAGAAAAAGAAAAGAAAAAAAATCGTGAAGGACAAGAAGAAGAAGAAGAAGAAGAAGAAGACTGAAGAAGAAAAAAAGAAGTAAAAATCGTACCTGGAAGGGGCTGTGTCGACTGTCGAGCTTCCCTTTCTCCTTCTCTTTCTCTTCTGTTTCTCCTTTATGTTTTCTTTCCTTCTAGCTTCCCTCCCTTTCTCTGTTTCTTCTTCTTCTTCTTCTCGATAGATTTAGGGTTTTTTTTTTTTTTAATTTTCTTTAAAAGAGGTATGGACCGAGTCACTAACGAGTGACTCGCCGATTCAAGACATCACAAAACTCGCCCGAGTCACATCAAAATCGCCGAGTTACTCGGTTGGAGGTGGGATCGGTGGATCGGTGGGGGATCGGCTCGGCCTAGTCCAGAGGCGAGTCTGGCCGAGTTCGACCACTTAGCTTGGGGAAGCTAGTTAGTTCCTTCGTAAGTTTTGTTTACTTCAAGCTATGCTGCCTTATTCACGGTACTGAGGTAATTCTTTTAAATTTGGCTGTGACTTTAGAAAGGTTGAATGAAATGGAGATCACTTATGAACTGAACAGTATTCCTGGGATCAAGATTTACTTGTTTTGACCGAATATTTCGGTTTGCTGAAACAGCAAGAGATTATGACCAAACATTTAGATTATTCGATACATTCTGAAGTACTACATGAACAGTTCCAATACATATCGATACAAACCAAGACAGCTGAAATGGTTTCTTTCTGATAACTATTGAAACAGAATGAAACATTCGAAGCATTCCTAAAACTTTGAAACTATGAACCATGTCCAGGATGCATTATCCAATTGGTCTTATCTCAGATGCCGGTACTGATGACAAGTGGAGATATGCCAAAAAGGTTATGTTCTGACTTCTAATTTTGGCCTCTGCCAAAATCATCCAAGCTTCAAAAATTTGCATACAAACCAAAAATGTACTTTTCTTCCACCTTGCAAAGGTAGCCTTGATGAACCAGGAGTTATGAATTTCTGTATATCTAGCTTCATTTTTAACTTCTTGCTTACTTCATTAAAATATGATATATAAATCTTAGCATTTTCATACATTTTAGCAATTCTTTTTTATTGACACATGGCAACAATCCCTTGGCAAGTCAACGATCAAAAAGAAATTCGAAACTCGCTAAGTCGTCAAAAATCAACTTTATTACCTAGTTTTTGCTAAATGCTCTGCAATCTGTTGAAGTATCGAGCAATATATATGGCACTCAGTTGAAGCATCTAAATCTGTTTTTACCTTTATGTATTAATTCCTCTTTTGCCCATTTTCAGCTGGGAAGTCTCGCTTTGGAGGCCTTCTTTCAATTGGGCATTTCCCTTCCAAAACAGACAGGCTTTACATGAAAGGTCCAGGTGGGCGAGGGGAAGTTGAAGTAGCTGTTTCTGGTGTTGCAGGTGAATAAGAAACTCTTGCCCTCTTAATCTAGTCGAAGGTGCTCATCTCTTGGTGGGTGTTATACTCAGTATGATGTCTTTGGAGTTCGGACATAAATTTGAAACAACCTAGAATTGAAGAATAAGGCAAATCTTACCATGCCTTGACATGCATAGTTAGGATATCAGTCTAGATCTCCAATATCTGATATCATAAGCCATACCAACTGAAAGTCATCTTGACCAAGTTGATACTTGACACAACATGTCCAACAAAGATTGACCAATATCATCAACCAAAAGGATAAAAGATAAAGAAAAACTATTTTCATAACGTTTTTTTTTTGTTTTTTTTTTTTTGAGATGAGCATTAGGTCTTAGGTCAGCATGCTGAAATCGTCCAAAAATCTGAAGATTATTAACGCATAAATGATTTTGGAAGATGACGCAGCTACTCTTTTCCCGTCATACTTCGTTATATTTCTTAAATCCTTTGCCTCGTTGTTCATTGGAAAACACATTTTGCTTGTGCCTTGTGGAAACCTGAAAAATTTTGTGAAATATGTTTGACTGATCTTTAAATTTATATGCAAAGCTTTTGGATGGACTTTAGTAATTTATGAATATCGTACTCAAATGTAGATCAAAGCCACCGGACTTCAGACCCTCCTTCGCCACTTCAGATATCCAAGCGGGGATTTGGGATCGGTCTGGGTACAATTGTCCGTAAAGCAGCTTCAGCTGCATCAGTGGCTGCGAAGCATGCATATGCTACTGCCGCTGCCACTAGGAAATCTGATGGAGTAATTTTGCCCCTCAAGTGCTGCTTAATGTCCATATCATTACCCTGGGAAGACATTGTCCATGATCTTTTGTTTAAGGTACGCACAAGTGCTTCCATTTGCAAAGAATTGTTTTTTGAATTTTTCAGATCATGGATTGTGTAACACAACTTTTTCACTTCTGTGCGGCGATCCTTTTTAGGATCTCAACCAACATTAACTGTAGTGTTTCAAGTACAGCATATATCATGCTCTTCTTTGTGCTGCTTTTCTCTTTCTAAACAAACTGGGTGGTTTGGATTGAGTAGGAATAACATCCCAAATGCCTTCTTTTGCTCAACCTATATCTTGAGTTCAATACAGAAACAAAATACATTTTTCCTCATATTGATCAGTTGTACTTTATTTCTTTTTATTTGTTTTTCCTTTTCTTGTTGTGACATTTGAATGGTTTTTCATTGAAGTAACTGAAACTAAAGCATGTTTCAAAATTGAGAAGCTTTTAGCTTCTCAGTTGTGCTCCGTAAAATGCTTCATTGTTTCTCAGAAGGTCGTAGCAATTTCTCCATGCAGCTTGCTAAGTGTCTTTTTCATTACCTAAAAGTTCACCATAGCTCTTGGCTCCTCTTGACTACGGTTTTACTCTTTTCATTTTGGATCACTAAGGGACTGGTTTCTTGTTCATACATTGTGTACCCAACATATGAACACTCGGCTCAGTTAGAGGTTGTGTATTCTCCACCCAGTAAGTGGAGTAGAAAACCCCTAGAGCTGGTCTTAGGATGGGTGTAGTGCGTCTCTCCTTCCATGATGTAGTGGGTACCCCATGTAAGTGTTAATTTATTATGTAACTTGCTTGCCTTTTGTTTACTAAGAAACCTTGCTTGTTTACTCAGGGAAACCCACCTGTGGAAATGTGATCATCATCAGCATTTATTCTGGGAGGTGAGAACTGATAGAAGGAGCTTTTCCCCTTTGCCAACGGCAAATCATCAGTTTTGCATACATTGTATATCAAATTTGTATGTAGATTGTGTCCTTTAAATTTTCTTTGGTCTTCCAATTTGTTGTGTTGTTGTGGTGTATTTGATTGTAATCAAGCTCATCTATAATTGAAGTCAGTTTTATTAGAAACAGATAAAAAGAAAGAAAAAATACAGAGTATCCATGATCATGTACAAGAGAAGCTGATGATGAAAAAACAAATTGAGAAGATCAGACTACTTTTTGAGTTGATACTTTCTGATCCTGGTTTTTATAGACACCCAGGGCTTTAAATTTTTTTTTTTTTCTCTTACCAGGATTCATTTGGTAATCAATCTGGATCTTGAACCATCAGGGCGGCCTTTAAACATAGCAGATTACCATAAACAACAATGTTCTTAATTCCCAATTACTGATTGACAAACCTGCTGTATAGAATCATGAAATTTTAGCACAGACCCCTTGATCATTTGGTTGAATTCTTATGACACACCACCTCTACTTTAGTATCACCCTTTGATGGTGGTCAATGGCGGTTTACTAGCACGCGAATCTGACTGAAACAAGATTAAACATCGAAGAGATCTCATTTCTTGAGCCAGGGGATTATCTTACTTTTAACAAATTCTTCCTTTTTATATATAGAACTATGAAATTCAGTGAAAGCTGTTGGTAACTTTGTAATTCCCGAACGAACTAAAATGGTTTTGTTCTAATAACTACAGAAATTGAACAAACATTCTGAAACCTAAATAATCAGAGCTTGGAGTGGGAGCGTCGAGGGTCCAATTAAAAATGTCTTTAGTTTTAGAATGTTTTTAGATTATGGTTTGAAGTGGGAACATGAAGTTCTAGAGTGGGAGCGTCACTCCTATTCTGCTGTTCTAGATTTTCAATCATAGGGATTTTTTTTATTTTTATTTTAATGAAGCCTTGTCTAGAAGTTTTTTCAGTTTTTCTTGCTGGTTTTGTCAATTATGGATTTCTTTGATCATTCAGATTTTGGATTTTTCTCATTGTGGAAGGTCGTTACCAATTAAAAGATTAAAACAATCTATAGTGGGTCACTAGTTGGATTAGCCACAAACAATCAAACATAAACAAAATCTCTGATTCATTCAACTCTCAAACATTAAAAAATAACATATACACAAGAAATGCTTTTGAAACGTGAAAAAACAAAATCAAGTTTTGTTTGTTAGTTGCCCTAATTTTTAAGTTTACCCAAACCAACCAGAATTGTTTTAATTTCCCCCCTCCTCTTCAATTTGTCCTCTACTGTAATAAGTGATGATAAACGACAAAGCATGTGGAAGCCACCCACAAGTTTAAGATCATTTCACAAAATACTACTAATTACAGGAGCCATGATCTGAAGTAGTCATCTGCTTAATTTATATTACTAGGTGGTGGATCATCTCATGCATATGGAATGTTTTGGGGTGCCCTTTCGGTTTCATTTGTTTTGTACTTAAAATGGGGGATGCACAGTGTGAGTTCTAACTTCTAAAATTCTAATATCAAATATGGACTGATTCCTACTCACCTGGTGTCCAATTGTGATAAAATTTGGTTCCATTAATAATTAGAAGAAGAAAGGTTTGGCATTGGTATGGATCTTTTTGCAAAGTTTGAACATCATCAGCAGAGTTTAGGAACATAAAATAATGGAAAGGACTAGGTTTTAACTAATAATTAAGATGTTACAATGTGAGATTATTCTCTTTTGTAACAACTGACCTTTTAAGTTTTAAGTTTGTTGCATGGTAAGATCCATGTGGTTATTACAGTTTTTGAACAGGTTTTTCTTGTAAGCTGGTTTTCAAAGGTGAGTTCTACCTAAAGTTCATTACATAGAATGGCGATGCAACTTAGCATACGCCAAATGAAGCTGCCACATTTGGGCTTCAAATTAAATGGAAATTGAACTTGGATAATTTTAATTCCTCTATCATTTTATATAAAAGTGCTTGGTTGGATTTGCATATTCATTTTTCGCTACTCAAGTACTTATTCTTACACCTTGTTTAGAGACTTTGATATAGGGCTCACTAGTGATGATCTAAAGGTTGACTTGAGGATGATCTCCATGATGAGAAAAAAGAAGAAAAAAAAAAGTTCAAAGACTGTACATGTGAACGGGATGGTCTACAAGATTAGGCCTATCATTCTCACGAAAAATTAACTCTTGAATCATTTCTATGTGAGACCTACAAAAGAATGTAAAATGGGGTATAATAATAGGTGAAGTGTCAAGGAGAAAAGGCATCCTAAGCTCCTTACTATCAAAGGGGTCGTGATATTTGAAAAATCTTTAGTGAGGTTGTTCTCTTCACCATATACATCATCCTCCCAAAAAATTAGCTTATTCTAAAACTTCTAACCCATCAAAAGTTGATCTGAAGTTGATTGAAAATTAAAGAGTCAACTTTTGATGGGGGTGCACAAATAAGGTGTACTGAACATTTGTTTTAGATTCATATTTTCAGTCCTATGGTAGCTAGGGTTTTGTATAGTAAGAAAGGATTCTCTTTTCCCACGGACAAAATTCGCAAAATAGGGAGAAAGTTTGAACATATATCAAATATTTATTTATAAGAGGCTTAGCCAGATGAACAGTGCGACTCATCCGAGCCTATCTCATGGATTGACACCTGTATTTTTCTCTTCTCATTTTTCCCACTAATTCTAAGTAACACACAATTGCCTACTACTAGCTATTGCATCGCTCTGCTGTTCCTTTTTTGTTAAAAGTCTTGAGTTCAATTCTTATTGCTCCATCTCATGCTTAGATATAATACTGAAGGGTAACATGTAATGGTTGTTGGTATAACGAGCTTTTGAATACTACTGAATCTTTTGGTCGATTCCTTAACCAAATAACCATGCTACATGCTACATGTACGTAAAAAGAAAAAGAAAAAGAAAAAGCATAAATGCCTGTATACACCAAGTACGTACATGTGAGAAACATGCATCCACAAATGTCAATATCACTCAATCCTCACTTATCTTTTATTTACTTCATGGGTACCTCAAATTTTCACAGCATGCATGAAGGATACTTTTAAGTTGGTTTGGATTCATAGGCTATAGTAACTTTCTCGAGCTTCAAAAACATAACATCCCTTTTGCTTTTCAATTTAAGTGTTAGTATCAGCTATGTTTTGTAGCTTATATATTGTGGTCCGTAAGATTAGGTCCACACAGTTAGTGCGTGGTCCTCCTCTGCCCATTTCTACACTTCTCATCACAAAGATACAGTGGCGGATGCACGTTGTGAAGAGGGTGGTCAATGACCAGCCTCTTTTTTGAAAACTCATTAATATAATAACAATTTGACTATCCTATTTTCTAAAATTTCAATGAAGTATATCTGGGTGGCATCAAATTTGATGCACCAGTGCATAAAGTACAATGTTTTCTTCGTTAGTTCTACTTTGAAAATCATCTTAAGCAAAAACAACACATTTCAAGTTTGAATGGCTTTGTTACATATATTAGAAATAGTTTTAGTAAGAAATGATCTGCGTATATTGTTATTCGATCTCCATCACCATGCAGATAAATGAAGTGTTGATTATTTTGTGAGTATTCACCATATAGATCATCATCACTTAAAATCAGCTCATTCGAAACTTGTAACCTCTTCATTTAAGGTTAGAAGTTTTAGAATGAGCTAACTTTTGGTAAGTAGTTCTCCTAACCATTTGGATCATCCTCACTGAAAATCAACCATCGACTCATCTTCATGTAGGCTCCACAGGCAATTGTAACCAAGTGATGTAACAGGGATAGTAGAATAACGATGTAAGCAGATCCTTGCTCCTTTTCTTTATAGTATCACTGATAATTTGAATATGGTTCAAAAAATAAAGACCGGTCGACAACAAGGGTAAATAATATTTGTATGGTGACTTTTTTCAGATTTTTGATACTGTCGATGTTGAGACGATTATATTGAACTTATAAGAAAAATCGATCGAGTACAATCATACAAAATAAAAATCTTTTGTTGGAATTAAGAAATGAAATGACTCGGTCAACTCTGACCCAGTCAACGGTAACTCGCTCACCCTGATGGAAAATCCTGAATCCGCCACTGCAAAGATATATAGTTTGTGGTGTCTGTGGGGACATCCTTTCAACAAGGATCAAGAAAGTTACATATCTACTGATTAAAAAACAAAAAACAAAAAAAGCTACATATCTGGGCTGTGTGTGGTTATCCAAAGAATTCTTTTGTTTTAAGGAAACTATATAGAGTTTTTTTTTAAATAAGTTACGAGCCCTCTAGGCGCATGTGAGTTAATGAATTATGTATGTAGAACACGTGTAGAAGCAAATGTATTAGAAGGTATAATTTTTTTTTTCTATATTAATACTACAGTTCATATACCTTTTTGACACTAATTTGTAAGACCTACATGATGATAAGAATCTAATCTTCACAAAAAATAACCCTTGGATCATATCCGAGTGAGCGCTAGTTACAACAAATGTAAGTGGAGTGTAAAATTGAGGTAAGTTTAATACAAAACCTATAAAATAAAGAGAGATCAACTAAAAATTTCCTTTTGTGAAGTATATTGACTGTTTGATCCCATATACTTTTTTTTTATGTAAAATCTCTTTTATTAGTTTTTATTGACTATTTAGGACTTTAAAAAAAAAAATAATGACATTTTAGTCTTTTTTAAAGGATAATGCTAAACTCACAGCAAAATCCTATATAATTTCTTACCGAAAGCTAATACGACTGTGGAATTATTTTTTACATACCCTCGTAATTCGCAGTATCCATCCCTAAGTGATATGCATCCATTGAAGACTATGCCTTCGACACTGTTTTTTAAAACTCATGTGCATCATCTTTGCTTTTATGTATTACCAATGTTATCCTTCTTTTTTAATTTGTAAATGTGGATAGCTGGCGGAGAGAGAAAGTTTGTTACTTTTTGTTTTAAAACTTTAAAATGATATATCTTTAAAACTATACATCAGATTTTGATAAAATTTATATTTCTAGAATTTGTTGAGATCTTCAAAACTAGACCAGACACTAATATTATTTTTAAAATATTTACAAATTTGAATTTACAATAAGAAATCTAAGTTTTTACAGTTCGCAATTTTAACTTAAGAAAATCTCAATTTATATATGCAAATTTGAATTTGCAATAAGAAATTCAATTTTACAATTTGTAATTTGAATTTGCATAAGAAATCCAATTTTGTAATTCACAATTTAAATGCAATAAAAATTACAGTTTATACATGCAAATTTGAATTTGCATATTTCATAATATACTTTTTTTTCTAAAGAAAAAAATATTGGTGACTGGCCTCATTTCGAAGATCTAATTTCTAGAAATATAATTTTTATGAAAAATTAATTTGTATTTTATAAGTTATTTTTTTGTTTTAAAAACAAAATGAAGAAGTTAGTTGGTGCTTGTGTATTTAGTGCGAGGGTATTTTTGTTCAACAAAATTTACATGTACAATTTCTTCTTCTTTGAACTAAACTATCATATTTTATATTGTTGGTACTAAACCATCAAAAAAAACTTTTCATATGGGACTGAACGGTATGGTTGCCCCTAAAATAAAATAAAATAAAATAATGATTATTTCAAGAAAAGATGACACTGAGTACTTTGAAAGAATTTGGTCAGCTTAATTATATGCAGCCGCAAATATAATACAGATAGATTTAATGTGTCTTTTAAAAGTAGTTTCTCTCTTACTTCTTAAAACTGCTGTGAAAATATCATTAATTGGTTTTAAAATAAATATTTGTATTTCATTTTATTAAACACCTCTAAAGCAATAATTATTACAAAAAAAAAATCACTTAAAAGGGTTTAAAAAAAATACTACAAAACGAGTTAATTATAAATAGTTCTCCAAATTTTTTTCCAAATTTTATTTGGGAGACGAGCTATATGTTGTTATGTGTTGGATAGGGGAAAGGAGGCTAGGGCACTAATATTTATGGATAACATATTTAACCTAAAGTTTTAACTGAAAAACGGGTTTTATTGCAAAAGCAACTTTTAGATGGAACTGAAAACATATATAGTTAGGTTTTTTCTTAAAAATATATAGATATATAATTGAATCAATTAATTAATTAATGGATGGCTAGAATTAATTCAATCGTGAAGATCGATCCAAACCTCTTCCACAGAATTAAACACACTTTATTCAATGCGATCGAAACTAATTAAATGGACGTGTGTGCCAATCAACAAAAAACACTAATTAATTAGATTTTAGATTAACAAATTTAACACCACCAAACAGCTAGGGCCGGGACCGATCAAAAAAAAAAAAGACACTAACAAACAGGGAACAGGTAGGTATTATACCTTTAGCTAGTTCTATATATAGTGATCGAGTACTTTAAATGTATTTATAGGGTAGGGGTATCCTTCACATGGAGCCTACTAATCTTGATAAGTACTCTTGATTAAAAAAAAAAAAAAATCAGTGATCAATCAGGAGACAAGAACTACTTGATCATGATTTATGGTCCTCCATGCAACCATGTTAGCCCAAAAAGAAAAAACTTTGGTGATCGAAGTAATAAAGTGGGGTCAGAGAGGCTCAAGACATGCCAGGTGGTGCAATACATATATATACTATGTATAATACAAAATGAATGAATGGGATAAAATGTGCATGCATGGAGTACGTTCGTTTGATAAACTTTAATTTTAAGTCAAGTAGCAGCTAGCTACGTGAGTTATTTTGAGTAATTATACTGCTAGCTAGATTATATCATAAAAGTTTTGAATGGGTCTCATCCAACTACCTAAACCAACCTCTTTTGTTATTTGTGTGTGTCAGTGAGAGATATCGATCTAGAGAGAGAAAGAGAGAGATCTAGAGAGAGAAAATGCGAAAATGCATGCATGGTGGTGATCACAATTGCAAATTAAAAAGCTAGCAGGAAAAGGTACTGATCAGGGTCACGACAGATATAAACATTTTTAGGTACAGATTAAAAGAATTAAGAGGAGAGGCCTGCAGGATATATAAAAGTAAAGCTAGCAGCTAGCTGCGCGCAGTTTATCATCAACGAAAAAATCAAGAGCTAGCTAGATAGCACCTGCTTTCTTCTTTATTACCCATATATATATTTACTATGAATTGGGGGCCGGGATTCCATATATATATTTCGCTGTGTCGGCCTCTTTATACCCATTTGATTCCATCGTAATTTTATTGGTTCTGTTTCTTAATTTTTTAATATTTATTATTATAAGACTAATATATATTGGTTCGATCTTAATTCTTCTTTAATTGGGTCAAATTTGTTTCATTCATCTTAATTAATAAGCACTACAACAAAAATGGTTACACAAATAAACGAGGAGGGGTTGCTCGAATGGTTTCGACTGTGGATTTGCTCTCATAGGTCACTAGTTCGAGTCACCTCAAGGTCATGGGGGATTCTTAGGCGGCCACTTCCTCCATAGGGCCTCGTGGATTAATCGAGGTGCGCGCAAGCTAGCTCGAACACCAAAGATATCAAAAAAAATAAAATAAACGAGGAGATCAATTAGTGACAAATGAATAAAGCAGTAGTATATGGTTTCTTATTTACTGAGCTGCTGTTTGTTTCAGACTATTTCAGCAATCATATATGAAAAAAAAAATACAGAACCTGAGTTCTCTTTCTTGCTCAGCCGGACCAAATTTCTCCTTCTCCGTAAAAATGATCTCCTATTGTTAAAAGGATTTTGTTAATGTGTCCTCCAAATGTTAAGGTTAAAGGGTTAGTGTACGTGTTGTTTAGTCTTTCAGTTGTCTAAATGGGCTAGTTTCATATAAATATGTTATATTCACTATTTAGATCATATTTAAGAAAATATCAGCTCAATGACTTCTAGTACTACAAACACTTAATCTAGAATTTAATAGTGTGAATGAATAATTTACATTTTGAAAAAAAAAATAAAAAAATAGAGGGTTAGAGATCTCTAATTAAACTGATTTTTAGTGGAAATCATCTAAGTAATGATAATATTATATGTAAAAAATTAAGGGCCCGTTTGGTTCGCGATTGGAAAACATATTTTCAAAAACTAATTTACACCTAAACTAATATGCATTTTGTGTTGTAAAATTTTCCAAAATAGCTTTGGGTGGGTTTGTAGCTTTAACTCTTCTTTGGTTTAGTCCTACATTGCTTGGGAGACTTGGAATGTTGAGGTTTATAAGTGACTACACTTATTAGAGTTTATCTTTTAAGTGTTGGGTCCTCATTGGAATTGATAAGGTGGTGCAAAGCACCACCGCACACGCGCACGCACACGCGCACGTGCGTGTGCGAAAGGGCGATTGGGCGTTTAGGGCGCATTGGGCGCTTTTGTGGCGCACTTTGCACTTCGCACGTGCGCATCGTCGCTAGGAGCTATTGGAGCCTTAATCTTTTCCAAAAATGAGATGGTGTCACTGTAGTATCGATACCAATAAGGTTGGTATCGATACAAGCCAACAGATGAGGCTAGTATCGATACTGACTAAGTCAGTATCGATACCTGCTGAAGGGGTGCGACTGGTAGTGTCCAGTTCACGCCTGTATCGATACCCATTCAGTGGGTATCGATACCAAGGTGATCTGGAGTCGTTTTTGAATGAGTATCGATACCCATTCAGTGGGTATCGATACCCCCTCGCACCAGTTCAGAAAAGTCACCATTTTCACTCCGAAATGGTGCCTCCAAGGCTATAAATACATGGTTTCTTGGCCATTCTCAATACACTTCGAAATCCTAAGAAAACCAAAGCATAGTTAGAGTATTTTGGCATTATCAGAGATCAAAAAGATTGTTCTTGAGTTGTGATCGAATCTTGCACATTCGAACTCACAAATCCTACGGTTAGACTCCATTGTATCCTGAAAACATATTTCGTATACCCTGGTGCAATTATAGGGGTGAAATATTGTTTGAAAGATAGCGTTTACGTGCCTTGGAGTTCTTGAATCGTTCTAGTTTTCTTTACTGTCCCTACAATTTTTCCAACAATTTTCAAACAATATTTTCACAAATGGAGGGAACAGTGTCACAATCCATTCAAGTGATGAACCAAGACTTCACAAGGCTTGAAAGGTTCGATGGAGAAGACTTTACTAGGTGGCAAGAGAAGATGATGTTCTTCTTAACAACATTGAAGCTGTCTTACATTCTGGGCGAGAATCTTCAACCTATTCCTGACGAAACACCGGAAGATTCAACTGAACTAAAGATGGAGAGAATGAAAAGGAAAGAAGAAGAATTCTTATGCCGTGGACACATTCTCAATGCACTTTCCAGCACCATCTATACGGCCCATCGACATATCCAAACTGCTAAAGAGTTGTGGACTACCTTACAAGAGAAATACCGCATCGAAGAGGTTAGTAATCAGAAATTCTTGATCGGTAATTTCATGAGTTTTAAGATGACTGACGATAAGTCTATACTTGCGCAAGCGCATAGTTTTCTTAATATCGTCAGTGATCTTAAAGTGGCAGAAATTATTCTCCCTGTAGAGTTCTTGGTTGGAGTCATCATTGCATGTCTTCCAAAGTCATGGAATGGCTACAAGAAGAAACTCAAACATGATGAGAAGAAGTATACTATTGAATCCTTGCTGTATCACCTTCGTATAGAAGAGGATTCACGGAAACGTGAAGAAAAATCTGAGGATCTTTCTAAGGCAAACATGGTTGAGGATAACAAATCCAAGCATACCAATCTGAAGCCAAAGAATGACAGCAAGTTCAAGAACAAAAACAAGAATAAAAAGAATAAGGGAGATTGCTACTTTTGTGGCAAACCCGGTCATTTTGCGAAGGATTGTCGCATCAAGAAGAAAAACTTGAAGAATCAAGCAAACATGACCGAAGAAGGGAATTTCATTGCAACGGTGTCAGAAGCACATAGTGTAAGCAACGACTCTGGTTGGTGGTTGGATACAGGAGCAACCATCCACATATGTAAGGATCGAAAGTTGTACAAAACTTACGATCAAATCAGTGATGGACGTGAAGTAAAAATGGCAAACGATGTCCGCACTAAGGTCGTTGGTACTGGCTCCGTGGATCTCAAGTTTACGTCAGGGAAGACTCTTACTTTAATGGATGTTCTTCATGTTCCAGATATGACTAAGAACTTAGTCTCTGGTGATCTCCTTAATAAGAGAGGTTTCAAACTTGTGTATGAATCGGATAAGCTAGTCTTATCCAAGAATGGAGTTTTCGTGGGAAAGGGTTATTCTTGTAATGGGATGATTCAATTTAACTTAATCAATAAAGTTACTTCTGCTTATATTGTTGAGTCTCTTCCTTTGTGGCATGGTAGACTAGGACATGTGAACTATGGTTCTATAAAGAACATGTCTAACTTAGGATTAATTCCTAAATGTGTTTCCGATAATATTAGCAAATGTATAGCATGTGCACAATCTAAAATCCATAGACCTTCGTTTAAATCTGTTGAGAGATCTTCTGAACTTCTTGATTTAATACATACAGATGTATGTGACTTAAAGGAAACTTTAAGTCGTGGGGGTAACAAATACTTTGTTACATTCATCGATGATTTTTCTAGATATGCTTATGTATATCTTATAAAATCGAAAGATGAGGCTTTTGGAAAGTTCTTAATTTTCAAAGCAGAAGTTGAAAATCAACATAACAAGAAGATTAAAGCAGTAAGATCAGATAGGGGAGGAGAATATGATTCTACTGAAATCACTAAGTTCTGTGAAAATAATGGGATTATCCATCAGTTCACAGCACCCTATACACCTCAACAGAATGGGATTGCTGAACGCAAGAATAGAAGTTTGGTTAACATGTGTAATGCTATGTTGTTAAGTTCGGACCTTCCATTGAATTTATGGGGAGAAGCTATATTATCTGCATGTTACATTCTGAATAGAATTCCTAGAAAGAATTCTAATATTACTTCTTATGAGTTGTGGTTTAATCGGAAACCAAACTTGAGTCGTCTCAAAGTGTGGGGGTGTCTTGCTTATGTAAGAAAAACAGACCCAAAGAGACCTAAACTAGGTGACCGAACAGACAAATGTGTGTTTATAGGTTATTCTAGTAATAGTGTTTGTTATAGATTTCTAAATCTAGAATCGAACACTATTATAGAATCTGTGGATGTAGAATTTTTTGAGAACCTAACTAGAACTAATTCTAAACCTAAAAATTTAGAACAATTAGAGATCCACACAGACCAACCTCAAATTGGAAATGAACCTTTAAATATACATGTACCTGAACCGGTTCACGAACCAGTTCAAGAGGTTGAACCTAGAAGAAGTAAGAGGCAAAGGATAGATAAATCCTTTGGACCAGAATTTCTTATCTACCTTGTAGAAGGAGATAGAAATATGGTGAAAGAACATACAGAATATATTCTGAATGTTGAAGATGAACCATCTACATTCAATGAAGCCATGAGTTCCCGTGATGCTCTTTTCTGGAAAGAAGCAATCGACGATGAAATGAATTCCATCATGTACAACCAGACTTGGGTTCTTTCTGATCTTCCTCCAGGAGCAAAACCCATAGGTTGTAAGTGGATATTCAAGAAGAAGCTGAATGCAGATGGCTCTATTAACAAGTTCAAAGCAAGACTTGTAGCAAAAGGATTTACTCAAAGAAAAGGTATTGACTACTTTGACACATATGCACCTGTAGCTCGGATTTCATCTATTAGAGTTTTAATTTCTCTTGCATCGATCCATAACTTGGTTATCCATCAAATGGATGTAAAAACAGCCTTCCTAAATGGAGATTTGGAAGAAGAAATATATATGGAACAACCTGAAGGCTTTGTCCTTGCAGGGCAAGAACGTAAGGTGTGCAAATTAGTTAAGTCACTTTATGGCTTAAAGCAAGCACCTATGCAATGGCATGAGAAATTTGACAAGATAGTGTTATCTGCCGGTTTTAAAGTTAATGATGCTGACAAATGTATTTACTATAAAACTGATGATGATGCATGTGTATTTATATGTTTATATGTAGATGATATGCTTATCTTTGGGACTAATCTATTTTGTGTAGAGGAAACTAAAAAGTTTCTAGCTTCTAGTTTTGACATGAAAGACTTGGGAGAGGCTGATGTGATCCTAGGAATTAAAATTCTTAGAAGAAAGAATGGCTATGTTTTGACTCAAAATCACTACATAGAAAAGATACTTAACAAGTATAAGTATTGGGAAGATAAACCCGTATCTACTCCAGTAGACCCAAATGTCAAATTAGAAAAGAACACTGGGAGGTGTTTTGATCAGCTTAAATATGCTAGTGTTGTTGGGAGTCTTATGTATGCTATGCATTGCACAAGACCAGACATAGCATATGCTGTGGGATTGTTGTGTCGTTTCACAAGTAATCCAGGGAGAGAACACTGGAATGCTATCTCTAGAGTTCTCAGATATCTAAAAGGTACTATAAACTATGGTTTATATTACCAAGGTTATCCCGCTGTATTAGAAGGATATAGCGATGCAAGTTGGAACAATATTGAGTCCAAATCTAAATCCACAACAGGATGGATTTTCACTTTAGGTGGAGCTGCTGTATCTTGGGGATCCAAGAAACAGACTTGCATTTCTGACTCAACTATGTTAGCAGAAATGATAGCTTTGGCTGATGCTTGCAAAGAAGCAGAATGGTTAAGGAACCTTCTAGTGGATATACCACTTTGGAAGAAGCCTACTCCAGCAATCATGCTTAACTGTGATAGCCAAGCAACTTTGTATAGGGTGGCCAGCAAGACTTACAGTGGTAAGTCAAGACATATAAGTCTAAGACACCAATATCTAAGGCAATTACTCAAGAATGGAGTAATTACGGTTGACTACGTGGAGTCAAACAAGAACCTAGCGGATCCATTAACAAAAGGTTTGTCTAGAGAGATGATCTCTAAGACTTCTAAGGGAATGGGACTTGTGTCTACAGAATTAAATCAATTACCTTTGATGGGAACCCAACCTATGTCTTGAAAAAGTCAAGGTTCAATGGGTACAAACAAGTCAATGAGTGATTATGGAAAACACTAAGAATTATAACTTTCCCATTCTAAAATTCTAGTGTTGGTTCCTGTATGATAGAGGATGGATACATATCCTTAATAAGTCCAAATCTTAAGTAGTGACTCACAGGATCACTTCATGTGGACTTACCTATATAAGTGAAGAAATCAGGCCGTTTCTATGAGAATTAGACACTCTCTAAAGCACTTATGAAATCAGGATATATGCGCATGGCCATTAATGTGCAGGGTAATAAGAACACTCTACTAATGAAACAAGTATGTGCGACAATTCCGGCTTATCCTTAAGAGCCCTTGGTTCAAGATCCGTTCACCATAGCGCTTGGATAAAGCTTTGAATAGTTTGCACTAAGTGAAAGTTCAAGTCCTGAAGACACTTATCATTTATGTACGAGTTTCGCGATAATGCCAAAGTTTGATCTCTTCAGTTTCTCTATCGTTGTAAGAACTACGTAGGCTTGATCCCATTTGGGTACGTAGGTAATCACTTTATGTGATGCAGCTACTCCTTATATATATTATATATTATTTTCAAAACATATATCTATTTTGAAAATGGTGGGGGATTGTTGTAAAATTTTCCAAAATAGCTTTGGGTGGGTTTGTAGCTTTAACTCTTCTTTGGTTTAGTCCCACATTGCTTGGGAGACTTGGAATGTTGAGGTTTATAAGTGACTACACTTATTAGAGTTTATCTTTTAAGTGTTGGGTCCTCATTGGAATTGATAAGGTGGTGCAAAGCACCACCGCACACGCGCACGCACACGCGCACGTGCGTGTGCGAAAGGGCGATTGGGCGTTTAGGGCGTATTGGGCGCTTTTGTGGCGCACTTTGCACTTCGCACGTGCGCATCGTCGCTAGGAGCTATTGGAGCCTTAATCTTTTCCAAAAATGAGATGGTGTCACTGTAGTATCGATACCAATAAGGTTGGTATCGATACCAGCCAAAAGGAAGCCAACAGATGAGGCTAGTATCGATACTGACTAAGTCAGTATCGATACCTGCTGAAGGGGTGCGACTGGTAGTATCCAGTTCACGCCTGTATCGATACCCATTCAGTGGGTATCGATACCAAGGTGATCTGAAGTCGTTTTTTGAATGAGTATCGATACCCATTCAGTGGGTATCGATACCCCCTCGCACCAGTTCAGAAAAGTCACCATTTTCACTCCGAAATGGTGCTTCCAAGGCTATAAATACTTGGTTTGTTGGCCATTCTCAACACACTTCGAAATCCTAAGTAAACCAAAGCATAGTTAGAGTTTTTTTTTGGCATTATCAGAGATCAAAAAGATTGTTCTTGAGTTGTGATCGAATCTTGCACATTCGAACTCACAAATCCTACGGTTAGACTCCATTGTATCCTGAAAACATATTTCGTATACCCTGGTGCAATTATAGGGGTGAAATATTGTTTGAAAGACAGCGTTTACGTGCCTTGGAGTTCTTGAATCGTTCAAGTTTTCTTTACTGTTCCTACAATATTTCCAACATTTTGTACTACATCCAAAACTGTTTTAGGATTTACAATAAAATCATGTATGATTTTACAAAACAAAAAAATGTTGTTTTCTTTATTTTCAATGAAATCATCTAGGATTTTATAGTAAAGTCAAAAAAATAGTTTTAGATATGATACAAAATGTAGTTAATTTAGGTGTAAATTAGTTTTTGAAAATAAGTTTTCCAATCGCGAACCAAACAGGCCCTAACTGATTTGAAAACCTCTAACTTACTAAAAAAATCATATCATTCTAACCTTAACATGTACCCTTACGGCACACGTTAATAAGACCCTTTTTTTCCAAATCAGCATGGGACACATTTTATTGATAGTCAATTGTTGGTGATTCGAAGGGACATAAAGATTTCACATTGAGTGTCCATCTGATCTACCACAAACAGACCTGACAATGAATCATGGTGTTAGTGTTTACTCAACCTTAACTTTGACCCATTTTTTAAATAGTTCAAGTTTTAATTCCAACCCTAATCTTAACTAGTTTGATCTTATCTATAAAAAATAATACAATGAGTCGGGGTCGAGCATGGTTGGCGGGTATAGGATCATCCTAACCATGACTCGTTTATACAAGGCACTTATCGAGATATAGTAGAGTTGATACGAGGCAACTTCACGTGCACCAAATCTTCAATAATGGATATAGTCTGTTTTATGAAGGATTTTGGGGGAGGAATTTGGCGAGGACCAGAGATTCTAGTTTCTTTGGTCTATTTGACTGCTAGGAATTCCTAGAAATATGTTGAAATTAGGATTCTAGCAAATCTCCTACTTTGAGTCCCACCTACCCTCTTATAATTTGTAAGAAACTTATGGAGGATTTTAGAATTTATGTTTAGAGGAATTCTTTTATGATTACCTAACAAATCAAAGCTAGGATTCATGTTTCTTCAAATTTGTGTCTAATAATGTATTTAGACGCTGTCTTCCTAGGGATTAATGGATTCTTAGAAACATGAATTGTGGAAAACTTGGATATGGGTATTTCGTTTAAGTGATTCATCATGTTGAAGTTATTGGATTAGTCTAATCATTAGATATAATCCAAAAGACTATTAGCAAAAGCAAATGTGACATCACCCCTAGCCAATGCATTTTATTTTTTTTACACTCACTCACATGTCGGACCAGATACAATCCAGTTTGGTGCGTACACAAGCACCTCATTTCACAAACCCAATAACACCCTCACACGTGTCATCAAATAACTCCTCTACTCCCCAGGTCCCACAAGTGACCACTCAGATTTCTCATTTCTATCTCTTTATATTAGATCCTTCAACCCTAAGCTAATCTTTGATGGTCCCACCCATTTAGAAAGCAAATGGAAGTGAACCCCACCACTAAGTGCCACTTGACTCAAAAAGTGTCATACTCCGTATATTTACGTATAATACGGTCCCATATACAAATTAATACATCACCAGACTGTGTCAAGTGGGCCCCCGCAAGTTACTTTCCAACGTCCATAAATACCGATCTCTAGCGACTCAATTCTTCCCTTTTCCCTCCCTTCCTTCCCTTTCTCGTTAAGCGGTTTTCCGATCATGTGGTTGTCGGAAGAAATGTTCGGAATACCATATCCGGTTTTCGAAGGCGGTTTTACGCCGTGGGAAAACCAGGAACCGATTTGTATTTCCTTGCCTCAAAACCCTGTCCAATCGAATTCAAGTTCGGACGATCCGAATCGGGCGGTTTCTGAAGCGGACGAGCGAAAAAAGAGACGGATGATATCGAATCGGGAATCGGCGAGACGATCTCGTATGCGAAAACAGAAGCACCTGGAAGATCTAAGGAGCCAGTTGAACCGATTGAAAACTGATAATCGAGAGATGGCGAATCGATTGAGCCTTGTTGTTCAAAATTGTCAACTCGTACGAAGAGATAACGATAAGCTCCGATTTGAATCGGAGATTCTCAGACGGAGATTATCAGATATTCGCCGGATCTTAATTTTACGAAAGCTCCAACAGTTATCAACGAATAAACCCTATTAATTAATTGAGTAATCTTTAACTATAAAAGGTTTCATTAAAACCCTAAAATATGAAATCGAATGAACCTCATCTCTCTCTCTCTATCTTCTTTCTCTCTCTACTTTCTCTCTCTAGATTGATCGATCAACGATAGTACGATGTTAGACTAAAGAGGTGGGGGGTAAAGAATGAACCAGGTCGCGGGTTTTTGGCTACCTTGGGAACAAAATTAAAGTGGTTTTGATGGAACCGGGATATATGAGTCATTTTGTAAAGAGTTTTGGATGTTTTAGTCAAATTAAGCTTTTTGAGTTTTTTTTTTTTTTTTAGCACTTTGAAATATAAAATAATCTACTCATCTCTCTCTTGCTTATATATTTTTAGTAGTAGGTCGTATCATATCCGCCTACAGTACTTATAAAGCCAGAATAAAATTGGTCTGGCCGCTTATGGAATCATTGCCACCTATGCGATTAAGTGTTGTTTTGAAACACCAGTGGGTCCTCTAAAAGAAGCTTTGATGATGTCCTTGACAACGAAATCATGGATGTACTATATCTCATTGTTGTGAACATATTATACGCGAATATGCTAACTACAGTCATAAGACACGCTTAATTATTTATTTTATCATTACAACCTGAGTTTAGTTTAACTTGATACTACTGCTGGTGGATTTTAGGAGCAACTCCCGATCAGCATTCTCTATATGTTTGGGTTGTGCCAGATAATCTTTTCTAGATTAAAAGTTTTAAATGAGTTTTTTTTATTTTTTTTTGAAGATCCATCCATACTCACAAAATATCAGTCCTTTGAATAGATCCTAAACTCTTGCATTGGGTTCAAAGGGTCTGATGTCGACACTATTGACACCAAACATTGGTGTCACACTAGCACAGTCCATCTAGAAATGGAGTAGAGGGAGTCGCTTTGGTTAAAAGTTTTCTACTCGCATTTGTGTAAGTTACAAATCTGCTTTGCTCAAGGAATTTTATAGTCTGCTTGGACAAGGGATTTTAGGGAGAGATTTTGTGGGGACCAGAGATTTTGAGGAAAAATATAACATGATTTTTCCACCAAATCTATGGTCCCCACAAAATCCCTCCCCCAAATCCCTTGTCCAAACAGACTATTAGGTTTTCTATTCAAATCGCTCAAGTTATGATAAACGAAATTTGCAAAATACACCCCAAAACGCCTCCCTTTTAATGGCGCCAATGATATATGTTTATCATCTAGTGATCGTACTCTACACTTTACTAGTATGAGATGAAACTGGAAAATGACTGTTGGTAGAAATGGTAACTAAAAGAGTTGTTTTCTGGCAAATGACAACCCTTCTTTCCTGCAAGAACGTTGTTGCGTTAACTTAATTTCCAATGGAAATTAATATTTCTAACCCTACTTTTTATTAATTCAACCCAACGTTTTATAGAGCCGATCAGTAGCGGACAATACAAAATGATTTACCTATATAGAGCTTGCAGTATAGTCATAAAACGGTTTGTTGGGTTTATACAAGCAGACAAACCATTCTTTAGAATTTGTATTGTTAGTTGGGATGAATAATTTAACCGATCTAATAAAATGTTAATCCCCTTCTTAATTAGCAGTAGTTATTTCCCATAATGGTACTATTGTCCAATTATAAGTCCAGGTAAAGGCGTAGGTAAGAAGCCACTAATTGGCAGAGACAGTTGTAGGAATTTTTTGACAAATTTAGGAACAGGGGCATTTGGTTTCAATACCAATGTTGGTGGTTTCGAAATCAGTTTGCGGTGGAAGTTTTTTGGGCGGTGTTTAAGTCCCTTTGGGTTTAGGAAACTTCTATTTGTGCGTGAGATTGATGAAATCTATAAATAGGGAGGTCCTAGGTCATCGCAAAGGATGTGATAAAGTGATTGAAGAGGAGAAATTCAAATCAAGAGTGTTTGTATTCCTAAAGGTTCAAGGAGAGGTAAACCTAAGGTTTTGGTCTTCTTGTGTGCTTCTTATAGTTGTGAGGGTGACGTTTTGAGAAGTAAGAGATCTCTGTAGTCATCTTTATTGTGTTAATTGAATTGATCATTCTTTTGTCTGAGGTTTTTACTCGAGTTTGGGGTTTTCTTCGTAAATCTTGTGCCTTGTGTGTTTGGTTATGTGTTCATCTTATTTCTTGATATTATGCATGCCCTCGCCGGCCTCCAACATTTTTAATTTATTCGATGAAAACAGTAATTAAACCCAAGTCTATTCCTTAGTAACCGGAACCTTGGTATATAGGTGATGCTCCCGCTTCGAACCACGTCCCAACGCTCCTGCTTCGAAGGCATTTCGGAAATTAAGAACATTTTTCAATCAGTCGCTATGATGCTCCCACTCCCGCTTTCGTTCTCGCTCCCTTCCCGCTTTCGTTCCCTCTCCTGCTCCACGCTCTGGTTTCTTACCTCTATTCTAATCAACAACAAGTGACCAGTTAAGCGGAGTCTGAACTTAATACCTCATGCATTGGTATTTTCTCTCTTCTTTTTCTTCTTTTTTTTTCATGGTCTTTAAGTCGTCAACTATTTTATGCTCTCTCAGTGTCAAGTACGTATTAGACTTGCCTACCCCTAATCTTTTATTTATTTATTTTCTAATTTTTCTGTTATTTTTAAATGACAACCCAGGAAAAGATATCAAACCTCTCATTCGCATAATTTAGTCACATGTTGAATAGGTAATTTCTAATCTTGATCATATCCAGATGAATATGTTGTAGTACCAACAAAAAAATTTCATAACTTCAAGAAAAAGAAGGAGCCCATAAAATTGGACTTGTCAAAAAAAAACACTACAGTACTACTGAAGCTTAGGTGCATGTATTAACTAACAATGCTTATAAGCAAAACATTGAATTTGGATGATGAGAGAGAAAGAAGAGAGAGAGAGACCTTTAATTCCTTGCTTTTGCTTAACTTGCTTTGTTCTTGTTGATATTGATCGAGGGGTTGGTGAGTATAGATTTGTAGGGCACACATCAAATCAAAATCATTCCAAACAGAGACAAAAGGGGCCATGAAAGTATTGAACAAAGACTTGAATTGACTTGTTCTTTTCTTCGTTCTGAAGTTCTTACAAGTTTTGAGTTCATGAACGCTTGTCACTCAGTAGAGGGATGATTTAATCATTTAATTATCCTTTTTGTATAGAGTCAAAGTTGATGAGATTAAGTTTAGAGAGACATAAAAGATGATTTGATGGCATCACTTGGAAAAGCCAGAAGACATATCTTTGTGCTTTATCCATATCTTGTCCTTGTAATACAGTAGTGGGTTTGGTAACATGTGCGTTATCTTTTATAAGATTAATACGTGAAAACGATGTTTATGATCTATTTAAATTTTAAAAATTTAGAACAGTAGAAAATAAAGCGTTGTTGAATGAGTCATTGTGTATTGAGACTGGATCAATTGTCGTGCTCAAAATTGCCGCAACGAAACTTAAACCCACATCGAGATAATGGAAGGGTGTGAGGAATGAGAATGATCCTTCAGCATACAGATCATCATTAGATTTACTGTCATTCTAAAACTTTTAACCTCATTAAGAGTGGAAAATTTACACCCATAAAACACTGAACTTTCAACCTGGTTAAATGGTATGACTTTTGACGAAGATGATCTTTACAGTGAAGAGAATCAGCTCTTATCCCTTAGATCATCTAGACGTTGAGGAGATCATCGTAAAAAAAAAAAAAAAATCAGCCCTTGGATCAATTCCATATGACCACATTGGCAAGTGTAACCCAAGTGTAAACAAATAAATAATATAACAGAATATATTCGATATTTCTTAAAAAAAAAAAACACGCAACTTCATACACGGCTCCCATGCGGCTCAAAATTATCCGCATAGGAGCCGCATATATATATAGAGAGAGATATATAATCATTTGAGACCAAATAAAATGAAAAAGAGATAGAGATCGTCATAAGAACTATTGTAAATCTTAAAGACAAGTTTTTTTTTTTTTTTATAGAAAACTTCAAGAACAGTTGAAAAGATGAATTTATTGCAAGGGTCCAACCGTACTATTTGAACACCAAGATCGGGTGTTACCATTGTAACACAGGACTATGGGGACCACAAAGTTATAGTTCAAGAGCTGAAATTTTGTAAGGTTATTCTCCTCACTACATCGTCACCACAAAAAATTAGTCCTTTCTAAAACTTCTAACCCCATCAAAAGTTGATGGAAAGTTGATTGAAAATTAACAGTGAGAAATGAGCGGTGAAGAAAAAAGTAACTTTTGATGAGGTTAGAAGTTTTAAAATGAACTAATTTTTTGTGAGAACGATGTACATACTAAGGAGAACAACTTCACAAAATTTCAGCTCTTGAAGTCTAACCATGTGGCTCCACAGTTTGGTGTTACCAATCTACATGTTCAAATAGCAAAATCCTGCAAGGATTAGAAGGATTTATACATCTCAACGTAATCTTAAAAGACAATGAAAATATTATTAAAGAACTAGAATATTAGGCCACGTTTTTTAACATTAGCCTTAAGTGCATAAAGCTGTGGCCCCTTTCCTTTAGTTTGTGCTTGGTATCTCGTCAATATTCGCGGGTGCAATTATTAAACTAATTTGCAATAACCCCATATGAATTTAGTAAAAGAAGATAGTTAAGATTTTGAGGCATTTTAAAACTACAAATGTTCATATAGAATTTTTGTCTGTTAATATTCACAAAAAAAAATATACCACGTATCAAGCTGGGCCTTAATTTTTTTTTTTTTTTTGTTGGAGACTAATGTTCAAGATACATATTTAAGGACGCACAAATACATCATAAAAGACGAGTGAGAAGCGCAAAGACTGCCATTGTAACCGCCACCGTAGGGCTATCATAACTATTACATGGGATAAGTTGAGCCTTAATTGTATAGTCCGAATCATACACTTTCATGTGTCTCAATTTCAAATTAATAGTATCTAAACAACTAAAACCTATAATTGGTGTTCATGACGTGCAAATCACATTTTCTCGGGACTATTTGATTGAGTACCATCTATATGAACCAGTTTCCCAATTGAATACTTCTAGTGATAGGATCCAAACGAATGTGTTCTACCAATTTGATTCACATAATAGAGATAGATCAGGATGTGAGTTTTGGTGTGGATGCATCAAAAACTATAAGTGGCTCACAAACATAAAATATCCTGATCAAAGAGAGAACTGCCAAAAAGAAAGTGAAACACGGGAAAGGAATTAGGGTTCAAGTCATAAACGAAAACGCCCCCTATACTACTAACGTTAGCTCAGTTCTTTCTTTTTTTTCTTTTTTTCTTTTTGTTTAACCTTGAGCTCCCGAGTGTTCAGCCACAGGTTGGACACCATTCATTCAGATGGGGTATGGCATGAAGGTCCTACCGCTAATAAGCACTTAAGAGTGCTGTAAAAAGAAATGAGGACCCAACCTCGTTAAATCGAGTTTCTAAACGTAATGCCTGTAGAAAGCTCTGGTTAGAATCTTTAGCTATAGAAATAGTACAGATGAGTCGAAATAACTTGATTCTGATGTGGATGATATATCTTTAGATGGTGTACCATTCAAACTTATTCTAAGCAGTTCATTTTTCACCCTGAACTTTAATGTTTTAATAGAGTAATAAAAAAAAATTCCTAAGAGAGTAGCAAGAGATATAACACAGTCTCCCTGCCCCCAATTTATACTCTTCTGACTTCTAACACAGGCTTAAACTTGCAGTTCATGTCCACATCAACATTCTTAAACCTTCCAAAACTTTTTAACATGACAGCTTAATTTCTTTCCTCAACAGGAGACCCTAAGATCAGTAGTAAACAAGCTTGTTTCTGTTGATAACCAAATGATGAACTCTGATAAAACATCTTCTGAAGATGGAAGGTTAAGTGCTTTTCAGATGGGTCGAAGGAACCACTAAATGGCAGTACTGAATCAGTTCTCCAAAGCCCACGTCATGAGCAATACCAAGTGAGTGTCTACACCGTCTCAACTGCACTCCTTCTTGACCTTTTCTGCAGATACTTCCCAAGCCTTTACAACACTTCAACTTGAAGAAACAAAGGGTAAGAAATGGGTTTTAAATCTCTCCCTTGTGTTCTGTCCAAACCATGATACTTCATTGAATCAAACAGAATACAAAATTCTAATTTTCACCCACAATTGAATATCAACAAAGTGCGAAAGGATTCCACCAGTTATAACACAAAAGGGTTCCCAGGGGCACAAAACTCCAAATAAGGATAAGTCATCGTCTATGCAAGAGGATTCAAAGCAATGTATTTGAATGACATTGGGTTCATAATATCAAGTATAAACATGCGAATAACAAGCCAACATTTCCTGGGATAAGGAAATGATTCTGCAAATAAGACGAGTTGGAGAATTTTTGGTAGAAAATTCAAAAAGAGGCAAAGTGTTTGCAAGAGTTGTCTGTAGTGGCTGAAGTATTAAACTATGGGCTGAAAAAGTGAGATTATTGGGAAGTCAAAGCATGAGAAAGAAATCGGCCCACAAGCTCTAATTTCACTACTTTCAGAAGGATCCTAGACCAGAAGAAAATATACAAATACAAAGATTATTTCAGAAGAAAATGCATATAGTGATCCAAGGTTTATTGACATTGATGGTAGAAGATAAATTTCACTCCCCTTCATATGTTCACTTTATTTATTGTTCCTAAGCCCATTCTCTCTAAACAGATTTCGGTAGTACCTGTATTTCCAAAAATGAAATGCATGTGAGGTCTTTAGCTCATAAATCATTCACTTTCCCCAGGCCAACCGGCACTCATTCTTCCAATTGTGTAAACGACCTGTCAGCTTTTGATACTTTTTAAGTCATGACAGGCAGTGTTTTTTGTAGTTTTGTATACTTTTAATGTTAGAGAACATTCAACTGTTCTCAACAGAAAACCAATATATATATAGATAATAATGAATGCCTTTATCACTAGATAAGGAAAAAAAAAAAACTTCACATGATATAAGAATAACGGTATTAGTTACTAAAGAAACAAATACTAGCAAAAGCAAAATCTTGTATCTTATTTTTTGTGTTTGCCAAATAAGACAACCCTACCTGTGTCAAAATTTCACCCTCCACCTATATAATATTCAACATGTATCCAAGTAGTTCGCAAAATCGCTATCCCTTTCTGTGGAAAGCTCATCTAAGGGAACTATTTGATGCATTATCATTGACATCTCTACAAGAACTCACTTAAAATCCATTTTTACATCATACCTGGTGAGCTCTTCCATGCAGCTTGCGTTGAAAATATAGTTGTGAAAATATGGTTGCAATAGAACTTTGGATCAAGAAGGTAATGCTTACCAACCAGGATTCTTTGCAGTAACTCCATTCTGACACTATTGTCTAGCCTTTGCTGTTCCTGCAGATACGGCTAATGTTAGCTTTATGGAACTGTAATTTTGTTCGAAAGAATATTAGCTTAATGGAACTGTAATAAAACCCCTGACTAAGCAAGCAACGACCAAGTTCCCCAACCACCACTCACCCACAACCTTTGGAAAGAAAGTAAAAGAATACACAAGAGGAGAAAAAGGACTTCAGGTTTGTTATATCATATAATCAAGAAGTCAACCCAGCCTCTGATATTTTTGTTGCTGCAATAGATTTCTTGCTACCTAATGTAAAAAGGAGAATCTTATCTTCTTTTGACACAGGCATGGTGTCAAACACACTCATATCATACCTCGTTCCTTGTGTTAAAGAATCATTCTTTAAAAAAATTCACCTTAAATTATAATCTAAAAATATGTTGATCTACATTAAGATCATATAAACCATACACCATAAATAATAACCTAGATTCCTATCAAAAAAAAATAATAATAATAACCTAGAGAAAATCATTTTAATGATGATTCATTCGGAAACGTGTGTTGGCATGCGTGAGACAGAACTATGGCACCAAGTCCACACAACAAATTCTTTAACGGCAATTCGGAGATTCCTTGTCACACTGCCCCTTATCAACATAAAAATGCCACATTCAACGCTAACACAATTCAAATCAATAAGGCACATTTTGGTGTTTGTAGTCCTGAGTAATTTGTAACCCAAATATCCACTATATCATCAATATGTCATGTACCAGTAGCAACACAAGAATTCCTGTATCCAGTGCTTGACCCGCTTCCAAGTTTATTCTAAATTTGAAAAAATTAAACACGCTCAACGCCTTAAAAAATTACTCAAGGAAACCAGATAAGTATTCATCAGGTATCAAATTTTCATGGCACAAAGGGAATGAAGGGTCAGTTTGAGAGACAAACGCTTTGAAGATGGCCCCTTGATTCCTATCATCCTATGGATTCTTTTTGAACACTTAATCTTCCATTAGACTAACGAGAGCAGTATACCTGCACGTATCTAATAAATACAGCTTGGTTTCGACCAGAAACTAAATAGGTAACTTGTGACAAGCAAAAACATTGATGATGATTTAAGAGTGCATACTGCATCCAACATGCTACAAACAATTACAACAAAAAGATTTATAATCCAAGGGTAGCATTTTTCACTAAGACACATCTCTTGCATGAAATACCATAACATAGGGTTGTGAGTGTAATCAGTTCAAAAGCATCGCAATAGAAAAACTAACATAATAGCTAAACGATATTAAAGATATTAAACATTAGAATAACCAAAATGATTTTTGCAAGGGCGGGATAAAGGGAACTACCGAATTTCCCCATCCTCTCCTAGTTCCCCATCTTCAAGCTCCTCATGAGTGCCATTTCTACGGGAACCATCCCTATGGTCTCTCCTATGTCTCTTATGCCCCCCTTCACTATCTGATTCAGGTGTGTATGCATGCTGTCCAGATACAAAAAAGGAAAATATTCAATTATTTATCACAATGCTCAAAGTTAGAATGCCTTGAACAATCAAGAAATGAACTCATAAGTCTACCTTTCTTGATTTTTTACGGGAACTGCTATGTCTACGTGACTTCTTAGAATCTTCTTTCTCCTCCTTCTCAGAGCTCAAATCATCAGCCGCACTTTGGTGTCTCTTTCGGTGTTTCCTATCCTTGTCTTTTTCCCTTTTTCTCTCCTCTTTCATATCAGTTACATCAACACTTTCACTCTCTGTTTCGTCCTTCTTCGAGCGCTCCTTCTCCTTGTCTCTTTCACGATCTCTCTCTTTTTCCTTTCTTTCCTTCTCCTTCCTCCTCTCTTTTTCCTCTCGTTCTTTTTCCTTCTTTGCCTGAGATAGAACATTGATAAATATGTATTATAATAAATACCAAAAGAAAAAAGATAGACAAAGTGCTGAAATAAAAGATTCCCCAGAAGTTGTGATGATACTTAAATTTCCTTAGTTATTAAAAGCAGTTGCGAACATAATGTTAGCAATATGTCTCATATTAACTTCCTTTTTTCTAAATAAATAAGCAGCCTCATTACAACCATAAGACTTTCAAGAATTGAACTTTTCATTTTAAAGTAAAATACAACTTCTCAGCATCAGGCCTTCACAAGAAAGTTTAATAACACAGGCTCAGAGTAACAGATTCCCTTCCTAGAAAGTGAATTTTGGGCAACTTGCTGTCCAACATTGGGATAATGCATTTAGCGAACGATACTATGGAAATATGTAGCAGATTTTGTTGGAATACATAAAATCTAGGTAGTCGGACTTGGCCAGACTCGCCGAGTTACTCGCGAGTAACTCGGGGCTCGGGACTAGACCGAGCCAATCCCCAACCGAGCCAGCAATCCAGTCAAGAACCGAGTAACTCGGCAATTTTCCAATGACTCGGGCGAGTTTCGTTTATGTTGAATCGGCGAGTCACTCGTTTGTGACTCGGCTCCCAACCAAGCCAGAGATCCAGTCAACAGTCGAGTACATTGTATGAATTTTCTGGCTTGTCAGGTCTCAAGGGGTATGTTTGTCTAGTCCTCCACAACATTGTCTAACACCAAGACCTGAGTTTCGCCACACTCAAAACCATGTGTGGCAAGCTATAAGGTGCAGAGTGACTTCAACAGAACCTAAACCAAAAAGAAGTATATATGCATAATTTGGCGTTCATTTTTTTTTTTTTCATTTTTGAGGATATTGTCACACGAAACTACTCTAAAAACAAAACAAAAAAAATTGTGAAATCCCAGAATAAGATTTTAGTCAAAAGTTTGCATGCACATTCGGTATTGCACGAAATTTGATGCTTGCAGATCAAGCTTATGCGTAGAGACGAGTAGACTAAGAACCCATTCCAGAACCTATCTTCCTGACGCAGCTAGTGTAGAATACATAACTAGTTTATAGTAAACCAGTAACAAATCCTATCACCTACACTTCCGAATAGTAACAAGTATCACAGGAACTTCACTGATATCTCATACGCAAATATTTTAAAAGCAGTATCTAAAAAGAGGAAAGTAGTACAAGGAAGTGTTGAAAACATTCATATACCTTTTCTTCCTCTCGCTTCCGTTCCTTTTCTTTAGCCTTTTCTTGCAAATGTGTAATATATTCCTCAAAGATCTCCCTCTTGAAGCTCTCTTCCACAATGGATCTAGACAAGTATATACCACCAATTATGATATCGAAAATGGAGATTTGGCAGATGAAGTTTGAACAGTTGTGCAATACCTGTACTCTTGGCTGTCCTCAAAAAGTGACTTGCAATCCTCCCATTTTGAAGATGCCGTTATATCCTATGTTGAAAAAGATAGTTGCTTAGAGACTTTGCTTAAGTGAACATAGACTAATAACTGATGAAGTATTGCAGAGTAATAACAAAAAATGTCAGCGTTAGTACATAGCCTCGTTATACCTTGATGGAGCGTAATAGATCAGAAAAGTCATCAGCCAGACGTTGACGCTTTTTAGCTTCTTTCTCTTCCTTCTCCTTAATCCTTTCTAGCAACTCATCAAATACAAGCTGCAAGACACATTAGACATCAGAATACATTCATGAGTTTGATCAGTAACACTGCACAGAATACATTGGATGCTCCAACCAGTAAAAGTGGAAAACTATTCACAACATAAGCAAGGCCACTAATGATCAATAGAAAAGGCAATTACCTGCAAGTTGATATCTGATACTGGTGAAGAGTTCACATCCTCTGAGATAGCAGCCTTGAAGTCTTCAAAAGTCCATGTAGATGCTATTGTTATCTGCAAAGAGAACCAGCATTTGAAGCAAAGAAATTTTGGAATGTATTGAACAATTGAAATAAAATATTACCTTTCCTAACTTCATAGCGTCTTTTATCCGAGTCTTATCTTCACGAAACTGTCAGGACAATGGAAACGTGTTAGACAGCAGAAAGCTTACAAAATTTCCATAGTGAACCGCTTGACACAAAAGGATGTTGTAACAACTATGTAAACCTGTGAAATATCCTTGAAATAGAATATTGCACAAAGGAAAGTTGCTTCAAAGGAAGACATGCAAAAATTCTTACAAGATATCTCTACTTCATCACAGTGTAACCACATAAGTGCTTCCTTAAATAGCAAATTACAAGTTTTTATTACAGTGGTCAACGGACCTTGCTTCACAAAAACATTTTAATCCCAAATTTCCACCTAAACATTAGATATGCCCCACAGAAGGGCCTCTTAACATTCTCTGTGAAGGATACTTAACTTCTTTTTATTTTGGTATACTACTATAATCCTTGATCTGGTCAAAATTCTTATCTTCATGGTGCATATTTGAACTTAAAGCTTGGAGTGGGCAAAAGGCCACTTTGCCCTCACATTTGACTATTCAACAGTTACATAAAGGACTTCTGGGGTTTACGAACCATAGTTAGCATATTTGCTCTGAAAACACGAATAATTCGCGAATTTTTGTTATTGGGCTGCAAACAACTTATTCAGGCAAATCTTTCAAAAGAACGGATAATATTCGGCTTTTCAAAATGAAACGAATAAATCGGGTATCTTCTGAAAGACGTGTGAATTCGGATCATAAAGTCGGCTAACAGAAACTCCTTTCCGTTAATTTCTGAGCCTCTAACACTATACTCCAGTAAAAAAGTAATCCACTTTCTATTAAAAACAAAAGTCAGACTCCTTTTTCTTTTCTAATTCCATGTAAAACCTTCCTCAGCCAATCAGTGCCGATTCCAGCTGGCAAAATCACTACTCATGTCAACTTAAAATTTGACACCTAATTTTCACAAGAAATATATTTTAATACATGTACTTGGGGTATTTCATTCTTATACAGGACGAATTTTTTATCGAATTTTTCACTCGTGGAAACGAATGGTACACGAATATAGTTGTTGGAGACCTTTTACTGTATACCGTTTGCTTGACAGAATTCTTGACCGGATTTCTTGTTCATCAAAGCGAATAATACATGAATATTGGGTATCACGATTTATTGCCGTATGCCGAATTGCTAACTTCGTTTTGAACCCCAAAATGCTAAGTACCCCCTCCCCATACATATGGACCACATCCTCCTCATACCTTACCATATCTAATTTCAAACTCTCTCACCCTCTCATTGTTATCAGAATTCCAGTTTAATTAATTTCCAATTACAAAACAAATAAGTCCAAACCCCCTCTCAACCTTAAGTGACCAAGATAATGAAGATTTAAAGGATTGGTTCGTTGCAGACGAAAAGGAGGAAGCAGATGACCTGACAGTAGAAAATATTGGAGAAGGAATGGATAGACAAGACTATGGATAGTTTTTACTTGTTTTTATCATTTTAAATTTGAGGATATGACTGAGTTGTGCAAAAGATAAATAGATAAGTAGATGTCAACCTAGTCAGGATATCAATGATGCAATTCCTAAATCATATAGAAAATAACTTCAAAATTGTAACTAAATTTCTATTTGAAAATTTTGAGCAACGATAATGCAAACATACATTAACAATTAAATTTGAATATCAAATAAAATTTGCACATTTGATTTGACCTTTAAATTATATTCTAGAATTTTGTAATGTGACACTCGATAACTGGTAACAAATGCAATTTCTTAGATTTTTTTTATTATTACTTTATGATTTTTTACAATTATATAGCAACAATTTTTATACAATTTTAATGATATGGGTCATGCCTGAAGCTTGAACCAATGCGTAGCTCGAGCTAGCCCAAAGAAACCCGAAGATAATGGGCCTCAGGCTAGGGCAGCACCTCGAGTTTCCGTTATTGGCTTGACCTTAAGGCCAAGCTCAAACTATAGCAACTGAACTTTGCCGGTTCCGAAGGGAGGGTGACCCCAGCCAATTGCCAACCCTATTACACCAGACAACAACCTAAAACTTTGCAGTGAAAAAAAATCAACTAATAATCAAAATAGAGAACAGATTCAATTAAGCAACTACAAGGCAAAGCATGGAAGAATAACCTGTTTCTCTAGTTCTTCGGCAACATCTTCAAACAAATCCTTTGGAGTTGAACCAGATGTGTTCGACGACACAGCAATATATGCTGGTAAATCCTTCACCTGAAAACCAAAGCGAGATGAAACAGATCAAAATATATTAAGAAGCCAGATGTAAATGCACATAATAATCAATGCAAATAATAATCCATCCTCATTTTTCAGAGAACATTCATACTCTGTTAAGTCTAAAAATCAAACTAGGAAAAGATACCTTCATACAATAGTCGCGCCAGTGAATTTTAGCTGTTAGAATGCCAGCAGCAACATGCCCTTCCATCAACTTGCGGAACTCGTCGCGGTTTTTCCTCTCAGCGCGTCTCAATTGCTCCTGCATTTTTTGTTACAAAGACAAGAATAAGAAAAGGATCCCAAAGTCCAAAAAGGTTATAGTAACCAACAAATAATTCTTTGATCTACCTTTTGTATCTTCCTTTGCTCTTCCTCCTCCTTCTCTAATTCACGTATATATTCCTGCAACATAAGACAAAGTCAGCACAAACTTCCAGGGAACAGAGTCAATAGTTAGATGAAGAAAATCACCTGAAAAATTTCCAAGCGGTCAATTTTTTCAAGCCGTGAACATCTTTCATCATCCTCCAAGCGGTCTTGAACTTTCCGCCACTGGCTGTTGGGCTGTAACAAGAAAAATTAATAATAGGATAAGTAATTACAAGCTCTACAACAGAATTGTGAAGTCCAGTGAACGCATAAATAAGGGAAGAACCCAAATCCTACAAGACATACTTTAATAAAATCACAAGATTCCAGAAATTGTCTGTACTCCATTATATTCCGCTTATGCTCCTCCTGTGCCTTTGCCTTTTCCTACATGAAACCCAGACATGAATAATCAGCATATGCAGTCTATAAAGTGCTTTGCAGCTATTAAGAAAATAAAGGAAAAGTGATTGCCCATAAGATGGGTAGAAAACCAACATAATCATAATTGGGAATTGCCCACGAAAAAAAATGAGCTTCAATGTTTGAGGAAATTTTGAACCTGCATTGCCCATGAAGAATAGTACAAGCAATTGGTGTAGCACAATCTTCTAAACATATTCACTGTAAGTTTTCTCTAATAATGTTTTGAACCTCCACACTCCATAACCAAGATGCCAAAAAAATAACATCAAGGTATTCATCTTAAAGTGCACAATTGGTAATTCTATCAGGTTAGGCAGAACATCTGCAGTGAGCAAGTTTATGCATGATTAACTGTCCATTTACTCCAGTGCCAATTTTAAAGAAGCCTATCTAGTTCATGGAATGTGGATCTAATGCAGAATACTAAAATGATGGCATTTTTGTTGAACCAACTGGAGGGTAACCAAAAATGACGATGGATGGATGATCCGACCGTGTAACTTGATTACATCAAACGTGTTTTTCTTCATGTGATCCGATGTGCCTGACAGAATCCTCACAATGGATAATTTGATAGTTTATGTTCTCAATGAATCATAAGACCAGTCCCTTTTGTTTAGTTTTACAACCATTTTTCTTACAATATTTGGTGTAAGGCAGTCTTTAACATTAGTCTTTCTGGACTATCAAGGACTGCCACTCAAAAGTATTTAGAAAGAAAGGAATCGAAGGAGGATGTATTCTGAGAAAGATGATTCATTCACTATTTTCTTAGTGTATTCGGAAAGAGTGGAATAACCTAACCTTCGAGGGTAGAAAGTCCTACTATGGGATGATGGAATCGAAGATGAAAGGGAACATTTACTCTTCGTCTGCTTCTATGATTAACTTCAGGGATTATGGTTACGAAGACATTTTTAAATAGGAGGAAAAGGTAAGGAGAAAGTGATTGTAATTTTATTGTTTTGCTTTATGAATCTCACTCACAATGAGTCTGTAGATTCTTTGGGGTTCTTTCCCTTTTAATCTTATCCATTTTTTCGTCAAAAGTGTACCAATTTCCTTATTCTATCAACATGTCTAAAAAAGAATATCAGTACAATACTACAATGCACATCTCTATTGCATGATACCATGATCATTAGCAAGGAAATTTAAAGAAACCATAAAATGAGTTGAAGTACACATTCTGAACTTTTAAGTTGCATATCCACCCCAAGCACATGATACATCTATAAACTAGAGGTTACTAGTTGATGCATCAGAAAGTTCAAAATATGATGGCAAATCTCTCTTGCATATGCATGTCAACTCCCTTCCCACTAAGATGTGTGCCCCCACTATCAAAAAGAATTATTGTCTAAATTAAGTATGTTTACGCCATTCAAGTTCAAACAGAACATACTGAAATAATGGTGGTCTAGGTTAAGGATTATAAGTGAAGATGAAGGCCAAATAGAGCAAGACTAGAAGCAAGTGGTGACAACTGACAAATAACTTGAAATAGTTCATATCGACAGGGATATGGTTCTAAATAGAATGTTACAAAACCGAAAAGTATTCTAAGCAGTTGCGACGACACTCAGATAATGTTCATAAAGGAATTAAATGCATATCCAACAAATGAGGAATTGAACTTGCACAATTGTACCTTTTTCTGAAGTTCAACTAAATAATTTTCAAAAAGATCTTCACGGTCCCTAGCTCGCTCGACAGCTTTGAACCGTTCATCATCCTCGAACATTGTTACAGCTTTGCTGGATAAATGGAGAAAACATCTTAGCATGTCAAAGTGGACAATGAATTTCCAATAATCATGTTAGAATGATGAACCACACTAACCACAAGTCATACTAATATAATTATATCTCAATACTATGCAGAGAAAGAGATTACCTCCATCTTGTGGACGATGTAAGCTCTTTGGACTCCTGTAAAAATGTTCAATCCCAAAATGCATCAGAAACAGAAGAGGTACTAAAAGAGATCTCAAGGAGAACTGTAACTTACTTCTAACATTTTTGCAAATTCTTCCCGTGCCTTTTTTTGTTTAATACGCCTTTCCTCAGCCTCCTGTTTTTTCCTCTGCCCCAAATACTGAAAGAAAAAAAATATTTAACAAGGACAACAGCTAGAGTAGGTCAACCAACGATACTACTGAACCAAACAATCATAATATATAAAAAGAATCTCACTATAGTGTACATCCTTGTAAAGGTTTACCTCATTAAATGCTTGCTTCCGCTCTCCGAGTGTTTTCAAAGCACCATATCTTTTGTCATTTATTATTACTCGCATAGCCTGAGATTTCCTTTCAATATCAATATGAAATCACTTCCATAGAGACAGAAAATACATTGAAGATTATACCATAATCAAGTTACCTGATCCCAATTCCAGTCAGATTCCACATTTGCAGATTCCAAGAGTGCTTTAAATGCATTTTTCGCTTCCTAAAGGATACAAAGTAGAATCAGTAAGTTCGCATCATACAAAACAATAAAGAAACTGTAGAAGGGAATTTTTTTTGTAGGTACCTGCTTATTAGCATAAATCAAGGTTTCCTCATCAACTGCTTTCTCCTCTGATGGAGTAACATTAATTTTTCCAGCAACTGCCATTCCTTTTCTGGCTTCCTGCAAGGATAGACCAAACTAACATCGCATTACAAGCTATCAACAAAGCAGCAATAGCTACTATTATGCAAACTCATAAAAGAAAGAACTTAAAAGTGGAAAATAGTGATTCTCTACAAAGATTATAATGAGAATTCCCAAACATCGTCCACTCAGCATAAATAATAAAGGTTGTTTGTTCTATAAACTTCTAATTTGAAATTAAAATTTGAAACTCATATCAAACCTATTTATTGCGGAAACCAACTCAATAGTAAACTGAAACAAGAAAACTTTAGGAAATGACAAGTATCCAAAATGCTCAACATTAGGATACTCTTAATCTGATATGAGAAAATAAATGTACCTCTAAATCCTGGACAGAAGCTCCATCTAAAGAATTTGCGACATCTTTGGGAGCTATGTTTTCCAAGGTACTCCTGCGAATATTTGAAATATAAAAAGAAAAAATGATAAGCACATTCCAAACTCATAGCCAGATCTTTAAAATCAAAAGGAAGCTACAGATGTCTATACGTTGTCGTCGTAGGTGTGGTCGAAGCAGCAGGAACTCCAGCATTTCCAGAAACAGGATTCGGTAAAGCAGTGACAGTTGCCACCGGAGACTGAACTCCAACTGCATCCGTTGATAAAGCAGAAGACAGAACCGGAATAGATGGTGATCCAGAAGCCATAATAGGAGGTGGATTTACAACAGCAACACTAGGTGTCACCGGAACGGGGCTTGATGTTGTCCCAGATGTTGCAGAAGATGGGATCGATGGTGTTTCAAGCGATGGGACATTGAGAGAAGCAGGGGTTTGAGAAGTCACAGCACTTTCTGACTGTATCCCCTGACTAGCTACCTTTTCTGCTTGATCGCGAGCCAACTAGAAGCATTTGCAAAGTAGGGTTAGAAAAGTTAAAAGGAGGAAAGAAAAAGTAGAGATAGTTAACCAAAATTTTCTCAAACATCAATGCTAAGAACCTTCAGTTCCTCGGGTATTGTCCATTTAGATTGCTTCGTAACCTTGTTGTAATAATACCTGCAAAGGTATTCCCATGTGTAAGATCAACTGTTTTACAAATAAAATAGACCAAAACTACGAAGTCCAAAACCGCATTTTGACATTTCATTAAAAAAACAAAAAAACACATTTTGACATTGCAACAAGGATAATAAAAGAACTGTATAAGAAGTAAAGGAAATTAATAAAACAATAGGAATCACCCACTTCCTTCCGTCCGAGGTGTTAAATTCCTTCCAGTCAGTGGATGCATCTGCTCTCTGTTCATCAAAGGAAACCCAATAAGTGGAAAGTAACAAAATATTCTCTAAGCAGCAACTATATTCCGAAAATGGATTATGAAGCATGTAGGCAGGAACTGACTAAAGCCACTGATCAAAAAAATCATAAGGCAGGTTGGTGTATAGTGGTTTCTCAGTCTTTCTCAGATACCAAGGAAAGACAATGGCATTCTTTTGTAACACAAATTACAGAGAGAGAGAGAGAGAGAGAGAGAGAGAGAGAGAGAGAGAGAGAGAGAGAATCAGAAGGCTATTTAACTTTTAACACATAACGGCTAGCGCACACAAACAGTGAGAAAAAACATAGGAGCAATATATAAAAGACATTATTTTACAAAGCTTGGAAGTAATTGAAGCTATGTGATGATTATCTATATTACAAAGCAAAAGAATGTTGCATACCAATCATAGCAACACATTTTTTTAAACTAGAGATTTTTTTCCTTCCTTTTCCTTCCGATAGGTAACTTCTAAGAGGCTTACAAGTCACAAGTTAATCATAATCGACCAAACAATTAGCAGCAAGATTTTATCAGCCACTAGGCACAAAATCATGCATATATATACTGAAAAGAAATTCACCAGCAAATCTATTCAGGCCACAGTTTCTTTCTCCAGTCAAAGGAGCTGGACAGCTATAACTACGAAGTGGACTAAGTTTAGCAATATAAGTGTACCTAGAAACAGTCACCAGAATCAAGCAAGATTTAAGAACTTATATAACAAAATACTTGAGACTAAAATTTGCAATAGCTTCGAAAATTTGACACTTAGAAATTGTCACCAGAATCAGGGGAGGTTTATGAACTTAGATAACAAAATACTTGAGATTGATGTACAATTGCAAATTAGTGAGAACTAAAATACCATTGACTGGAAATTAGATGAAGTTTTCAACAGAACAGTATATGCAGGATGCAGCAATTTAAATTACTCAAGGCATGCTTTAAAAATGTATGCATCCTTACAACCTTGCAATGATTCATAACACAGTAATCTTCTTGATATACAAAGTTACAATACCATTCAAACTTTCAGATGAGTCATATAAAAGACTAGTTTTCGAGGCATGGAGACCAAAACGTAATGCTACCATCTGCAATCATGAACCAAGTCTAGGCACTACTTGCCTTCAAAACTTAGATACATAAATGAAAACCATATTTCACTCCCCTTTTCAGCTTGCAATTTAAGGTGGTGGACAAAAAGATTCTTTCTTTAGGAACAGAACAAGACATATACTCAGCCATCAAAACAATATACGAGAAATCTGTTCTTATAACATCTGAATAATAATGGATTGACAAGAATTTATTACCATAAGTCTATATGAGCAGATACATAGGTTTGACTTTAAGAAACATATTAAGACACTAAACTCCACTAGTGGGTGGCATGAGCGTCTACACGTGTAGTTGTCTGTATGTTATATTTAGGTAAGTCTAGTATAGAAAGTAATGTCTACGATATACACAGCAAATTTCTAGTGTTGTTTTTTAAAAGGTAGAGAAAAATGTGGTGGGAAGTGAGAGTAGGAGCTCTAAAGAGGAGTTATTTTTTATAAATGTTGACAGATATTTGACATTAAGTAATAATATTTTAGATAAGTTATTGCTTAAAGTTCATCAAATGCCAAATATACCCTTCATTAGAAATAAAAAAAGAATTAACACTTTTGATTGTACATTCTGCATAATAAGAAAACTCATAAGAGGGGTATTTAAGAAGTTCGGAAAAAAAATAGCTGGAGCTATTGCTTGAAGTTCATCAAATGTCAAATACACCATTCATTATAAAAAGATTTTACAATTTTGATTGTACATTCTGCTTATAAGAAAATCATAAGAGAGGTAATTTCAGGCAAAAATGGCTTCACCATAACTTTCAAGTATTTGCAATATAAAGTCCATAGTAGTATAGATGTTGACAGAAATATTAGAAACTCTATGTAGATATTATCATCAGAGTTGACCAAGTAAAAACAGCAACTGAATGCACTAACGTCGAAGATAAGCAGTGGAATACAAGGAACACAGTCTCACAGCATTTCATACCTCTCACGCGAGTAGCACAAGATGTACCTGTGAGCATCCTTTAAAAGCTATTGAAGTCGAGCAAATAATAAATGGTAAACAAAAGCATGCTGCTCATCACTGAACTTTCAGAATTTGAATATATATATTTATTAAAAAAAAAAGAAACACCCAATCGAAATAAATGATATAATATTTCAACACATGTAAGCATAAAGAAAAGAGAGTCACAAGAAATAACAGACAAGATATCCAAAATAATTTACAGTTTATAAATGATTATCAACCAATAAAGAAAAAGCAAGGCAAACTTAAGAAACATCCCATTTCTATAACAGTGAGCTTAATCTAACTTGATAAGTGTATGCTAACTTGAACTTGTCTAAAAACATGTGAAAAAGCACAAGGAAGAGTATATGACTAGATGCATCTTGCCAGAAACATATACGCTGACAATAGCAGATAACAAGTATATGTACCATCAACACACTTAAAAATAGCAGAAGGACAAATGTAGATCCCAAATATAAGTAACTATGAAGCAGCTGCAATCTCATCCCCAAACTCTCAAAGTACAAAAAAGAACAACAACCTTTACTAATCCCTGTCAACAATAATTTCACCCAACCAACAGTTCATAGGAAAGTCTCCCTACGTGATAAATAGAAGGTAAATAGCAATAATTGCCTGCCTTGAGAAAGAGAAACCACGCCTTCAAAAGTGAGCATATAGAGCAGTCGTTTTTTTCTCCTGACTTCCCATGACATCTACAAACCAGTAGAAGAACATGCAAAGAAACAGAGAATTTGCATAAAACCACTCTGATCAATTTAAATGCGGCTACTATTTGCCAACAACCACGAGAAGGAATGCATTTTTACCATTACAGAGCAGTTTAGTAGAATGACAGAAGATTATCCATCAGTAACAAGTGTTCAATATAAGAGAAACAAAAACCTAGTATTGTGACTCACCTCAATGGGTGTCATTAATTCTAGAGGTTTCTCCCAACTAGATTGTCTTGTCTTCTTGTTGTAATAATACCTGGAGAAATTGGATACACTTAATATATTTAGAATATCCTAGAAACATAATGTAAGAAATAGACTAAATCCAAAGTGACTAAACATGAATAAGTAATCACAAATAGCATAAAAAGAATATGGACATTATTCCATGAGAAACAAAACGAATATTTTAAGCTTTTAACACTTCATACAATCTATAGAAATCAATCGAGCACAATTCTATAAGAATCATATACCTTCTGCCATCAGCAGAAGTATGCTCTTGCCAATCTGATGATGACTGAATGGCGGGGTTAGGTTGAACATTTGTTGCCTGAAATTCCAAAAAAGCAGAAATTATAAGCAGGAGAATTCTATAAACTACAAAGAATTGCAGCAATGGATGAGCACTAACTTAAGAAGGCAAGAAAAATATTAGAACACACCAAAAAAAGAAGTGACATAACAAAAGATACTGACCGGAACTGTGGCAGCTGTAACTGTAGGTTGTTGGCCTGTCTGCTGCAATGGTGCGACAAGAGGCGTACTCTGACTTCCAGCTCCAGAGGATAACCAAGGTTGTCCACCAGCTGGTACAACAGGTGTATGCATTTGAGATATTGGTTGGTAGTGGGATGGGGCATTGATGTTATTTTGTGGCTGACCATAAGATGGTGCAAACTGCAAAACATGCAATTATATGAAATAAAGGATTAGGATTAATTAAACCAACCAACTCAAATCATCTCGATTCTCCGCAAATACTCTAAGAAGGAATCTTACAGTATATGATGGAGGCATTCCACTTCCACCTACACCAGGCATATGATTACTTAAGGGCTGGGTATTTTGCTGAGGCTGCGGTGATCCAGATGTAATAGGCCTGTTTTGCGGCATGAATGGCATCTGAATTGCTTGTGATGACGGTGGACCATGACCTGGCTGACCAGATCTTGGAGGCAACTGATGCATCGATTGAGGAAACTGCAGCTGCTGACTTTGGGCAGATGATAATCCAACATTTGGTACAGGAATTCCTTGCCCAACAGGCCGAAATTGTTGAGACGCTCCCGGAATAAATGGTTGTGCTTGTTGTTGCTGACCAACAGGTCGGAACTGCAATACCATTAAAATGTAAGCATGCATTTTTTTGATGAAGTAAGACAGCATGCATTCGAACTACTCAAAGGATTACTTAACTAATTAAACAAGAATAAGAGTCAAACTTGTAAAAACATCTACCTGCATATTCATGGGGGGACCAAAATTTTGAGGAGGACCGGCAGACCCAACTATCGGAGGCCAAAGAGGCTTTTAACAAAGAAATAAACAGTAGTTATCAGTCATTGAATAAAGGGTAAGCAAATAAAGGAACTCACATAAGAACAAAGAATACTAATGCTACCTGCGTCCCAGACGATTGTGAGTTACTGGTCATGTCTTCAAAGAGGCAAGCCTCTCCTAAGCACCAATATAAATATCAAAATGTAAGAAACGAATTTAAAGATCATCAAAATGGAATCAGAAGAGTTTCCACAACTAGAATGAGATGAAAATAGAAACCTACAAAGAAATTTAAATAGAACAAAAGAATAGTGGAGCATGCTCACCAGAAGGAGGAGAGAGAGAGAGAGAGAGAGAGAGAGAGAGAGAGAGAGAGAGAGAGAGCGAGAGAGAGATAACAATGTTACAAAACCAAGATTGAAAAGAGAACCACATTGCAAACAATAATTTCAAACGTGTTATAAAACTGCGGACGAAATAAAAGATTGCATCACAAGGAAGCACAATTATTGCACCATGTACCAACTAGAAAAAGGAAAAAAGAATAACTATAATTATCCATTTGAAAGCATAGTTAACAGGTCTGGGAAAGCGGAAGAAATCATAGTTGAAGGGCCAGAGAGACTGAAACGAGAAGCTTATACCACATCATGTTATATTTTATCACTTTCCTTAATAAGGGCATAATTACGTGTGTATATGTGAGTACATTCTTGATCAATAAGAGGACATGTTCACATGTATAGTAAATACCTCCCCTCTTTTATATCTCATTCTTCTTCTCCTTTCTACTCTTTCTTTTCAATTTGCTATTGATCAATAACAAAGAGATTTATTTGAGAAAAAGGATCACTACAGATACAGGGAAAATAAAAGAGCAAATGGGGAACAGAGACGCACATACAGTGAAGACTACCAAAATGATGCCAGAATCGAACATCCTCCCTACAAACAAACATCACAACTCCAAAACTCCTTTAAAACTAAATTCTGCCAACTAAAAACAAGGAACTGGAGACCTCAAAAACCCGAAAAGCCAGAACCCAGAAATACATCATAGCCTTGACCTGCAAAGCCAGCTTCCCAATCTACTCATTTCTATCTCCATTACTACAGAATTTCCAGCTAAGATTTCAACTAGGTATAAGAGAAAACAGAATCTAGGGTTCAGCCATTGCCCTCTCTCACCTGCTTAAAGGGAAACTAGGATTTCTGAGAGACGTTGGACCACCAATAATTTATGGTGGTCCATATTTCTTGAGGCTTAAAATGAAGGTATGTTCTTTTTGTTCAGTAAGTTGTGTAACGAAATTATGTTTTCAGTGGTTTAAATCTCCAAGTTTTCGGTGAGTATTGGGAATGGATGCTATTATTATTGATATGATCAAAACCATCAGACACCATGGTGGGGTTTCCTAGACAGTTGTTAAACGTGGGTTAATAAAATCGCACGCATAGCAACATGCTTCCTGGAATGATAGCTCTACTTTTTGGATGTAAGGCAAAAACAAAACAAAACAAAACAAAGAATACAAGAAGAAAAGAAGAGAACAGAGGGGTACGGGGAGTAAATCCGCAAAATGCTTCAGAAAAAATGCCCGAGGAACATATGTACGCAAAAAGTCTAGGAGTAAACATTGTGGGAGAACTGGGCATACACCTACTTGCTCGGATTGATTAGAAGCCTGATATGATACCAATAGAAGGAATACCTCCATCAGCAGCTCAGTATACCTTGTCATGAGCCATCCATGGCAACAAATCAGCAGCACCCAATTGACAAAAGAATGCCAATAAGACGGTAAGGAAACAGTTCCTATTCCTTTGGAAAACTGCAATTGCCTTAAAACATAATAACACTGTTAGAATGGTCTTGCTGCCATGGCCACTTTCGTTCACTCAAGCACATTCTTGTCCAAACATCTTGCGTATACTCCAAATCCTCAGCCTAGATCATTGCTTTAGCCATTTAGGAGCATTTGGTATTTCTTCCTTCTCCCAATCATTTCATGCTAATTTGGTTAAAGAAAAAATCAGACTGGCAGATTGATCGCTGTCCACTACTGATAGAAAGTGAACTATCCAACTCCTCAAGTCTTCCATTATCTGCTGCTTTTCGTATACCTAATCTTACTAAAAATTTATCTTATGTTAGAAGTGTCACTAAGAAAATGAATTGCAGCGTAACCTTCTTTCACACTCATTGTTTCTTTCTAGACCTTACAACATGGAAGATGATTAGCATTCGACATAAAACAAATGACCTTTACCTCCTCAACACAAATTCAATTAGATAATTTATCACAACAAATGGTACCCATTGTGAAAGAAATGTTATCAGATAATGCAATGCCACATCCGACTTGGTCATGTACTTAAAAGTTCAAAAGCTTGCTTCTATCCTGTTTAGGTCTTCAGCCATCATCTAATATTCATTGTGAAGTATTTCGGTGGCCAAACTTTGTAGGTTTCTTTTTTTTCAAGCATAAATAAAGATGGTCTCATTCCTCTTTTTTTCTCTTTGGCACTCTTAATTTTTGGGGGTCCTTATCCAATGTCTCTGTCAAGTTTCCATTGAAATTAAAAATTTATGGAATGATAGCACCAGCCACCAGGGGCACATGGGTGTATTTCATGTGGAGTTAAAATGAGCTCTTTCACATTTCTACGAGCACTTCACTTCATACCCAATTTGACAAGATAAATACAATTTGATTTCTATGACAGTGGTATAGATATAGATCCGAATGCGGATGAGGATATAAAGGCAGTAAAAATTATTCTTTTTCGGATATTGTTATTGTATGTAATCAAAAAGTAAATAAGAATTCCTTTAAAAAATGAAAAATAAACTAACATATCCATTTTTCCTAGGGATACTCATTCTCTAGCCTGGCAACCAAGTGGATCCAAGATGAGGTCTTATTCAATTTCCAAGACCATAATGACCATTATACTTCATAACCAATTTGACAACATAAACATTGTCTAGTCTGGCAAGATAGCAAAATGCAGTTATGGAGGGTCAAAAGGTATACAAAATAAAGGGAGGATGAAGCAACACAATTCATATATGGGTCGGTAAAGACACTTATACGAGGTGACTTGTGCCCGGTTGATGGGGATGAAAATTGCTGAATGCTTTTTCCTAGAAGCCATCCATATTGCCTAGTCACCGTAGTCCTTCCAGTGTCTTCAATTTCAAAACATTGAATGAAGTTTCCTCTTTGAATCATCTGTTGTTTTCAGTAACTCCTAAAGTCTATGAATGCACTATTTCTATCCACATCCTACTTCCAGAACGTACTAAGCTCAAAGCCATTAAATGTGTCTTAAAGGACATAGCTTTAGATAGTGGAGAGACTCGATAGAGGACTGTAATTTGTTCAATTAACCCAAGATCTTTGTGACAAGGCGTTGATGATGATGATGATGAAGACAAAGGGTAACTGAGCTTTTAAAAAATAGAGAATGGCCGCAGTTTAAAAGTGGATCTCATTGATCCGATCACCTCAGCTGGAAAATCAGTTGCAACCAGGGAATACTCATCCCCATCAAGCATATCCTTAGCTTTATGTCAGTCTATGACATGTTTACTGCGAAGCACATTGTTGTTGTAATGTTGATGCATGCTGCAATCGATCAGCTAATATGATCCTTAACATCCACATATCTACACTTTGATTCCGTAAAGGGCCCTAAATGGTTATCATTAAAGAAAAAAAATTCCATGAAGATTAAACTACCCTCTGTTTATGTTCCACCAGAAGAAAGTTCAAAGATAAAGGAATTATACTCCAATTTTTTGGAGATAGAACATTAGTAACTGTTTTCCCCTTCTAGGGTCAGTAACCCAAGCGTAAGTGTCCAATTTCATTACTACGGGATAGAGTCGAGCAAACAGAGACCCGCAAAACACTAAAACTACGATAATCCCATGACTCACAGATAATAAACCTCAAACCCTAACCCTAAAACCAAAAACTCAATTGCATGTCTCAAAAAGCCCTAATCTGAAACTCAAAAGCCAAAAGGTTTAACCTTTTCTCCTAAAACCCTAACCGCATATCTCAAATAACAAATTCTAATCGTTTATACTCTACATTGTTACATGAAGAAATAAACACACAAAGAAATCTCCGACGTCAACATTGAAGCAACAAAGAATTATGATAGCAAACAATGATGATTTCTCACAAGTATTAAGGATCGAATGCGACAGAATATGTAAGAAATAATAGAAAGTTAGAGAAATTTGTACCAGTTTTTGGGAATTCGAAGAAGAATTCGTTCGGGTTTACAAACCTAATAACTCTCTCTCTCTCTCTCTCTCTCTCTCTCTCTCTCTCTCTCTCTAAAAGTTCTGATTTCTAAACTCTGCTCACAAGCTGGCTACTTTTTTATGACGGGTTAAGAACTTTTGAGTGGAAGTGAGGTTCACAACCAGAACTTGCAAGTTTTAGATCAAAACCGTCTGATCTCTGTGATAACTTCGGATGCGTTTACTGGAGTTCTTATATTTTCTGTGATGAATTTTGTAGACAAAACCCCAATTCAGGATTTTACGGTCGGCAGAAAACGAAAGCCCCCTCGAGATCTGGAGTCTCGTTAGTATCTTTAGGGCTGCCCAAAAATAGGCCCAACCGACCAATCCAAACCAAACAAATCCAAACCGACTAGATATTAACTGATCCAATTAAATGATTGGATAGGATTGGTTGTTTTTCTTCAAAAATTGAGTTAATCGGATCGGATACTAGATGAACTCGTCAAATAACCGAGTTAACCGATCCATCCTATATTTATAATGATAATAAATAAATAAATAACTCAACCCACCTTAAATACACGTTCTTTTTCCTCTCTTTTCCCTTTCTCTCTCTTTCTCATCTGTTCTCTCCTCTTTTCCCCCTTTATCACACTTTCCCATTCAGCTGTGATCCTTCTCTTTCCCTCTTTTTTCTCTCACGATCTTTCTCATCTCTTTCCCATCTTATCTCTCCTCTCTTTCCCCCTTTCTCAGATGATCTCTGTCATCTCTTTCCCAACTTCTCTCTCCTCTCTTTTCCCCTTTCTCATACGATCTCTCTCCTCTCTTTACCCTTTTCTCTGACGATCTCTCTCCTATCTTTCTCCTCTTCTTTATGTCGATTTTTCTCTCTTGGTGGTTTTGTCGCCATTTGCCCTTGTAGTGACGGTGGCTTCATCAACAACATCATTTAACTTTTTATAAAGCCAATGCACCGTATAATCAAGGTCCTATTGAAGGTTTCTTTAAAATCAGTACAAGGTTGGCAGTATAATCAAGCCTATCAAGGTCCATTTGTTGTTGTCTCAACTGCTTTTACCGTGAACAATTTTTATTTTATTTTGCCATGAACATTTAATTTGACCTAAAAAGACTTAAAAATGATGAGATTTAATAATTTGATAAATAGAATAATAACCGATTATTCAATCCAATCTGACCTCAATTGGATTGGATGGAAAACCGATCCAATTTGAAATTGGATATGATTGGATGTAATTTTATCATAACCGACCAATATTAAATCGGTTATGGATGGACCCAAATAGGTCGGTTTCCAACCGATGAGCACCCCTAAGTATCTTCACGTATTTGTGAGAAACGTTTAATAATTTCGTCCAAATGAGATCTAATTAATAATACGCGTGTTTTTTAGCTAAACTGTTTAAAACGCATTTTAACTTAATCTATACTATTAATTAAGGGTTGTGGATATTTTCGCACAACTAATTACTATACCAGATAATTTTTAGCCAAATTGTTCGTTAGTAACCTAAAATCGACAGTACAAATTGTATAAACTGATTTGTCGGTAACTTAGAACTGCCAAATCAAGTGTTGGTGAACATACATAACTGATAAGCTTTTTTATATTGTCGGTTGTATGGAACCGACATCACAAATTTGAGTTGTGGGGATTTCGTAAAAACTTGCGTGGAAATATTAGTAACCTTATAATTAAGCCAAACGCCTTAAGGCTTTTTATATTTGTTGTAATTTAAAAAATAATTTTTTGTCAAAGTTGAAGTGGATCGTTGAAGGACATGTGGTTAATTTTACTCTTTGTAAACCTCATCAAACAAGGTATTTTAGGTTTTTCTCTTACTTCAAAGTTGAAGTGGACCATTGAAGGACATAGTGGTCAATTTTACCCTTTGTAAACCTCGTCAAAAAGGGTATTTTAGGCTTTTCGGAGAACGGCCAAAATCTCTAAAATTTTGAAATTCCTGCCCAAAAACTTCATGAACTTTTCATAATAGCTAAAACTCCCAAAACCTCAAATATCGGGTTTATGGACTTTTTGCCCTTATTAGATTAGAAAGATGCTTATTTTAAAAGGCTCCTATATTTGGTTAAAAGATATTATAAAGTCATAAATTATGGTAATAAACTAGAGTTTTTCTAAAAAATTTTATAATTAGATTGTATCTAGATTTTTCTAAATTTCCTCCCTAAATTATGTCTTCTCAGACCAAAACTAATTTTGAGGCTAGAAAAAATAGATCAATACAAAGAAAAATTGATGGAATAGAATCTCTGAAAGATATTATTCTCTAACTAAATAAGGGTAAAAAGGGAATAAAAAATAAAAGATTTACTCCACGATTTGGGCTAGTAGAGCAAACCGATATATGATCACTGGGAAATGGTAAATCAATAAAAAAAAATGGGGGATTTGGCTATTATAAAAAATATTTGTGGAGTTTTTCGTATTTGGCAGCCAAAAATGGGAGTTTTGAGCAAAATTATGTTTAAATTTTTCTCTCCCCTGATTTTCTCCCGTCCATCATCAATTCATGTCTTCCTTCCTCTTTCCTCTCCAAGATTTCGTATTATCCCCATAAAAATAAAAAAGGAAAGTAATATCTTTTTCCCTTTTAAAACGAAGTTCTCTCTCCATGTCTAATTTCTTTATTTTTCTTCCAATGTTTTTTTGCTAATCATTTTTTAATTTTTTTTCTTCATTTAGGATCAATAAGATAAACAAATTGATGGTATGTTCTATAATCTACTCTCTTTATTATTATTTTTAAAAAAAAAATTGATAACTTTTAATTAGTTTCTGTTTTCATTTGAGTAGTTTGTTTGTTTAGAAAATCTCTCTCTACGTCTAATTTCTTTGTTTATATTTCTGTATTTTTGTTAATTATTTTTTATTTTTTTGTTTCTTTTTAGGATCGATAGAGAAACAAATTGATGGTATATTCTCTTATTCTCTCTCTTTATTATTATTTTTTTTAAGTTTTTTTTTGGTACGAGTTATTTTTTTAAGTTGATAAGTCTTTATTAGCTTCTATTTTTATTTTATTAGTTTGTTCAATTTTTCGTACGCTAGTGGTGATGACTATTTTACTTTCTTTCGTAATTGTATACAAACAGATTAGGATGATGTTTATATTTTTTTGGTAGGACGGGTCTAATTAATGCCCAAGTTACATCGAGGTGGAGATACATCGTAACTGGGGTGTGAGAAGCGCAGAGAAAACGCCATTAACATCGACTTATTTAATTGTATCTTGTGAGAATTTTTGGCAAATTTATGAAACAAGAGCTTTTGGTTTCGAAAGCAGCTTGTTGCTTTCAAAAGCAAGCTGGTGCTTTCGAAACCAAAGCTGCTGGTTTCGAAAGCAAGTTGCTGAAACTTTTCAGATGAAGTTGCTTTCGAAAGCAACGGTCGAACAGTTTGAGGCGGTGGAAGTGTTTTAGGCGGTCTTTGAGATCTTTTGGGTTTAGGAAACTTCTATGTGTATGTTAGGTTGATGAAATCTATAAATAGAGAGGTCCTAGGTCATCCCAATGTATGGTTTAGAATGAGGAGAGAATCCAAATCAAGTTTGGAGTTCCTAAAGGTCAAGAAGAGGTAAACCTAGGGTTTTGGTCTTCTTGTGTGCTTCTTGTGAGTAATAAAGGTGACGTTTTGAGGTGAGAGATCTCTGTAATCATCTTTATTGTTTATTAATTGAATTGATCGTGCTTTCGTCCGAGGTTTTTACCCGAGTTTGGAGTTTTCCTTGTAAATCTTGTGCCTTATATGTTTGGTTCTGTTTTCATTTTATTTCTCGTTCTTATTCCATCATTCTACATAATCAATCGCTGGGCTAGGACCTAAAAATCCTAACATATTTCTATTTTATTTTAATGCCAAATTAACATCATTGATATGAAATATACATGTCAATGACATAGAATCAAGTCAGAGTAAGGAACACGTGTAACGCATGTGTACGACGCTTGTTGCCGAATAAAATGGATGAAAAATATTCCTACTCTATTTAATGACTATCGGAAATAAAAATAAATAAGAAACCTTACTTAATTGTTTACGAATCCCAATTTGTTTTCTCTCGCCATTCCTAAGGACCCTAAATCTCTCAATTTTTTCTCTTAGACCGACACAATTGGAGCTTCATGAAGCATATGCAGAAGACTTGGCATATTGCCGAATTTTTACTCACCAATTTCTACATGTAGAACATACTAAACCCAAATTAGACGAGTCAAGTAGAACATAAACTTGGAGAATTTCAACTCTAAATCTTTAGTTTCTAAGCTTGTTGATAATTGTTCAATACTTCTCATTTTAAAATAAAACTCTGCTTTTGTTGCCGGTGGATTTCCAGTGGTTGAGCTTGAAGAGTCAAGTTCGTAATGAAATACTTTTGGAGTCGAGTATTAGTTCAATGTGCGGAACTTGTGGAGTTCAAGTTGGAGACGCATCAAATTTACGGGAGGCGTTAGTCCGTGGATTCGAATTGTATGCACAACTCGTTTAAATTGGCATAGTGGACTCCAAGTTGTATGCGTGAGAATTGGTGATCAACTAAGAGGCAGATTCGTAGAGTTCAAATTTGTAGATGTACACTGTAGCTGATCGGAGCGTAGAGAGAGTCGTAAATCGTGTCCATCGAGTGGTAAATCGCTTTATAAGTTTTCAATAACTCTTAGTAGATTATTGCTGAACTAGGTCCCAGAGTTTTTCCAATTTAGGTTTTCCTCGTTAACAAAATCTCTTATGCTATTTCTTTGTTTATTTTAAGATTGAAATATTTAATTCTTATTTTTAATTCTGTATATTAAGAATTGAATAAATCAATACTTTTGTTATAGATTTTTACTCTACTTATAATCACCATTGAAATTTTAAATAGGTGATAGAGTGATCCTTTATCATAGTTACATTGACATTAATTTAACCGTAGGGCATATAAACTTTCAATTGGTATCAGAACAGGTTCACTTATAGGGTTTAACAACCTAAGTGTGATCCTTGTGTATGATTATGGATTTTTAAAAAGAAGAAAATGTCACTAAAAAAAACCACTACCACTTAATGCGAGGAATTTTTTGCTATAAGCTAACTTCGGTTAGACTATAATATTTTATTCAAAATCAAATCTATCACCCATTCATTAAAAAAATAGAAAAAACAAACAAAAAAAAATTCTTGAAAATTCAATGAACGTGCAATTTCTTGAAAATTCATACGCTTAAAAAAGTTCATAATCTTTTTAATTTTAGATTTTTTTTATATTAATATATATTAATATCAAAGAGTTTCTCTTTACTTATTAACTAGCCCCTATATCCCGTGCAAGCCACGGGGGCTTCTTTTAAAAAAAATTTGAATTTTTTTATTAGATAATTAGAAAATTTAGTTGTTTTAGAATTAGAATTTATGTTTATAATGTATGTTTTTTTAACCCACGCCTAAGAGAGAGGGTTTTGTTAACCCAATAATAGATAATAGATTGGGCCATATATTTATAATGTAGGTTTTTTTAACCCACACCTAAGAGAAAGGGTTTTGTTAACCTAATGCTTCTCCTATAGTATATTACTAGTTTTATAGCCCGTGCAAAAGTACGGACATTTTTTTTTATTAAAATTTTATGCTTTTGATATATTTTTTTTTAAATTAAACAATTATGATATTAAGTCATCTTATTATTTAAATCCTTGTTAAATTAGTAAGGTATAAATTAGAAAAAGATTGGTTTATATAAATGATGCAGGACAAATTTCGTGGGTCCGTCTTCAATTTTAGCTTTAATTAGGAATTTAGTCATTTTTAAATTTTAGCTAGAAATTTTTATTATTTGGTATTTTTCTTTTATTATTTAGCAGTTTCCTTGTTAGATTAGAAGTTTCTTTTTAATTACAATTCTAATAAGTTTAGGGAACCTTATTATTATATAAGGAGATGTAGTAGACAATTTATAGAGATGATAATTGAATATAGTTTTGATTAATAATATTTGAGTTTCTTCATTACTTGAGAGTTATTTTGGTGTTCTTCAATTCTAGGCGATGAACTAGAATTTTTATCGTTTTTTCCGCTGCGTCAATTGGTATCAGAGAAACATCTTTTATGGAAAAATAGGATTTGTGACAAAGACAAGGTGTTCATAGTTGAACAACATCTTTCGAATGCAACTTATGAAGGACTTAATGCTATGCAATAGAATCGGCTTGACAGAGGAGAGGCAATAATTAGTGATTGGCCTACATTTAAGAAGATAATGCGGATTGTATTCCTTCCACAAGAGGACCTTAAAGTAATTAATCCGACTGTTGATCATGGGAAAATAGATCTAGGTCAAGAGTTAGATGAGTTGAAGCAACAGGTTCAACAATTCATCTTGGGATTGAATGTCAACACTAATCTGAAGCAGGTTTCAACAATCACTACAAACGAGGTAGATATTAATCTTGTAGATTTACCTATCATTGATGATGTGGCAACTAAAATAGAGATCTCCGTGGAACGAGTTGAAGAGGAAAACATAGCTGATGTTTCTAAGGATTCTGAGGTAATATCTAGTTGTGTTTCTTCTGTTTCTTTATCTGCATGTGATGAAATTATTTTAGAAGCCGAAATTCCTATTAACTATGTTGAAGAGCCAATCAATCTCAAAGAGGAGAGCACAGATGGTACAATTGATCCACCCACAATTAAGACCATTGATGTTAATACATTTCAAGAGGTGAATCATGTTGAATTAAAGGAGGAGACATATGAGTTACATCAGATGGATGTCACACCACTTGATTTCTATCCTTATGAAGATCCTTTTGATCAGTTTTGCATACCCACTATGGTTTCATCTGGTTATCTACGAGATTTAATTGGACAATCTCTATTAGTATTCGTTGTAAAGGATGACTTTGTTGTAGATATCTTCAAATGTTTCCGAAGTTTTAAAGAGAGCTTCAAGCCGTGGAGTTACAAATTCAGAAAGAAAATTCATCGAAGTATTTTGCCGCTTTTGTTAAGTCATAAATTACTTATCATTCCTATGCATAATTCAAGAGAGAGTCATCTCAAAGAAGCAGTTGGAAGATAATATCAAATTCTATAGGATGACTCGGGACGAGTCTTTCTCAAGTGGGGGGAGAGTGATGCTTGACAAATTTCATGGGTCCGTCTTCAATTTTAGCTTTAATTAGGAATTTAGTAATTTTTAAATTTTAGTTAGAAATTTTTATTATTTGGGTATTTTTTATTTTATTATTTAGCAGTTTTCTTGTTAGATAAGAAGTTTCTTTTTAATTACAATTCTAATAAGTTTAGGGAACCTTATTATTATATAAGGAAATGTAGTAGACAATTTAACAATAGAATTAAATATAGTTTTTGATTAATAATATTTGAGTTTTCTCATTACTTGAGAGTTATTTTGGTGTTCTTCAATTCTAGGCGATGAACTAGAATTTTTATCGTTTTTTCCGCTACGTCAATAAATTAAACAACCTTTAGAAATATCGTTATAGAAACTATTAATCGATATTATAGAAAAAATATTTATTTCTTTAAAATAAAAGTGGTGTCTTACTATCACTAAGCATTAAAAAAAATTATATTTCCAAAATGTAAAACAAAATAGAGTAAGGGATCGGGGGACATGGTTAAATAAACATACTATGGATACGGTCCATATAAGGCCCACAAGTTGATGATCTAATTAAGGGTTGATTTTTAGGATAATGGCCAAAACATCCAATATATAACGTTTTTAATCCATTTAGTACACAAGATTTTTAATAAGACTGAAATACCTTTTTTAGTTTTTTGAATCTGTTTAGTCCTTTTTAAACTTTTCTAAATCTATTTAGTCCATTCCTTCCTTTTTAATGTTCCTGTTATACCCTTATTATATTTATCAATTACCTTTTTATCTTTGTCAAACGTGTATAGCTGTATGAGAGAGGACTAACGTTATCTTTTTTGTTTTTAAACTTTAAAATGTTATTTCTCTTCAATTAAAATTCGAATTTTGACAAAATTCATATATTTGGAAAGCACTTTTTGAGATCTTTGAAACCAGACTAGTCAAGAATGGTTTTCAAAAAAAAAGATTCACGAAATTTATGCAAAAACATTTTTGCATCAATTCTCATGCAAAACGTTTTTGCATGTGCTAAATTATTATGTGAAACATTTTTACATAGATCTATGCTAAATCATCTGTGAAACATGATTTTGCATAGTTCCTGCAAAAATAGTTTTACATAGTTCATGCAAAAACGTTTTTGAATAGATCTATGTTGAATTTTATTTGTCAATTACCTTTTTGTCTTATTCAAACTTGTACAGTTGTACGAGAGAGAAATGTAGTTATCTTTTTTATGTGAAATATATGTGAAATGTAGTCAAGAATGGTTTTCAAAAAAGAAAAAAAAATCATAAAATTTATGCAAAAACGTTTTTGCATGAGATTATGTGAAATATTTTTGCATAGATCTATTGGATTCGAGCCAACTATAAGGGATTTATCGCAAGAGATAGAGAAAGCGAGAAAGAGAGAGAGAGAGAGAAAATGGTAAAGTGGGGTAGTACGTGGTGAAAGGGCAGATTTGTCTAAATTTTATTTTTGGACTAAATAGACTCATATAAAATTTGGTGGACTGAACAGACTGAAAAAAATCATTTTGAGCCTTTTGGCCGTTCCCCCTTGATTTTTTGTAAAGATTATTTACTTACTATATAGATCATCCTCGAAAATTACACCATTATAAAAATTTTAACTCCATTAAAAGTTGTGTGATTTATGAGCTGTCTATTTTTACAATTAAATTTAAACCAATATTTGATTGGATTAAAAATTTTAGAACTCGATGAATTTTATATGAAGATGATCTATATGGCATGGCATGGAGAACATCCTCAGACTGTTGGATCATCTCGATGTAGGCTCTCATATAGACAGTTTTCATAACATGTCTATTTAAACATGTTCCTTGATCCATGTCTCAACAAAATAACTAAATAGATTAAAAATTTTAAAAAAAAAAGAAAAAGAAAATGTAGACATGAAAGTAATCTCCTTTTATGAGATACATGAAAGTAATCTTTCAAAGAGTTCTTATGCGCTTCAACTTTCTCATTGTAAATTTCAAAATGAGAGAGATCGAGATGCAATTTGGTAGAAATAAATCAAGAAGACTTGCAACCCTTTATTCTTTCAATGCATGGTGGATTGGATCGAGAAACCAAAAGATTTGATGTTGATGTCTTTGTTGATGATCACTTCTGGAGACTACACAGAATAGAGAAAATAGGATGGGGTTGAATATAGTTCCATAATTGTATGCCATCGGATGATTATGAGTTTTGTACATGTGACGTTCTCTTCACTTGAAACTCCATGTCATTTGAAAACACGTAATTAACAAAATAAAAAATTAAACACCAAATATATGATGAGAACCATTCTCTATAAATAAACTATATAGAGTAGCAACAGAGACAAAAATTTAAATCTCTTTTCTAATCTACCAAGTACAATTTACCTTATAATCATCTGATGTATTGGACGATCTCCCTATAGCTTTTTCTTCAATTCATCGTGGGACCGATCAAACACTTGTTGATTCTTCACCTTGGATTGTTCAAATTCCATAGAAAGACATACATTTCCCACTAATACATGAGCTAGCTGTATATATATAAGGCTATTTTGATTTTGATATGGTTTATTTAATTTCTCAATAATGGTATTAATTATTTTTTAACGTCTAATTATTAAATGGAACGTATTGGTAGAAATTAATGGTAACTTATACCGTAACTATTGGTGGAAATTATTGGTGAAAGATGCGTTATATATAGCCTTATAATAGTACGTTACTGAAATTGCAATTTAAGTAATAGATGGTAATAATTCATATATACCATAATTATTTAGAAATGAATAATTTCATATATTGCTTCATACGATTTGGAATGAGCTAGTAATTAATATGGTAACTCATATCATAAATATTAAACAGTCAGTAATGAATATATTAATTAGAAAGGTGTACTTAAGATGGTAATTAATTGAATGTGAGTTGGCATACTTCTCTTGACGTGGCACTCTGAGAGAATAGAGTGCCACATGGAAAGAAGAGGCCGTCACGTCAGACGCTTCAGCTATAGTAATATAGTA
>MVGT01004167.1:82676-107543 GCA_002174775.1 Macleaya cordata
CATTATTCACTAAAAGGGGTAGGGACGGGGTGGGAATGTGATTCCCGTCCCCACCCCATTCCCAGAGTACGTAATTTTTCATCCATCTCCGCCCCTTTAGGGGATTCCTCGCGAGAATTTTTGCCATCCCTACCGCCAACCATTCTAAAATAGATATTTTATTTCAAATTTAAAATGAAAATGAAGGGTAATACATTTTTATAAAACTTTCAAACACATTCTCCAAAATAAATTTCCACTCAAATTTGAATTGAATTTAAGATATTGTTGATAGTGCTCTTAGATTGATAATCTTTTTATAGGACCTACAAAATTTAGACGACTTGGTGTATTATAAGAATGGTTTACGAGAGAGACTGTTGTAGGGCCTTGCCCTTCTCCATATTCTATTATGTAAGTTTTCTTTTGCCAAAAAAAAAAAGTTATTTTTCTCGCCAAGACTGCGAGCTACCATTCTAAACTTCATATGAATCTATTGAATCTTTTTTCTGAGTAATGCTAGGGACCCAAGTAGAGTAGGAGTCCCCTACTGGGACGTTTTGGTTTTTATTTTTCTCCTTGATGGCTTGATGCCAAGACTGCAAGCTACCATTCTAAACTTGGAGTAATGCTAGGGACCCACCCAACTAGAGTCAGAGTCCCCTAGCATTACTGCATTTCTCTTTTTTTTTTTGTGTGACCGAGTGTAGTATTGTACTACTAGTCAGTGCATGCATTAACTGTGTTGATGTTTTTGTGGCTTGGATTGCTTCTCATTACCTTCACATCAAAAATTGCCGTGGGACACAGGAAATTTGTAATCTGATGAAGTCGTTCAGGTCTTTAATTTTTTTTTTTTTAAAATAGAATAAACGAAGTCAATCAATCAACGAGTAGTAGTCTTTGCTCTTGACTACTTTTACGTGTATGATGAAGAACATTGGGGTTTCATTGACCCATATATATATATTCCAACTGAACTTTGAAGAATTTGAACCAACAAAACCAAATTTCTTATCACATTTCATTGAAACTTTCAAACTAAGAATTCTGCAGTTATCTTCACAATCCTCTTCATATCTATTATATTATATATCATGGTATAAACAATTCACATACTCTAGCTCTGGACCCAAGGGCTCTACAATGGTTGATTGATTGGCCCAATCCTTAATTAGGAGACTTACACATCAAAAGATAAGCTTGCTCGGTGATTCTCCACCGTTGGATTCGATCGTTTTTTTATCGTAAATTGTAATGAAAAATGATCGAGTCCGATTTTGTTCAACCACCACTCTTAAAGTGGGTGAACAAAACCCACAACCACTCAGAGTTGTGGGTTTTGTTCACATACATTAAGAGTGGTGTGGACAAAATGATCAAATCCAACAATGGCACAGAATTATACCCAAAAAGATAGCACAGAACCTGCAGCTAGCACCCAATACAAGAACTAACAATAAAGGAAAATTAAAAGCTTCTAATTTGTGAAGCTTCAACTGGTTCATCATCAATTAGGTCACTCTAACATCCCCTTCCTTCCATCTTCCCTCCAATAATAACTCTCTCTAACAACAGGAGGAGAAACCTGATGAGATAACCTAATCAAGTTATCCTCTTTGACCCCACATGACTTCTTACAAGAAAACATAAAACTAGTACTCTTCCCTATTCCTCTAGATTCATGATGATCATCACCACCTTTCTTACTGTTCTTAGACAAATTACTTTGTCTATTAGCACTTTTAGATGATTTGGTGCACTCCTTATAAGCTGCTAGAAAAGGGTCTTCTTGATTATTGTGTCTTCTAAGACCCTTCCGTGAACTTGAACTACTCCTTGTCATGTGAGGCTGAAATGGGCATGGAGGAAGAGGAATTTGTAGGTCAACAACTTGCCCTAAAACTTTAGGACTATCTGATGGACAAGGTGGAAGTGGTAGCTTAAACCCATGTTGTTGTTGATCATCTTCATCTTTAGGGCACTCTTCTTTGTATATCACTTTAGAAATCCCAGGTTGGTTTTCCCATGAAAAGGGCACATTCCCTTGTGAATGAACCTTATTACTGTGACTCATAATTGGGTTAGGAGGAATTGGAGCTAGGTTTGAAATAGGTGAGTGGTAGTTGGGACTAATTGGGGAGAGCTTTATATATATAGATATAGAAGAGATTGTAATTTGATTCACGCACAACACGTTCTGTAACTGCACAGATATTTGTTTGTTAGGGATATATAACAGATGAGCAGGAAGATGGGTTTGCTTTTAAACAAATTTTAGAGAGAGAAAATGATGAGAGAGAAAGAAAGAAAGAAAGAATGAGATGAGATGATTCTATTTGGTTTATTACGTCATGTGAAACGTGTTGAAGGTAGCAAAGAAGTTAAGGATAAATAACTTAAAAACAAAAATTTTAAAAGTTGACGAGTTCCTTTAACATGTATAATTTAATTATTATTTGATAAGGATATAAATGAAATTTAATCAAAGTAATTAAGATAGAAACAAATATTTGTGGTTGTTGGATTTGAAAATTAATCAAATCCAAGGACTAAAATCTGCTAATCAGGCTGATTAATAATGCTGACTTTTCTTTCATCTATGAATGGGAAGTAAACTCGATCGATCACGTGGGCCCGAAAGTGTTTATGTTTCTTTGTGTGGCATGAGTGCCTGACCAAATAAATTTGTCCCTAGCTACTAGTTTTCCTGTACGCTTTGAACTTTTGAAGGAATGATTAGGGCATTAGTTTGATTATACGTACGATTTAAGTTAAAATATGCTGATGAAGATAACCAAATACGTAAGCTAATTCTGTATCAATCGACATATGCATTTCATCTCTCTTTATTCATCAGAAACTATTGTGTTTAGATGTGGGGATTTAGATAGGATTTTGTGGAACCAAAAATTTGGTGAAAAAGTAATTATAAATCATGTTATAAATCTAACTAATTTTCCATCAAATTTCTGATCCTCGCAAATACCTAATAATCTGGAGGTGTTTGGCCCACCATTTTGAAACAGTTAAACAGTAAAATACAAATTTGGAACTTGATTTTGAATAAATACTTAAAGAAAAAAAAAGAGGAAAAACAAACTAACCATAATTGACTTTTTCAGTATATATAACGGGTCACAATCTAAAGCGTTGTCATCTTTATAACGACATTCATTCAAAATTTATGATTGTAAATACCTTTTGCTACTAATGCCGTTACATTAGAAACTTATATATTTTGGGTGCATTAGTTGATTACAATTACAAGAGAGGTCTTACAGAGAATGTGGGGCCGGTTTTGAGGCAAAGGTCCTTTTAAAGTTGGAGGTGATCACCCAAAGTTTAGGTATTTATTGATGGCTTATTTTAAAAAAAGATTTAATAGATTTTTTTAATTTAATAAAAAGTTAAAAGGGATCTAACTATCTAAGAAAGTACTAGACCCTCATCAGCTCCTCTCATGTTCCAATTAATCAATGGTTTTAAAAGAGTCTCAATGTAAATTTTAATGGTCTCCGAAAATTGATACAGGTTGATGTGTCATCTCTGTAGTAGCTAATTCATGGGATTCAAAATAATAGGCATAATTAACTAATTTATGGACAACATATCAACTGGTCAAAAAATGAAGAGGGTTGTTGCACCCCATGCATAAAGAAATATCGATATCATCTGATCGAGGTTGATTTTTCGTGAAGATAATCTTCTTACCATAGAAATAATTATATATAAAAAAATTTTAAACATATTCTACAACTTCTAACCCCCCTCAAATCAGTCCGCAAATTTGAAATGGCTTTTAACCGTCGACTTTTGAGATAGTCAAATAAATCAAACATAAAGAATACGTACAATTTATGTACAAAAAAAGATCTTATACATATAATAGTAATACCTTTGAAGCCGGCTAATCACATATGTACAAAATACAAAGAGTTGGGGTAGAACGGAATGCAGGTAAGATTTGGAGTCATGTAGAAGGAAAGATGTTGATGGGATCGATATAGGTGACAAAATGAAGTCACTAGGATGTGTACAGTTTGAAGTTAAAGAAATGGGTTGTTTTCTTGCTAAAGATGAAACCCTAGAAAAAACATGGGGAGAATAATTCAACAAGACGACTGTAGATACATTCTGTACATACGTGGATCTATGGATGGATGGGTCATGGTTTGAAAATTTGATTAGAATTGTTGGTCTTGATAATAGTTTTTTAATCAAGTTTTCTTTAATAAATTAACTAGAACTTGTTATGTAAGGAATCTAAAAAGATGGATTAAGAGCAGCCCGCCCCACACTGTCGTTTATCAATTTGTACCATCCGGACTCGTGGCCTTAATGCCCTATAGATTTCATATTTAAATCTCTAATACATATTATAGTTATTAACTCCAAAATAAACAGACTATTATAATGTGTCTCATGTTTGGCGCTGTGACTTGAACCATTTTTTTTTATTTCAAAAACTTTTTAAGCAGGTAAGAAAATGAATTATTATATTTATATCTGAGCTAGGATCCGTGTATCATAGTTTTTGTGCAATTTTAGTTCAAGACTTGTATACAATTCTAGTTGATGAGTTTTTATACAAATTACAGTTTTAGTTTAATATTTTTGGTAGAACCCACATAGAGATAATATGAGGGAATCAAGATGATCCCGTTACCATGTAGAGCATCATTGTATAAAAATCTTTCCGTTCTAAAATTTTTGATCCTATTAAAAGTTAGTTTGATAATTAACAATAAGAATGGATGATTTGTAAATCACTCAACTTTTGATTACGTTAGATGTAATTTTTGATGAGAATGTTTTGTATATATATATTGATCATTAATACAAAAAATCAACTATTAGATCATATCTATTTACGCCTTCATAAATTTTACGGCGAGATTATTTGCCGATCTTACTTCTTTCTTATGTTTTATGTTTTATTTTTTCGTTTTTATATCTAAATAATATATTGATGTATGTACTTGACAGGAATTGAAATCAATTAACTTACACCTCAATCGTATCAAACATAGGTTTCGGTTCTACATCTTGGCATCAGAGTTCGGTCTTAATAATGAGACGAGTCGGTTGGCTAGAATAATCTTAGAAAAGTGTACTTTAAGTTGAAATGAGTCAAGCTGGATTAGGTGGTGTTTCATGTTTGTTTCTTCCGAGCATCTGAATCTTACTTTTTTGAAATTTGACATTTGAATTGAATCCAACTTATTTGAACAGTTTTACCTCTCGCTCAAGTAAAATTTCTAAACTTAGTATTCTCCCAAAAAAAATATAGAGTGCTCCTTTTTAGCCGGAACTTTTTACAAAATAAAAGCTAGTGGTATGGTGGGTCCCATTTCTACATAAGTTTGAAATCCCCTTATAATACTTTTGGGAGGAAAAAAGTGATGCGTCCCACCCTGCCACATAAGCATCTGGCACCCATTTTGTAAAATGGTCGGGCCAAAAAGCTTTATTGAAAAATATAGTTGAATTTGAGATTAGAATATGACTCAGAGTCTCAAATGTACATACCATTTGAGTTTTTAATTCCTATATGTAAAGATCGTCTATACTATACTATTAATTAAGAGAATGACTTTTTTGTGGCTTTTTACTTTTAGTACCCCTATAAAAATTATTTGTTTATAAAGTTTATGCAAAACTACAAGGGACAAAATAGTCACAGTTCTCTTAGATTCTCTCTAACTTCCTAGATTCTCTACCCACAACGTAAATTATTTTCAAATTTGAAACACAAGATCTTCTCCTTATCCCACAATTCTCGAATTTACAAAATATTATATAACCGTCAAACTGGATATTTTAGACTTTTTTCTTACCCCACGATTTTTACTAGCCCACGATTCTCTCACAAATCTCCCTTTCTATGACGTCCCCCACATTTTTCACAAAATCTCTCTCACAATTTCACTGATTGATCATTAATCCACATCTGACTCTTTCTTTCCTCTCTACGATTTTGTGTTCTCCCAAAAAAATGAGAGTAATATCTTCTTCCTTTCATCTATTTTTTTTGTTTTTCTTCCTATATTTTTTTGCTAATCGTTTATATTTTTGTTGGTTCTATGTAGGATCATAAGAGAACCAAATTGATAGTATGTTCTCTATTCACTATCTTTATCAATTAAAAAAATTAATAAATCTTCATTAGTTTCTATTTTTTTATTATTATTATTATTACTATTAGTTTGTTTGTTTTAAACTCATCCAATTTCTTTGTTTTTGTTTCTGTATTTTTGTTAATTATTATTATTTTTTTTAGTTCTTTGTAGGATCGTTGAGTGAAACAAATCAATGGTATGTTCTCGCATTTGCTCTCTTTATTGGTTTTTTTTTAATTTGACAATTCTTTATTAGTTTCTATTTTTATTAGATTAGTTTGTTTGTTTTTTTGCACGTGATACTATTTTACTTTTTTTTCTTAATCATATGATTTGATATCATGTCCATGATATGGGATTAAACGAGAGTAAGGAACATGTGTAACACACGTGCACAACGCTTGTAATATGGTAAGTCAATTGAGCCAGAAACAACTAATAAGATGCCAATATGAGCCACAATATACATACCATATGAGTTCATATCCCAAAATTGATAGAAACCGAAACGACCGAAAATATATAATGGAGAATGGCCAAAACCTCCAAAATTTAGAAATTCCTGCTAAAAACTCAATGAACTTCTATATAGTTAAAGGAAGCCGTGTTTAGGCGGCTTTTTACGAATTTGACCCTTTAGAAGAAAAATAAATTAGGCCAAAGTTAAGTAAAGCTTCTAGGGTTATAATTGTCATTTGTTCTCCTACACTAAGGTTATTTTTGTCATTTCGCTTTATCTATATCTTCTAGGACGAAAATGCCCCTGTGTTTTTAAACAATTTCATGTGCGTCCTTTTTTCTATTTGTTTATTTTAAATTCCTATAATACCCTTCTATTTTATAAAAATCACACTCCCACATGCTTAGTAGAGAGAAAAAATAGAAACAATAAAGAGAGAGAAGAGAGGAGAGAGAAAGAGGACGGTCCTCTTTTTCGTTTTTTTAAAAAAAATCTTCTTCAAAATACATATTATGTACCCCGAATCCTTATTTCTTTATTTACATTTAGTTTACAATTGCGATTGAGGTGGTGTAAAGTTGATCAAATGGCTAAATTTTTTAGACGATGATCTCCTTAACGTCTAGATTACATCAAAATATACATAATCATTAGTGGGATCACACGTAATTTTATTTTTTTAATAATAATATGCCGCATAAATTACCAACTCACACGCGCGTGTGAAGGGCCAAAATGAGTTTGTTACGCGCGAAGCGCATTTGATAGCTATCGCACACGCGCGTGCTGGGGCAAGTTTCACAATAGCCAAAACCTCTAAAATCCACAATATCATATTTATAAACATTTTTGCCCTTATTAGATAATAGATAGTTATTTTAAACAACTCCTATATTTGGTTAAAAAATATTGTGAAGCCTTAAATTAGGGTAATAAACTAGAGCTTTCCTAATTTTTTCCCACAATAAGGATTATCATTGCCTCTGTTTATGTCTCGGATTGGAACAAATTACTATAATTCGTCCCCGCCTACGAATCAGTCGACATTTTTCACAAATTTTACGAACGGAGATCCTTATTTTCATATTTGTCATTCCTTACCTTAATTCCGAATCTACAGCACCTCGCGGTATCTTAGATTCTGCTCTGCCATTTTTTCAAATCTTTTTGTATCCTATCTATATACCCACACGTCTCTCACCTCTTTGTGTAAATATGAATTTTTAGACAATCGAATACTGATTTGTTTTTAGACAATATCGATAAAAATAGCTAGCACTGTGGATGCTTAGCACACATATTTCATCAAAATCGATCTATATTGAATTGGATGCATGCATATTACCCAAAATAAGGCAGATTTTAAACAAAGTGTATACTACAGTGTGCGGACCGACGGAATCTTAAAAAGGACATACTCATCTTTAGGAAGAATCATTCACTTATGTTTATAACCCTCACTGAAGCAACAATGTTATTTTTTTTTTTGATCGGCCACAATGTTATATCTAGGTTTAGGATTTAGAGCATCTCCAATGCTAATGTGAATGTGGTAAAATAAGACTGCCACATAGGATAAATAGACATTCTCTTTAAAAACCTTCTCTAAGGGCCTCTCCAATGCAAACATGGTCTGCTTAAAAGTGGTGTGCCACGTAGGAAGCACATCCAATTTATTCTTAGAGCATCTCCAATGCAAACATGGTCTGCTTAAAAGTGGTGTGCCACGTAGGAAGCACATCCAATTTTTTCTTAAAACCGTCTCCAATGCAAATGTGCTCATCTAATATGAAGATGATGTGGCAGGTAGTTGGGAAGACATCCTCTAGTCCATCCTCTTGTTCTAGAGGTTCACAAAGAGGATGTCTTCCCATCCTAGTCAGCAAATTCAGTTAAATATATTATTCTCTCTCTTCTTTTTTAGCAAATCTTGTTAAAGATTTCATTTTCTCTTTCCTTTTTTACAACTAAAAAAAATAAATTATTTAATTAATTAAATGCCACATAAGCAAAACTAACAACCACACCACATTTGCATTAGAGATGTATTTTTTTTTCAACATAAATTGTGGAACTTTTTTCTCCACATAGGAAGCAAGTCTCAAGAGGATCTCTTGAGAGCCATGCCACATAGGAAGCAGAGCACATTTGCATTGGAGATGCTCTAATGCTAATGTGAAGAAAGGATGTGATGATGATGTGGCGGTAGTTATTCTAGACATTGTGAAGTAGAATGTCTAGTTCTAGACATTCATCTTCACAATGTCTTACTGTCCACATCAGTAATTTTTTTCCCTCTAAAATTTTTAGTTACTTTTTAAACAAAATAAGTTTGACCAATTCAAAAATTAAGTACCACATAAGTTAAAAAGTGATCCCAATACATTTGCATTGGAGATGTATTTTTTTCAACAATGTCTATTGTGAAGATTTTGTTGCCACGTAGATTAGACATTGTCTTATATGACATGCCACGTAGATAAGACATTGTCTTATAAGACATTTGCATTGGAGATGCTCTTATAGCGATAGATCATTTAAATAATCGTTTCAACTCTACACAGCCATTAATCGGTTAGGGTTCCTTTCATAATCCTTTGTTAAACACTTAGCTCTAATCTTCATATGTTCTTATTTTTTATGCTCGATTTATTTCTGTTTTTTTTTTCATTAAAAGGAGTCGTGTTTTATAATTAATGCATATCATCGACTCTCAGATGTTGTGATCAAACACTCCTAATACAAATCAGTGGCATTTAAAGCCATAATCTGTCAAAAAAATAGATCCAGAGATTAGGGTTATGCTCGCCTCAATATTACTCAATTTCTTTTTCTATTTTTATGTTTTTAAGAGATTCGTGGCTGTGATGACTGGCATCGTTTCTCGATACTGATACATTTTTTCATATTCAGTGACCAAATCTAAATTGATGACTTATATTTGTGCGTGTCTGAGCCTACTTTGATCTAGTTTTTTAGGGCAGAATTTTTTGGATTTTGTTTTTGGTTGTGTTACATTGAAGTGATGATTGGTGGTGCGATGATTATAAAAATTCCTCGTACTGAATGCTAATGCCATTGCATGACAGACTATTTCTACCCATAGAATATGAGCACCCCTATTTAAAATTTATATTTATATTTCTTTTTAATTTAATTTTTAGGCTTTTCTAGAGTGTTTGAAATTAATTTTTAAATTTTTTTTGGTTAGAAAGTAGTGAATTTGATATAATCGTAATTGAAATCAATTACCCACAAAAGGTCTACTTTAATTGCATTGTTTTAGCAATGTAATTTAAATAAAATGAAGATCTTTTTGTAAACATAGACAAATTATAATTACCAAATAAATATATGTAGAAAAAAGAAAATCAAAAGCAATTTCTTTTTTTGTTTTGTTTTTGTTTTTGTTTTTGTTTTTGTGGATTTGGTTGTAACATTGAAGTGATGATGGGGGGTGCGATGATTATAAAAAATTCCTCGTACTGAATGCTAATGGCATTGCATGATAGACTTTTTCTACCCATAGAATATGAGCACCCTCTTTTGCTAATATCAAGCATCGACTTCTTGTTGCTTGTCCAAAAAAAATTGGGTTCTTATTGGAAGATCGAGACCTCATATTAATGTTCACATAAATAATTGTGTGGTTTTTTAAATGGGCTTCTGATATTCGCACCTTAAATTTTATATTGTTGAATAACTTGGCTAAAAGTTTTTTTTTTAATCAGAAATTTGGCTAAAAGTTATCTTGATTTAATGAAGATTTGAGTGGATATATCACTGTAAAAATTCCAAGGTAAAGTTTGTGAAGAAACAGGAGTTTAGAGAGAAAAAAGAGGTTGTGGTGGTGGTGGTGGAAGGTGGGAATCAGAAAAAATTATTTTTTTCCGGTTGCCGACAGTAGTATTGGCGGTCGATGCGGGAAGATGAAGTTGAAGATGAAGATGGTAAGGTGTATTTTGGGTTGTGGGGTGGGGATAAAAAGCTCCCATATATTTTAATATAAAAAAATTATATTAAAAAAAGGGAGGTCTTTTTTAAAATGACTATTAGAAGCAAAAAAAGTTACTTTTTTTTAGTAATTTTTTTTTACTTTTCTACTTCTTAGAAGTTCCTTCTCCTCCAGTTCCGTGAAACAACTAACAACTCATTATTTTTTTAGACTTATAAGTCAGTAGATTACCATACAAATTTCTCCTTATTTTTTTACCTCTCAAAAGTACTTTTGCTTTTTTTAGGAGTAGAAGCACTTCTACTTTTAGTTGCTAAACACCCATGTGTGGTTTGTTCCTTAATTTATATCCAAGAAATATGTTAGAAGGGTAAATCACCATTTTTTTTAGCTTCTTTTATACTATATTTTCACCGGAATGTGGGCGTACAAGAAGATTATTCAATAATTGATGTTAATCAACATAATGAGATCATTGTTGCAAAAAAAAAAAAAAACTAACCCTTGAATCATGCCTGGCTCAAAATTGACAAAATTAAACCTTCAAAAATGCTAGGTTCAAACACAATTTGATATTAGTGATTGGTTCACTAGTGGGTGGATCTAATACCAAAAATCAGCTCGATTAGTATACAAAAAAAATCACCTGTGAGAATTGCTTGATATCAGTAGTGTTCATATTATATATAATATCTAATTCAGCTAATTTTTTGTGGACCAAGTGTTTGAATGATTTTGAAAATAGATAATCCCAAAAATGACAAAATTAGACCTAAAAAATGCTAGTGACTAAATATTTTAGTTCATTGGTGTGAGAATTATTCCAACATTTTTTTCTTGCTTAGTGCTAGCATTGGCACCACCATATATAACTTCTTTGATTCTCCAACTTAATTTCATGCTCTAATACCATGTAAAAAACCATTTGCTTTGAAAAGTTCAAAGGCATGCAGCGGGTTTTTTCTACTCGGCGCCTACGCATTTGTCAGCATCTCACCAAAGCATAAATATAAGTACTTATTTTGTAGGTCTGAATAACATTTTCTATTACATAATTATGCGGGTCTAATTGTTAGTGGATTACATATTTTGACCCCGAGTTACAGAACCCAAAATATGCTACACCCTACTGGAAACAGAATTGATCTACTCAAATTCTGGATCCAAGCCCAAGGCCCCAAAGTGAGCTCAACACAGCCTGACTCGCGCAACCAGGCCAAAAGTTCATTGGGATAAGGATTGGGTTGGTTTAGGAATTCTGAAGAAATTTGGCCCGATCCCAAGCTAGATCAACACCTGGATCGACTAAATCAGCTTCTAAGCCCAGCAGAGTTAAGACCTGGTCGGAGCCGACCTTCTCTAAGCCCAGAGCCAGAACAGTTAATACTGACTCGAGCTCTGGCTGGTCCATTCCCCTAGCCCTTTGGTATGTTATTAGGCCAGGGCCAGTGAAAGCACTTGAACCCCAAACCCAACTAAAAACTAAGGTTAGTGGAAGCTCTTGTGCATCAGAACCCAAAGTTTAGCCCGTAATTTGAGGTTGCGCTAAGGGTTTAGAGGTACTCGCGCAAGAGTTCCCCTACGTGGAAGACTCCCACGACGAGAGAAATCGCTGAAATTATCCACGAAAAAATTGTTTAAAAAACCTAAAAAAATAAAGATAGCGGAAAAAGACACCGCAAAATTGTTTCACGATAATTTTAAAAAAAAATCCCTAAAAAATAGAATTGCGAAAGATTTCCACAAAATTTCCTAGTACACAATCGGCCCTGCCCTACCGTTAACCCACCTAAAGTTTTGAGCCCTTACCCCTCGCAGTCATTTAGATCATTTTTTTGTTTTGGGGAATGGAATGTGATTCACATTACATTGTTCATGCGTTCGGTTTAATTACGAATAGGAATAAAACCTTATTCTAATGCACATTAATATTCTAATGTTAGGCTCACGAGTGAATTCAAATTAAGTCAATTTTTTATTTCTACCACACAAGGAGGAAGAAGATGAAGCGCAAATTCTGTTTGTACTTTTTCTCTTTTCAGCAGAAAAAACTAGGTTTGTACTAAAACCAAATTTTTTTCTTTTTTTTGTGTGTAAAACTCTAGTTTTCTTTTTCTTGGGTAGTTTGGCCATTTGATGTAGTATTTATAGATACAATTGTCCACAAATAAATTTATAAACGATTCTTCAAATCACAAATCCACCTGCTTAAAATGTGATTCCACATTCCATATCTGCGAAACAAACATGGCCTCAAGGTAATGATCTAGGCATGCCTATTCTATTGAGCTTTGAACCCCATCTGTCTGTATTACTGCCAGAAAAAGTTGAAGACCTGGTGACTACTACTCACTGGACCTAGTAGAAGTTTTAGCCCTAGGCAACTGGTCCCACCCAACCCTTATGAGCAGACCTAGTTGATCAGTGTAATAAGTCAAATTCATCATCAAAATGCAGTTACCTACCCTCATGTCTTGAATCCTTTTAAACTCTTATAAGCATGTTCAAGGCAATTAAATACCTGCTCTGAGAAACATGACAACTACTACAAGAACATAACTTGGAACTGAACATGGATACAAAAATCATCAGATACCGAGTTAACTAGGGCGAGTCATCTCCATATCAGGCTAGCCTGTTGACGAAGGGCACACAGCAACTGATCAAGACTTAACTCAGTCTAATATTAGTCTCTCAACGGCCAAGCTAGGCCGAAATTACCTTGACCAAGTCAGACTCAAACATTACTCATTGATTTTCTGTACTACCAATTTTGATTCTTTCATGTATGTATCAAACAAATCCAATCTAGAGAGAAAAATCTATATTAAGTGCAGAAATCTAGAGAGAGCATTCTATGTTGAACGAATGCAAAAGGATCCGAATAACCAATATTCACAAGATCACCAACATTCAGTTCAGTGTATATTTTGTGAGGATTATCTAAATGGTGAGGCACTGACCAGAGCTATACGAAGATGAAGACATAAACACAAAGCAGAAGTAAATTTCTTAAAAACAAAGATAGTTTCAGATCCACAAGTGCCAAATGACCGATACCAAGTCCTTCAAAATCAGCCTGACATCCGGCTTGGCAGAGACCATAAACAACAAAGAAGAAAAACAAAGAAATTGATGTAATTAACAAACTAAAACCAAACTCCATAAGTAAAATGTTTCATGTCTTTCAACGCAGATTACCTTAACTTTTCGTCCTCGATCTCTTCTTCTCAGGCAAAGCTTATATGGAAGGAATGGAGGATGAATTTACAAGCGTCGATCCAAGGAGATCATCACAAAGGCTAACTCTGTCGTGGGTCTTATTAGTTTCAGCTCTTGGACTGCTACCTGTGCTGCTGTTAGATAGTGACCCAAAGGTGGTTTTTTGAAGAACCCCAGTTGGGGACGATCCCATCCTTGGGCTTGAATCCCAACCTACAGTCATCAAATTCAGGGCCGACGAGTTTTTACCATCTCCTGTGGTGTTATTTGTGTTGTTCAACACTTCTCCAAGAGGTCCACCCATGGAAGTCTCCCAAGAGATCGGTATCCAGTTTGCCTGCCTGTGATTTGGTTCATTTAGAATGCTTCCAACTCCTAAACCCATCTGAATAGGATCAAACTCACGTGATAAACGCAGAGGTGAGAGAGCAAGTTTGTCATGGGTAGGTGAGGAAGATGCCGATGAGAAGTCAGAGGAAGCCACGGGGATCGAAATAGAGAGCTGGGTTCGGTCTGATTGGATTTCTTCTATTTCAGGCCAGGTAATAGATGAGCGATCAGATCGGTTCTTGGGCCAATCATCGATGAAATGGCGAAGCGGATGTTGGTCTTGGGGTTCGGGATCATTAAGGTCAGAGGAAGAACCAAAGTTCCGGCAATCTATGTAGGAGCTTCTCTCTGAAGGATTCAGCAGGGAATCAGAAGGGACGAGTCCAAACTCCGTTCGAGAAGATTCTTCGAATGGGTTGTGTTGTTTAGGAATGGAAAATGGAGTGTCTTTTGGTCTCAGGTTCATGTTGGGTGACAGTATGGAGAGGCCCTGTGACTCTTGAATTCGACTACCCATATTTTCTTTGTTCAATAAGTTCCTGCAAGGGGAACATAAACCATAAAAATACAACCGATGGAATAATTTGGGGACCAAAAACTGCTAGAGAGGTCAAACCCTGCCAATATAGTGCAGAATATGCTGCACTGGAAGTCCCAATCAGAATTAAGTTAGGTTGGCAGATGGTGTGTAAATACTTTGCCATATCCTACAATGAATTCTGATCCTTTGTTTTTATGTTTATGTTCTGGGAAGAATTCAATGGAAATACAGGATTTTGTTTAGCCAATCTAATTAGTTTGAATAAAGCTATGACATTGATGATGAACCGATGGAGGTCACAAACTTTATCTCCATGATTTGAAAATATAACTCATTTTCTCTAGATCAGTAGGTTCTCTATATATCATAGCATCCATCCTCCATTATTGGGACAAAGAAAAAAATGACAATCTAACAAACAAACAATTCAATCCTAAAAGAGGAATCTTAATTTCTAAGAACAGTCACATTCACCAAAGTGGAAAAAAAACATGGTGGGTCTACTCTAATGAAAAAGGAAAAGAAGCACAATTCATACTGTTAAAGATCAAGATAAATGTAGTAAAATTTAAAATGGACTAGAGGTGAAACAGACATGGAAGTAAAACAAAAGCCTAACTTTTTACCTATTGATTTGGGTGTTCACAGAAGGATCAGCAGCACCTTGCTGCAAGTTCCTGATCTGGTGCTGTGCAATGGTGAGGCTGTTGGATGCACCGCCACTGGCGACCACCGAGGCTGATGAGGAAGCCATGGGTATCACCTTCGCGGTGGCGGGCCCAGAGCCGGCATGGCCAGTCTGGCCTTCCACAGGCTTTCTTGAACGATGGCGGCCCCTGTTCATGTGCCGCTCACAGTACTTCTGATCGGCAACCGCATCTCTTGAGCACCGCCATTTCTTCCCATCCGTCCGGCGACACCTCCCCGGCTCGGGATCAGTGTTGCTAGAGAAACCCAGATGGAAAGAACCCCATCCCACTAAGAGCATAAAGTAGATAAAGGTTCAATAACATGGAAGAGAATCACACAAAAAGAAAACATGGTTTCTAGATCAAAACCAGTATAGGTCAGATACTTAAATCCCTTAATTCATACTCATTTTGAGTTGGACTGAACTTTATACCAAATAAAGGGTAGAATTAAAAATTTAATACAAAATAATTACTATTTATCTGTTGAGAATCACGAAATTACCATGGAAACTGTAGGAAGAAAAGTTTAGATACATGAATTTTTCCAAAAAAAAAAACAAGAATAACAGATTATTGAAGAAGAAAGAAGGAAACCAATTAAATACAAAGTAAGAAAAAAAACTTCCAATACAGTTATTTAGATCTTACGTAGAAACCACTTTTTTTTTCTACTTCATCTTTTTGAAAACAGAGAAGAAACTTACAAGTATTGGGTCTTAAGGATCCACCAAAGCCAGAGAACCCAGTTGGATTGAGGGCTTTTCTGATGGGGATGAGCAGATTAGAAGGTATAGGCACATTTGCATTGATGTACTTATAGATCAAGGCTTGATGTTCCAGTTCCATCCACTGAGATGGAGTGAATGGCCCTCTAACCCCTGCTAAAACTCCATGCATGCTTGAACCCAAGCTTCCTGAACCCAAACCTGAGACAGGAAAACCAGATTAGAATTCAAGAAAAGCAAAGAAAGGGATCTGCCAGATGAAACCAAGCTAATAGCTTTGTCTGCAGCATTTAAGGAAGCTACAAAAATCATGAAAGCTTTACTTTTACAGAAGAAGAAAACAAAGAAAAAACAGACAGAAAGAGAGAAGTTTAACCAATCAAATAGGTTTGCTTCTCCAGTTCCTATTACTCTTCCTATTCTTTCTATACTTTTTTTCTCCTTTATGCTCCCAGTCATCAAATATGATGAAAAATTGCAAAAACCCATCTCCCAAAACAGGAACACCAAAACAGAAAAGAAAAAAGAAACTTTTCTTGACAAGACTCAAAACCAAGATTTCTACTAAGTGTTCATGATAAGACCTTCTTCTTCCAACAGTACCAGAACCTAATCCAAATAATCAATAAAACCCCATTCAACCCCCAAACACTCTAATTACTCAAACCCATCTCACAAAACAAGATCTATTCAAAACCCACATATTCAATTATCCAAAACTTCCCAAAAAGATTAAAGTTTTTTCTTTTAAACTTCAGTTCATGCACATAAGCCTGCAAAAATGAACAGTCTTTACTTTCTATACCTGTATTTCTAGGATAAGTAGTAGATGAGGTGTGATAAGAGTAAGGCAAGGTTGAGTTTTGTAAGCTTCTCTCCATTAAACCACCATCATTATTGAGTAAGAAAGGATCAGATTTGGGAGAAGAAAAGCTCAGCATCTGCTGTTGGGGCTGACCATCAGAGAATAGAGAATTAGATCTCAGTGATGAAGGATTCCTCTGTGGAAACAACATTGTCTTTGAAGTAGAGAAATCATCATTTCTAGCCATTTTTAAGCTCCTCCAATCTTCCTCAGCAGGCCCAGATCTCTCTTGCTTAAGAAAACCAGATCCATATCCCTTCTGTCTGGTTTCAGCATCTGAAACCAGGGAAGGAAAACCACTTTCAGAACCCACCATTCCATCAAAACCCACCAATCCAAAATCCATCCCAGTAAAACCACTGACCTACAAAAAGACCAAACTGAGAGATTGAAACATGGGTTCATGAGATGAAGAGAAAGAAGATTGAGTACTGCGAAGAGGAGTTGGAGGGGACATTTTAAGGGTGGGTAAGAGTCTCAGTGTGGTTAAGCTGATGTGTTTGAAACCGAAAACCAGACTGGTTTTGCTTGTGGGCTGGGAGGAGATATTGATTTGAAGAAGAAAATTATTGAGAGAGAGAGAGAGAGAGAGAGAGAGAGAGAGAGAGGGGGAATAGGACTGAGGAGAGAGAGGCAGAGTGAGAGATGAAACTGAGGACCAGACAAAGGTGGTACTAAATACTCTCGTCTCAGGATACTAACAAAAAAATCTGTTTTTCTTTTTCTCAATTTATCTCACTTAATTATTACTTTTCTAAATTAAGTTTTTTTAGTGGAATTAGCTTAAAATGCTGAAATCCCAAATATAGACATTGAACTTTGAAGAGAAACTTGAGTTATTTGTGTATATAAAAATGTAAGAGAAATTTGATAGGAGTACCAAAGGGTCCAAAACCTTATTTTTACATATTTTTTATTTCATATCTTAATTTTTTAATTAATTTAAGAAATTAAATATTAAAAGAAAAATTACATTATTACCCTTTTACACTCATGACCCCAAACACCCCAAAAATGAGATTGGTGGATTTAATGGTTGTTAAATTTATTAATTGTTGGCTTATAAAAAGCACTGCTTTTGCGGGAAAAAAAACAAGCGCAACGCGTCGTTAGGTTGCTGTAAATCCGCGTTATAGATTTCATCTCTTACAATTATAACACGTTTTAAAAGGAAAAATTTAATTGATTACATTGCACCAACGAATTCTGAATAACAGAGAAGTTCTGACAACCAAATCTATCAAATTTTAATTATTTCTGGTTCTGAGCGCAAAATTTGAGTTGTTGACATTAGGCATATGTGACTTCAAACGGCGACAAAAACCTAATTTTCTATTCGTTATCCAAGTCACAAACCCTAGGTTTTGGTTCCTTCATAACAAGACTAATATGTATGCCAATTCATCTCACAAATTTGGAGGTCCAGAGTTTAGTTCTTAGTAACCAGAAACATTTTATAGGGATGACGCTCTCGCTCTTGAGCCTCGCTTTCTCGTTCTAAACCACGCTCTGACGCTCCCACTTCAAAGCATTTTCGATTTAGAATATTTTTTAATTAGCCGCTATGATGCTTCGACTCTCCCAATTCCACTCTCACTCCATGCTCTAGTTACCTTAGTTCAGTTCCCTCAAGACCACTATATGATTTTTATTTCCTAAATGTATATAGGCCCTGCTTGGTATGCAGGAAAAATTTACCGAGCAGTTGATTTATCAATTTGACTGGAAATAACTGCAGATGCGAATTTTCCCTGCATACCAAGCAGGGCCATAGTAACTGTGAACATGAGGAATACATTATCCTGAAAATTAGTTTGGTACTCTAAGACAAGTACTATAGAAAAACTTTAATTAGATTGTTCGAGATAAGGGTTTAAAGTTTTGAGGTGTGGTAAATACTATGATGTGGAGTAGAAATGGAGTAATGAGCCAAAAAAGGGAGCGTGAGCTATCAAAGATTATGTTGGCCAGCACAATTTGTGCTGGATTGCACTCTCAATGTCATCTCATTACTCCCTCCCATGGCTAATGGCATATTGACACTTAAATAAAGTTTTGGGGCAAAAATTGTGTTGGCCGGCACAATCTCTACTGTGCGGCATAATTTGTGTCGTACGACAAAAAGAGTGCAGTTTAGCATAATCTTTATCGACTCCCTCAAATTCTTTTCTCCAGTCTCAAATTTGAGACGGACGGAAGAGTTTGATTGTTTGAGGTGCCCAAGGTATAAAAAAAAAAAAAAGAAGAAAAGAAATGTTAGTTTACAAAAATAAATAAGATAAAACTAACAAATAAAAATAACAATCAAATAAGGAAATTTTGATATTGGGCAAGGGTGTTTATGTCATTTAGGTCTAATTTTTCTTTTTTGTCCTTAGTAGGGTTCTTTATTACACTTTTTTCTTGCTAACTCCGCTGGCGGTTTCAATATTCTCTCTCATCTTAAATTTAATGGAGAAAACGAGTGGTGTGTTGCATGAAACAAAGTTGTTTTGCCACGTGACGCCACACAAAATCTAGAGCCAGACCGACCTACAACGTCTCAACCCTAGAACATTTTTTAGAATATTTCTAAGATAATAAATTTATTTTTAATATAAATTAATAATAATTATTATTATTATTTTCTTTTATTATCTTTTTTCTAAAATAAAATAAAAATGCAAAACACAGCATCAATTATCTTTCTCAGGACTTACGGTCCTTAATAAGAAATATTAAGAATTGGTGGGTATAGAAAGAGACATATCAATTTTAGTCTTTATTGTCCAAAAAATATTTATCAACTTCCGAAAAGAAACTATTGTTTTTGGCCCCACGCCTTTGTGGACCCACAAATCAAAATTGTCACCAACAATGAAAATTGGCTTGGAATATGTGTTTGAGAGTCAATAACAATTGATAAGTTCGGCTACCACCTAAATTCAGACAGAAATTTTCTTTTAAAAAAATACATTAATTTTTAACATATTTTTAAGTTGGTTACATTTCCTCTTTGAAAATAAAATTTTACTAGTTAAAGAATCTCAAATACTGGCTGCAACCAGATTTAGGAAAAATTATATAGGAAAAATCTAAATAACCCCTCAATAAAACTCGAAGCCAAGACCTCTACTACACGTAGCAAACCACTAGGGTGGGTGAAATTATGCATAAAAATAGTAATCTCATATAATTTCTTAAATGACGGGAGAAAGTTAGTAAATTTGAAAGTGATAGTTACTTTTTTTCTTATTTTTTCACATTTTCTAGTAGCATATCAACGAGGACAACAGTTCACCAATAGTTTTTTTTTAACATTTAACTAAAAAAAGTATTTTAATCATTTGAAAAAACAAAAAAACGAAAAGCACCCATGATCCATTTAAGTAAAGCTTAAAGCTTAAATGAGGATCTTATATAGAAAACCAATTAAGTAAGCTTAGGCTTGTGAGGGTCCAGCTGTGTCACACGTAACCCATTTATTCAATTGGGTAATTAATATTATTGTTTTATAAGTTTATTAGTTTAAGATGTACTTTGGTTTGTCTTTGAGCTTACTTTTAGTATTTCTTGGTCAAACAAATACCAGTCTTAATCGTGGATTTCCCCTCTCTTTCTCTCTCTAGAATTTTAGACAGAAAGAGAGTGCTTTGATGATCCAAAAACCCTTCTAAAAAGGGAGTCATCACTTCCTCACCAAGTTCGAATCAAATCAAATAAATAAACAAATTTTTGAACATACAAAACATGGTCTCCGTAAACATGATTTATTCGTTTTTCTTCTTCATATGCTTTTTGTCTCTCCCCCATTGTCGCAAACAAACAGTGACTGTAAACATTTTAGATCAATTGACTTATATAAGTCAAAAAGCAACTTCTTAAGTGGTTGCCAAACGGCCTCTTAGTAGGATCTAACTAGTACATCAATATGAACTAGTGGAATGTATAAGGAGAATACTTGATGTTATTAGTGGGATGCTAAAAAGTTGCTCTTTTTCTTACTATTTATTATTCACTCTTGATTTTCAATCAACTTTTAATGCGGATAGAAATTTTAGAATGGGCTAAGTTTTTTAGAAGATGATCTCTATGATAGCTCTTGAATCACATCCAAGTAGGCGCACAAGTGAATAACAACTTGGTTGTGGGTCCGAGGATGTGGATTGAGTTTCGGTTTGGATAATTCAATTCTTGATGGAAGAATTCAAAGTTCTATTCTCGTGAGTCCATTAATATTGGTTCGGACTCAATTCAATGTCTAAAAGATACCTGAATGAATTTAGGAGGGGGTAGTCAATCTAGACATTCATAGACATTCATGGACATTAGAAATACCCTCATGTGTGAATGTGGACATTGGACATGTCCATGAAGTCCCATGCGTGTAGATGTAGACATTACAAATGTCCACAGGATTCCCATGTGTGTGGATGTAGACATTGACAATGTCCATAAGAAGGCCCATGTTGTTAGATGTGGACATTGACAATGTCCATAGAGTGCCCATGTGTGTGGTTGAGGACATTGAAAATATCCATAGGGAGACCTTGTGTGTGGTTGTGGACATGAACAGTGATGTCCATGGACTTTAATGGACTTGAACCAAAATTTATGAAGAAAATAGGCTATGGAATGTCCAACCCAAATACATGGGATTTCCATGGACATTCTCTAAAAAAAATAAAAAAATATAAAAGTGAGCAAATAGGAGGGCATCATCCTTATGCAACATCATGTATCAGTAAATGTATCAATAAAAAAGCCAATTATGCATCATCCTTTTTATTTTTATTTTTATTTTTTTATCCTTTTTAATTCAGTACTTATTTTAAAATTAATGGCCTAGGTATGTTTATGGGTTATTATCAATTTGACTAGATTTGTACTTATTAATATGATTATCATATTAGGGCACCTGAGTTTGTGGCAATTTTTTTAATAAGCTTTATGGTGTTATATGTGCTTATTATATTATTTGCATTGTTCCAACTTGCATATGATTGCAGATTGTAATAAATCTACGCCATTCATTCAATAGACTCAGAACCATGGACAATTGAAGGAAAAATATTACCAGCGCTTAAATGAAAAGCTCAAGTGTGATAGAACATATATGGAGTACTCAAGATCAATAACGTGAAGAAGCTAATAAGTGTTAGAAAATATAGCTAATACCCTGGTATATATATTGTTAGATGTTTGTTTAGAGACGTGAAACACTAGTTTATAATTTGATGCATGTTTTGTTAGATGTTTGTTTTGAGTTTACACAAGTCCTATGCGAATTTATAACCGTATTAAAATTTTTATTTTATTTATTAATAAATATTAAAGTTAATATAAATATTAATTTATTAGACTTCAAAATAATAAATATCAATAATTAATAATTATTAGATATATTTTGAGTTTACACAAGTCTTTAAAAAAGTCCATTGAAGTCCATTGACTTTGTCAAAGGATGTTCATGGATTTCGCTAGAGTCCACAGATGTCTGTGGATATTGTGTTAGGAATTTCGTCATACCAACGACGCATCCCCGACGCACAGCGGAACAGGCTTAAGGATCTTTAGACTTAATAACGATGAATCAACAAGAAAATATAACGGCGAAGATAAAAACAAGCATCAACCACAACACAAGATATACGTGGTTCACCCTCACGGGCTACATCCACAGCCAAATCGGCGCACCGGAGAAACTTCCACTATTATCAAGAACATATTACAATGCTTCTTATACACAACCAACCAGATAAACACACATCAAGGATGTTACAAGACTTACCGGAGAACACCAACGAGAATCCATTAGAGATCGACTCTCTAAACTACTCCCAACAGTACACTCACATCATCTTCAACCTTGAAAGTCTATCTCCATGGTTGTACATAGTAACAGAGGAGAGAACACATGGAGAACACTAGAAACTTGGGTTGGGGCAGGGGCCCCAACCCCCATGAAGAAACCCTCAAACCCTAGATCCTCACAAACCCTTTCTCTCTCTCAACAAGTCTCTCACACTTTTGGATTCCTCACTACACAAGAAGACCAAAACCCTAGGTTTACCTCTTCTTGAACCTTAGGAACTCCAACACCTTTACATTGGCCTCATGGCACTCTTTAGCACACCTCTAACCTATCTAGGACCTCCCTATTTATAGGTTTACAAGAGGTATCCATGAAGTAGGAATCCTAGTCCAAGAAGGACTCAAAAAATAGCAACTTCATAAATTAGCAATTGCCTTTCAAGGGGTGTTGCCAAAAACTCTACAAATCTCCACCTTTTTGGCAAACTCACCTTCACACCTCTTAGAACCATCTCCTCGATCAAAATACGATGATTTTGAAGCACCATCCAAGTCTGCCACCATCTTCAATCTTGAAGAACACATGTGAAACTACACCGTCTCACTACTGCAACTTGAAAACTTAAAATACACCATCAACTGAATCCTCGCGCAAGATTCCCACATTGATCACCAAGAGAACCATCCAAAAGAAACATCACCAGCTCCACCTAATCAAGGCAAGCTAAAACCTCCAGCACATGTCAAGATTACCGTGTATTTGAACATCACCATTAAACCCACAAATGCGATTAACAGGCTTATCTATAAGCAATTCAACAAGCCATCGCCAATCCGACAAACCTACCACCATCACACCCAACATACGTGCTTATTAATATGTACCGTGTGACACCGCCTAAAGTAACGTGGTCTACGTAAACGAGATCGGGCACATCCTTGAAACAACTCGCGCAAGCCATCAAGAATAATAAACAGATTTAAACAAATCTTAAAATATCTCGTGCACACTTTCGGAGCTTTGCTGGACCGCCCCTAACACATGAGAATCACCATCTCATCTTTGTAACCCTTTCTTTATAGTGTACGGCTACTCACACTTCTAAGAACTGCGTAGAACACTTCATCCCGTCCCAACTTCACAGGAACCCAATGAAGACTTTCTTTCTACACCCATCTTCCAAGATCCGCGTAGAACACTCCATCCCGCTCCAAAACTTCACAAGAGCCCAATGAAGAATTTATTTCTACACCTATCTTCAAGTTGAACAACCCCAATTCGTGAATCATACCACAAATCACTTCCTTGTGTTGAACAGATCAAACATTATCTTCACATATCCTCCACCCGAACGAAACTCCCGTTCTAAACTATTCAACTTATTATGAATCAAATCCAAACAGCCAACTTCACAGCTCTCCAAGTCGAACCTGCCGTTCATACCCGTTTGTTATGATACAACAAACTACGCGATTTTCCAGGTCGAATCACAGCTCTGATACCAGTTTGTTAAGAATTTCATCATACCAACGACGGATCCCCGACGCACAGCAGAACAGGCTTAAGGATCTTGAGACTTAATAACGATGAATCAACAAGAAAATATAACGGCGAAGATAAAAACAAGCATCAACCACAACACAAGATATACGTGGTTCACCCTCACGGGCTACATCCACAGCCAAATCGGCGCACCGGAGAAACTTCCACTATTATCAAGAACATATTACAATGCTTCTTATACACAACCAATCAGATAAACACACATCAAGGATGTTACAAGACTTACCGGAGAACACCAACGAGAATCCATTAGAGATCGTCTCTCTAAACTACTCCCAACAGTACACTCACATCATCTTCAACCTTGAAAGTCTATCTCCATGGTTGTACATAGTAACAGAGGAGAGAACACATGGAGAACACTAGAAACTTGGGTTGGGGCAGGGGCCCCAACCCCCATGAAGAAACCCTCAAACCCTAGATCCTCACAAACCCTTTCTCTCTCTCAATAAGTCTCTCACACTTTTGGATTCCTCACTATACAAGAAGACCAAAACCCTAGGTTTACCTCTTCTTGAACCTTAGGAACTCCAACACCTTTACATTGGCCTCATGGCACTCTTTAGCACACCTCTAACCTATCTAGGACCTCCCTATTTATAGGTTTACAAGAGGTATC
>MVGT01004167.1:112065-138797 GCA_002174775.1 Macleaya cordata
TGAGAAAAAACTCTTCGGCAAAGTTTTGTTGTATAAATTTAAAGTATGTGGCTTATATCTAAATAGTACGGGTCCCACCTGAAGATGATCTAAGAAATAATTTTTTAATATGATGTTCGCCTCGCCATTTAGATAATCTCTACAAAAAATTAGACTTTTTTTAAACTTTGAAACTATATCAAAAGTTGATTTTTAATGAACGGTGAAAAGAACATTCTTATTGAATAAAAATTTTAAAACTATACAAGAAATATCTTCTTAAGAGTTTAAATATATATATCTTGTTTGGCTAGTTCAATGAACGGACACTTTTTATAAAAAAATTTATTTAAATTTTAAGGATAATTTGGGTAGAAATATCTAGTTTTTTTTTCTTCTATACATTGGGCCATATGTTTATAATAAAGATTTTTTAACCCACACTTAAGAGAAAATAGTCACGTTAACCCACAGTTTCATTTTTTTATATATAAAATAGTTAAAAGATGTTGAAGATTTTTAAACTCTTCAGTTAAACGAGCTAGGAGGAGCCCGGTCAGACAGTTCCTCTACACCGTTTGAAAATATTTTGGGTTAATTAGTCTGAGGGTCCCATAAAATGGACAATACAAAGATTTGGGTCCTGCGATTGTCCACCTTTGCATTTAGGTCCTGGGATGACAGTTGACCCAGTTGACCATCTAAAAAGTGATGGAAATGCTAACAGGACCCAAAAACTAATTAGAAATTATCAGTTGGACCTGAAATCAAATTTCTTGTTTCTGTTGCCGGAAATAGAACTATTACCTCTGTATGATATTATCTTTGAATCTGTAAATAATTAATGATATAAAATCTCCACCAACTTGTCTGTACACTCTTGCATCTTTATAGGAACTATAAACTGGATAATATGATTTCTGAGTTAGAGATCAAAACCATCAGTGGCTCATGTTTGTGGTTTGTTCTAATCTACCACGGCTTAAAACCCACGTTGCCATTATTAGTTTCTTCTTCACCCGGAGCAGGAAGATTAAGAACGAGTAAATCTCGAATCACGGATAGCTTTTGCTAAATTGCAATCATCTGACTGTTTCTAGCTTCAGATCCACCAACCAAATGAGACCTCTTGTGACCACCCAAAACTTACCCTAATGAGAAAAATTTGAAACAAATTGGGCATTCATGCTTATTCTTCTTCAATCCATAGCTAATTCAGCACTACCTGTAACTTCCAATTCGATTATGTTCTCGTTATTGCAAGATTTTATAAGCTTACTATCAGCTGTAGGATCAAGAGAAAGATCAGTTTTAATATTAGTTTCGCTACTCTCGATCCTCGAAGTAAAACAACCTTTTATTTGATTTTCTTTGGAGAGTCTTTGCAAATTTCAGAATCCGAACCATCATATTTTATTTTCTTGCTCTAATCTCTGTCCAACTAGGGATCGTACGAATCGAATTTAGTTCTCTTACTTGAATTGTACTTACTGTACTTTAAATAAATTAAGTGTAGTAAATCTGAATTAGGGAAAGATTTGATCAAAGAAGTTAAAAAGGTCCCTTAACGTTCTCTTACTTGAATTGTACTTCCCATAAACAAAAAATTTGATTTTAGATGGGCAACTAGGTCAACCGTTATCCCAGGACCTAAATACAAAGGTGGACAATCGCATGACCCAAACTTTTGTATTGTCTATTTTATGGGACCCTCAGACTAATTAACCCAAATATTTTTGTCGAGTATGGATAGAAAGAAATCTACGATTCTTGTGAATTTTCATGCGAGTCCCCCAGTTCAAGTGGCTCTACTCCTGGTTTCTATCTGTTTCAATTCCGATACTCCAGATCTGGTTCTGGTTCCTAACTGTCTAAATTCCAAAGTCTGGGAATTTTTGGTTCCAATCGGGTATTTGGGTACCCATGAATTCCCACAAACAAATATACAACCTGGTTGTTGGTCAACAATTTCAACAGTACCTACCGTACATGTTATTTTATTTTGTCTTAAACATTGCAATTTGTTAACATTAATATTAATATTATGGGGCCACCAACCCCATAATGTTTGGGTTCACACTTCTCCTTCATCCTTAAAAGTTTTTCATATTTAGGACGTTTAATTTGTTTTAGGGTCTCTAGGTTTTATTATGTTTCTCAAGATGATTCTTAATCATTAGCTAGGCTTCAACATTTTGTGTGTTTGTATAAGAAATTAACCTACCTTCAATCGAGACATTTTTTTTGGGGTTTACCAAAACAAAAATATATAGGATAAGCTGAGACAATTTTTATAGTCAATTACTTCAAGAATAATCTAACTAATTAACATTACAATATTTAGAATAACAAACTCTTATAATAATTATAATAATGTTATGATTTCTGGGCACACAGAATATATGTCGAGATGAGTGGGAAGAGAATATTACTTATATCTTAACTTTCTGTTACATAGTTACATATATTTCCTTTCTGATATCTCTACATAACCACATACGAAAGGTACTGGATGTCTCTCTTAACATTTTCTATCGATCACATAATAAGGGACAACATATATATAGGAGAGAAAAGGGAGAAGGGGTGCATGCGTGGGGCAGCATGCCCAACACGCATGCACTCACCCATCTGCATGTTACATGCGGTGGGGAGGCAGACCCACCTGCATGTTGCATGCGGTGGTGTGGGCAGCCAGCTTTTTAACAAATAATGAATTGTAAAAGTCCATACGGTTTATTTTCTTATTTTTTGGGCTCACTGGTGTGGACATGGAAACGTATTTCAATATCAAAAGAATTACGTAAATTTTAGTATTCATTTTTTTTAATATGATAATTGTCTAATTACAAATGCAATCAAGAGTATAAGAGATAAAATGCTACTAAAACAGTGGAGAATACAACCCGACCCTAACCGATGGAGAGAAGGGAGAGATAATCCACAAATTTAAAAGCACTAGAGGATCAACCATTGGCAACATAGAATACTCATACGCTCCTGGATTATCCATGCCCTCCAATATTTTCTGATTTATTCGATGCAAGTAGAATTTATTCGATATAAGTTTTTGTGCTCTAGTTTTCATATTTTTTCAGTTTTGTATACGTTTTTTGAAAGTGTTATTTTTTGTTTTCTCTTATATTAGGTGTACTTTTTTTTTCAGTAATTTAGCATCCCACAAAAATACCATGTATCATCTTTATTGGAGAATATTCTCACAAAAAATTAGTCATTGATTCATCTTTATGTGGTGCCCATGAAGCAATATACAAAATTATGTACACAAAATCAGTATATGCCAATTTAATTCATAATTAATATAAGAAAAAATGGCGAAAACACCCAATATATAGCTTTTTGATTCCATTTAGAACACAAGATATTTAATAAGACTGAAATACTTTTTTAAATGTTTTTTAACTTATACAGCTGTAGGAGAGAAAGTTAGTTATCTTTTTTGTTTTTAAACTTTAAAATGTTATATCTCTCTTACACTAAAATTCAAATTTTGACGAAATTCATATATTTCAAAAGCACTTTTCAAGATCTTCGAAACTAGACCAATCAAGAATATTTTAAAAGAAAAAAAAATTACGAAATTTATGCAAAAATATTTTGTATGTTTTGTACAAAAACACATGCAAAATATTTATGCCTACTGTTTTAAGTAAAAGATTTTGACTAAATTTATATATTTCAAAAGTATTTTTCAAGATCTTCACTTCTTCTTTTGATGCTATCTTGTTTTGAGACTCACAAATTCAAATTTGGATGCAATCTTGATAACATATACTAGTTGTAGTAGTTATCTATTTATTTATTTAAAAATATTTTTGTATATGCAAAAAGCATGGAAAAATATTTTTACACACAGTTTTTAGTAACAAATTTTAACGAAACTTATATGTTTAGAAAGTAATCATCGAGATCTTCACTTCTTCTTTTGATGCTATCTTGTTTTGAGACTCACAAATTCAAATTTGGATGCAATCTTGATAACATATACTAGTTGTAGTAGTTATCTATTTATTTATTTAAAAATATTTTTGTATATGCAAAAAGCATGGAAAAATATTTTTACACACAGTTTTTAGTAACAAATTTTAACGAAACTTATATGTTTAGAAAGTAATCATCGAGATCTTCACTTCTTCTTTTGATATTATCTGGTTTTGAAACATGCAAATTTAAATTTGGATGCAATCTAGATAAAAACTAGTTAAAAACATAGTTTAATGTTACGCAAAAAAAAAATTGCATGAAAAATAATTTTTTTTTAGAAAAAAGTATTATTTTCTAGTCTTATTTCGAAGATCTCAACGAATGCTTTTCAAAAATATAAATTTATAAAAAATTGATTTGTATGTTTAAAGTTATGATAATTTTATCTAAAAAACTAAATTAAAAAGAAGTAATTAGGGCTAACACGCACTTATAGTTAAGGATTACTTTGAATTAGTTAGAGGGCAAATCTGTTCAAATTTTATATTTGAACTAAATGGTTTCATATATTATTTGTTGGACTAAACGGACTAAAATAAACTCATAATGGATGTATTGGACGTTCTCCTATATAACTATCTAATTTTTCATATTTTTTCCTAAACCAATTAATACGAAAAAAAAAAGAAGCTAGTAAACATAAATATCCGATATATTTATACAATTCATAAATTTACATGGGTATGTAATACAATTTTTTTTAAAATGTAAAATTCTCATACTAAACAAAAGGTCATCTTACCAACTAGATTAAGTTCACCTAGTGGTAAAGACGACGTTATAAAAGAAACATAAGGTATCTAAAAGATGATGGATTCAATTCATGGCCACCTAAAAAAAATTCTCCCTCCTAGTAGAAAAACTACATATGCCCCAAGTCAAGCAAACACGAGAATGTGAATAATAATTAGAAAAAGAAAAAACTAAAGGAAGTACTGATATCCTCTTTCCCACACAAATACAAACTCAAACTCATAAATTCCACTTTAGGAAACAATCTCTCAATGTCTCATGAAATACAACAAAATCTTGTCTTATAAATTAAATCCCAAATTTAAAACCCCAACCCCTTTATGGTCTGGTATTGGGATGTCAACTTCAGCACAAAAATGTGGGAAACAAAGTAATAAAAGAGCATTAAAACCATTAGCTTGACGACATTAGAAAGGTCCCAGCTTTATCTCTCTCTTTTCATGAGGGCTCATTAACATTACCTTATATGTCTTCACTCTATGTGTGCATTAACCATGTCTATCTCTCTCTAAAGGGTTATTTTTAGGTCAAAGGTGAAAACAATTGGATAAGTTTAACCATCAGATCTGATATGTAAAATTCCAGCCGCTGTTAATTTCTTGTCATATTGTTTCTTATCGTAAANGATGTGCTGTGAGGTAAAATTTGAGTTCTTGATTGATTTTAATAATAAAAGATTAATCTTTACATATGTCATTTTTAAATTTTATGACATTGATCGATGAATCTCATGCATGAGATGTGCCCACACTAATATGTGATAGAAAAGATTGAAAATGTATGATAATTTCCGTTCCTACTTATTATAGCATTTAATATTATAGTTCCTACTTATTATAGCATTTAATATTATAGTTCCTACTTATTATAGCATTTAATATTGAGAGCTGCTGTTTGGCCCGACCAAATGACAAAACAAATGCCAGATTCTTATGTGGCATAGTGGGTCCCACTGCCACATAAGTTGGAAACCCCCTCATAACACTTTTAGGAGGGGAAAAGTGGTGGGTCCCACCCTGTCACATAAGGATCTGGCATTGGTTTTGTCATTTGGTCGAGCCAAAAAGCTTTATTGTTTAATATTATAGTTCCTACTTATTATAGCATTTAATATTATATTAGGATTTCAATAAATTTTTTATTAGATTAAATTTTTTTAAAAGGATGTGATTTTCTTTTTTACTCTTTTATTTTTTTTTGGAAAATATAAAAAAAGTCCCTATAAAAAAAGTCATGATTTTAGTCTTTATTTTATAAATTTAGTCCCTATTTTTATGACTTTTATGTCCAAAAGTAGGGACTAAATTTATAAAACAAGGACTAAAATCATAATGTTTTTTTTTAGAGAGACTTTTTTTCCAAAACCCCTATTTTTTATTATTATTTTTTGTGGAAAAATAATTTACATAGTGAGGAAATACTTACATCTTAAAAAAATCAGCCCAACTAACTCCTTGTAAGCTCCACAAAGTGGTGTAATTGTGGGTGTAGACGGATAACTATCCTAAACATGTCCAATCATTGCCCAATGAGTGTTAAGCTCATAGAGATGATACAAAAGATTTTTTGTGTGAGGAGATTCTCTTTACCATATAGATCATTGTCACCTAAAATAAGCTTTGATTCTAACACGTCTAATTCTTTCATTCAGTTATTGAAAATCAATAACACGAAAAGGAGGTTAGACCCTCTTTTTTTTGTAGTTTGTGAGCATAGGCCCGGAAAAATATGCATGTAGAGTCCGTCATTTTTTCGTCAAACACATGCGGTACTTCCGATGCAAATGAATTTAAATTGTCACACATGCCGTTTTTCAAAATTTATAAATTCTGCAACTACCTCTCTATTAGCTACAATGCATATTCTTGTTGCTTTATTTCTAGAAAAAAAATGAAGTGGAGGAAAGAGAAAAAAGAGCATTTTTAAATTTTAAAATACAAATAGTTTTCATTTAAAATTAGATTTTGTCAAAATTTATATTTTTAAAAAATATTTTTCGATCTTCAAAATGAGACAAGAAAACAATATCAAATTTTAAAAAAAAATAAAATAAAAAATACTTACCAACGTATGCAAACCCGATTTTGCATAATAAAAAACCGAGGCGAATATGCAAGTTGTAATTTGCACAATCCTTTTTTACATAGTTTTGAGCATCTACACCTTTTAAATTCTATTTTTATTTTAAATAAATATATTTTGATGTTCACTAAAGTGTGCATGTGGGTTTTTAGCCCCCTTTTGTATAGTTAAAAACCTATCCTAGGTATGCAAGTTGTAACTTGCATAGTCCTTTTTCCATAGTTTTGACCATCTAAACCTTTTTAAATCATATTTCCATTTCAAATAAGCATATTTTGGTGATGTTCAGTGAGGAACTGAATTTTATGGTAAGCAAATTCAATTGTAGGAATCCATATGTGCTTACTTATTTTGCATAATTCTAAGGGCTATTTGCATAGTTTATATACTTTTCATCTTATGCACTTTTTTAAGGCTATATGCATTTTAAATTTGCATATTTGATATTCAGTAAAGTATTGAAATTCATGGAAAATCAAGGAACTCATATTAATTTGCAAACTTAACTGTTGTATAGAAATCTGGGTTTGCATTGTTTCGTGAATGAATTTTTTTTCCTTCGAATTTGGTAGTCATAACTGAGCTCATTTTAAAGATCTTGAAAAATACTTTCCAACCATGTAAATCTTGTTAAAATCTGATTTATATTTTAAAAGTTATGGCTATTTTAATGTTAAAACTAATTTAAAAGTTGACTTTTCTTTTCCAGCCACCTATTCAAAACAATAAGATTTTTCAGTCTTTTGTGCTATATTAGGGGCTTTTTTGTCTTTTTAGTTGAGCTTTTTTTTGTTAGCGTCCGGAATCTTTAGTCCGAACAAAAAAAAACTGTTTTATTCGTTCTTTTTAATGGTATGCAAGGACATCAGGCTCATTCTCTCCATCAATAATTAGACATTTTTATATTGGTTTCATTTATCAGTGAAAAAAATATTAGAAATCAATGATAAATGAATCATTAAAATATGATTGATTTGCACACGGATGTTTGGGTTAGAAGGTTTAGAACAATTTGCTTTTCGATGAGGATGATCTACTTGATAAATAGAGCATCCTTAACAAAAATCAATCTTAGAATCATCTCCATGTAGGCCTTATAACTTATAATTAGGCACTAGATCTACCTTCAACATTAATTTATTAAGACGATGAAAACACATATTTAGTGCAGTATTATCGTAATTTAATTAATATAAGCATTTTTAAAAATTTTAAAACTATTATCCCGTTTGCAGTGGTTTGTCGGGCATACATAGATCGATCATCTTCACAAAATAGCCCGCGGATCATCAGCCCTCGGATCATCACTAGGTAGGCCCAAAAGGAGGCATAAGAGGAGTGTAAAAAACTCAAAGAAAATGGAGAGCATGTTTCGACTCTTAAAAAAGCCAAACATGAAACTGAGGCATGCAAACTTAGAACGCCACAACCCACTTTGAGGAAAAATCAGGGCAGATACAATACGCCACTTTTTTTAGTGACACCCCACTTGTATGAAATGTACTAAAATGGGCCGTTGTGGCTTCAATTATCTATACTATTAATTAAGCTAATTATTTTTTTAAAGTTTTTTACATTCTAAATCCTTAGAAACATTTTCTTTCAATAAATATATAAGGATGTTATTGTAATTTTTTCCTTCAAAAGTAAATAATATGGACATTTCACATTAAACCTTCATCACTTCCTTAAGTCTATTACCATAACTACCAAAACTCCTTTTTTTTTTAATAATATTCTTTCATGATTCTCTCCTTCTCTCCCGCGATTTTCTCTATCTCTTCCTCTCTCTCTTCACAATTACTCACAGCGACCAATGCACGTGCAAGACGTTTGTTTATAGTAAAAATATGTGTAATTTTAGGATAATGCCAAACTTACAACAAATTATTACATAATTTCTTACCGAAAGCTAATCCGACGGTGGAACTATTTTTCACATACCCTCGAGATTTGCATCCATCCCAAAGTGGTGTGTGTCCACCGTAGATTGTGGCTTCGGTAGGAAATTCTATAGGCTTTTCGGTAACCCTAGCATCACTGGTAATTTTAAGGGTGTTGGTACACATACTGCAATTTTTATTGCCAAAGACATTTACAAAGGTAGCATAGTAAATTTGAAATGGGCACAAATCACGAGAAATATAGAACTAATTAATAACCGTTGGATGCACATGCAGTAAGAAATGCGTAAGTTTTGTAGTACATTTAGTACCAAATTGAAAGTTGGGGGAGTTGGGACGTTTTTCTCTTGTAACTCGATCTTTTATTGTTCAAACACTAGATTGCAAGGAGTCAAGGACTAACTTTTATTAGTCAACCAAATTGAGAGTTGGGGAGTTTGGGGATACCAAAGGCACCTATTTAACTGTGGCAAATGATCCAAGGACTGATTATTTTAGGATGACCTTCTTATTATGCGCGTCTTACAAGTCATTATCAAAAGAGTGTAAGTGTAATGTTAATAGAGAAAAATTAGAGTGTTATGTTATAATGCATGCGTTGCTACATATTTCACACATTTTATTTTCACACTACGCTTACATCATGTTTGTGGTCCAATGACTTATTTTTTGTGAGGATGATCCTTTCACTATTTAGATCACCATTACCTGCCCTTTGGATCATCCCCAAGTGGGCTCACCTAATTATTACACTACATGTTATATTTATCTTATTTTTACACTTACTTACACTTACCTGTGGGGCTCGCACTGGGATGATCTATGTAATACCCCAAAACTAACATATTTAAGATGATATTATACCCATTTGGGTGTGTATTTATTTGAGAAATAAATTTCTCATATGCATGGAAATTGCATGGAAATTGCATGGACAGCATTAAGAGAGTTATCTCTAAAAAAAAAAAATATATATATTATTTAATTAATTAAAATAATAAAAAATATTATTTTAATAAAAAAAAGTGGGCTGCGCTACAGTAGCCNTTGACAAAAATTGACTGGTTTATCTTTTAAAAAGAGAAAGTAAGCAATTTTATTCATTGCTTTAAATTACACTTCATTTACACTCTTCACGCCTCGCCTTCCGGACTCATTGAATCAGGTTGGATTTTAGAGTTCCGAAAATCGGGGTGTGACAATCTAAGAGCAGATTTTTGTGAAGATGATCTCCTCAGTTGCCCATCATGCAAATCAAAATCAGCCCTTAAATAATCGATCTGCATGCATGTGCTTCTTGATACAAATCGAATGTAAAGAACAAATTTAGCATACGAAAGAACATGCAAAATGCACGTGGATGCATAAGACTTTTATATATTAATTGAATGGTTAGGATCCATTTTCACTGATTGTACAATACTATTACAATGTTATGTATTTTTTACATTAGATGATTTAATGGCTGATCTTTTGTGTAGATGATTTACCTTTAATGTAAATCGATCATCTCCACAAAAATCAGATTTGTAATAAAACTTTCGACCCTGTTAAAAACTAGTTAAAATTTAACGAAATATAAAATGAATAATATATAGAGAAATATCGAAGAGAAACTACCAACTTGCAAATAACGAAGAATCAATAAACAAATAGAATACAAAAAAAACTCTCGAACACTTCGTTTGTACACATAATTTTTCAATAATTACATAACTTCAATATCTGCAGTACTCAAATCATCCAACCAGCCGAATTTTTAATACCAAGCGAAAAAAAACACTACGGGCCGGGGGTACAGTACACATAAATGAACAAAACAAGGGACACGTGAAGGACTTTATTCCATGGATTGCTTCACTTTATGGCATCTATGAAAAATTTTGTATTTCCCAATTTTTAATGCTGGTTTTTTTGGTCTCTACATCACCAACATGTTTCCAATATGAAAATACTTTGAAAGAGCTGAATTTGAGGGAGCACTCGACCCCCACCCTACCCCACCCCACCCCACCCCAAAATTAAACTACTATTAGTAGTAGTACCCGCTAGTACGTATGAAAGTATGGAATCATCATCAGCGTCCTACTCATATCTAATAATAGAACTTCCAACACCAGAGCTATTTACTTAAGGGCAAGTACTATGGCAGCCTCATTTCTCTAATTAGAGAGGTTTGAAGAATAAGTCAAGTGCTAAGGTGATACATAATCCTCAAATTTTTTCTCTCAGCCTAAAATCTGCCCAAATTTAAAGCTGAATATAGAGAACAGAGGGATCGATAAAGACAATTCAGGACGATAGAGGAAATAGAGGGCGACAAAAGGATTGTCGCCCTCTACAAGGATTGTTGGGCGACCGATGGTTGAAGGGGGCATTTGGTAGTAAAAGGCAATGAGTGGCGATAAACCAAATGAAGGGCGACAAGGGGACTTGTGGGCGACAATCCCTTTGTCACCCAATTTTTTTAATACCTCAAAATTTGGTATTAGTTCCTTAACGCTTCCCCCTCCCTATAACCATGGTTCAAAATCTCGTTTCGTTTCGAAATGTTTCGGTTGTTCGTTTCGGTATTTTAGCTTGCCGAAACGAAACATTACTTGAATTCGTTTTTTCCGAAAGTTTCGTATCGTTTCGAAATGTTTCGAATTGTTTCGGAATGTTTCGAATGGTATCGGATTGTATCGGGTTGTATCTTTTATGAATGTTTCGAATAGTATCGAAATGTTTCGAAATGTATCGGAATGTTTCGAAGTGTTTCGAAATGTTTCGAATTGTTTCGGAATGTTTCAGGTGTTTCGTAATTCCAATGTTTCGATATTGTATCGTATCGTTTCGATGAATGTTTCGTTTTTTCAACATACCGAAACATTCGATCGATACGAGATTTTGAACCTTGCCTATAACTAACTACCATTTGAGTCTTATTGCACTAAAATTTAGGGGATACTTACCCTATCACATTACATTTTACCCCACGATGGACTGTTTGGACAACATATTTGCCGTTGGGGACGGAGTTAGGACTTTTTTTTTGGGTGGGACATTTTTAGAAAGATTAAAATAGTTTTGATGTATGTTAAAAGGCATTAAAAACATTAAATTTTGCGTCATGGGTGAGGCATTGGGGCCTGTGGGCCACCCAAAATTTTTATAGATGATACTAAGAAGTACAAAAGGTAAAAACAAGGAATACAAGTTTAGAAGTTTTGGGTGGGGTATGTGCCCCGCCCAATGCTTATGTAATTCAGTGACTCCTTGCCATATGTGTAGTCTTTGTAGAAGATGAGAGACCCTACAGTTAAAACGATCCATTGTGTTATGAAAGGTGAGGGATCAATTATTGTAACAAAATAGTGCCATGTTTTAAAACCCTCCATGAGGAGAAAGTACATTAAAAACAGTTTAGTTTGAGAAATCACATTTAAAAATCACCATTTTTAAATTAAATACAAAAACAACACATTTCTCAATTTTTGCCCAAAATTTTTCAAAATTACCATCTTATCTTTTTACTGTCTAGATCTTTTATTCTTCAATCTAGAACCAATTCTACACCTACACGTGGGATCATTTCATCTAAAATTAAGTGTATTTTGGAGTAAAATAAGGATAGGTATTGTTTTTGTATTTAGTTTGAAAATAATGTTTTGGTTGCAATTTCTCTAAGCTAAAGTGTTTTTAATGTAAATTACTCACATGATGATCAATCTCCTCATCATGTAGATCTTTCAAGTTCTAAATTCTAAGTGTTCTAAAATTTCTAACCCCTTAAAATCTTTTATTAAAATCCTTGGTAAATTCGAGGCTTTTTTTTCATCGTTGATTTTCAATAACTTATGAAGTTGAAAGCCTTGTTTTAGGCTAGTGGGATCACTTTTAAAAATGTATAAATATAATATTGACAAGTGAGAATTTTGAGAGAAAGTAATTGGTTAACATGGTACTACAGCGGACGATCAAAACTAGTCAATGGCTCAAATCCCTCCGCTAAAAAAAAAAAAAAAAAATCAAAGTGCTAAAAAATGGAACAGTAGGCCCCCACAAATGTACATACAAAGCTGGCATAGGGAACCTCTTGAAATACTCCTAAGATATGTGAAAAACCTCGTACCACCCACTACTACTACTGAAACATCATACATACTACATGGAGTTATTAGTGCACCGGGTCCTTAAATGACATATCGGGTCCAACCCGATATGGAATCTTAACTGTTTGGATCTTTACCTCAATGTTTCACTCAAAAAATGATTCAATAAAAATACAATAGGTTTTTTTTTTTACCCCATATGGTTTATCATAATTCATATTCGAGTTCTTGGGCCAGTTACTCATAGGATCCGTATAGAGTAGTAAGTTACATCCATCTTGCAAGGACACGCGTGGTAAATTCATAAAGAAAAGAAAAAAATCTACTTTCTCTCTAATAAGATGAAGAAGAAAAAGGATAGACTTGGAGAGAGATAAAAAATAAACGGTCGTCATCATTGGTCACGAACCCCAAAAAGGTGATGGGAGGAGTATGATTTTGACGTGTCAACGGAAGGACGGTCCCCCATTGGGGCCCACCACGTGCCTACATGAGAGTATTATTGATACCATGAAACCTACCTTCCAGCTAAGCAAATTCTTTTGGGTCCCACCCCCACCCGTTTGAATGCGATAATATTTTTTCTTCTTCGCCTCCTCCTTGCCGACAGAATTACTTGGGTCCCACTTCCACTTGCGTAGTGGAACATTTCGTACATCCTCCCTCGCACATAGCATGGGGTTATGCCACGTGGAGTTGGTAGTTCGCAGTGTCGGTTCCAACTCGTCCAGACCGTGTTCCCTACATCCTCACCCTTTAATTCTCCTCGAGTTCTCAGTTGGGGTGGGCCCATTTCGGAATCATCCATTGGTATTATTGTAGTTGATGATTGAGACCAAAAGTTTAAATGAGCGTAAAAATAAATGAGTTGTATATAGAAGAGTGGTTTGATGGAAGAGGGAGGTTATTGCACCCCCTCTTAAAACGCCCCCTTATAACACCCCCTCCTGTAGGGTCCATATGTGATGCATCTATGGGCTAATTTTTTTAGAGGATGCTCTCCTTACTATGTGTATCATCATATTAAAAAATTACTTCGTTCTAAAACTTTTAACCCCCTCAAATTACTTCATAAAAATTGGTAACTATTTGACCCCTCAAATAGTTACTAAATAGTTACTAATTTTTAAAGATTAATTTGAAGGGATTAGATGTTTAAGAACGAAGTGATTTTTTAATATGATGATATACATAGTGAGAAGAACACCCTCTAAAAAAATTAGTCCCTAGATGCATCGCATGTGGGCCCCACAAGAGGGGGCATTATAAGAGGGTGTTCTAAGAGGGGGTGCAATAACCTCCCTCTTGATGGAAATAGAATTTTCTTACATATCGTTTTAAACAGTGTTTTACACAATTTACCCCTAAAATTAAACTTTTTTACCAAAATGTTATGGATAAAAATATCTTTGGGAGGTTTTTATGACATTTTACGTGAAACATTATTTCTACATATTCATCAACTTAAATACAAATTCTAACAAAGAAGAGGTTATTACACCCCCTCTTATAACATCTCTTTAAAACACCCTCACATGTGGAGTTCATATGCGATGCATTTAAAAGTTAATTTTTTTAGATGATGTTCTCTTCACTATATATATCATCATATTAAAAAATCAGCTCTTTTAAAACTTCTAACCCTTCAAATTAGTCCATAAAAAATTAATAATTATTTGACTCTTAAAAAATTAATTCTTAAATACAATATATGTAAGTAGGCTCCACATGTAGAGGTGTTATAAGAGGAGGGAAGCAATAACCGTCCTTTTTTAACAAAAAATCAACATAAATACAACAAATGTTGTCAAATATTCTTGATACTTCTAATCAAGCTGACCCCCATCGCCATTACGAACTACAAGAGCATAACCATGTGATTGCCGGGAATTAAACGAATCAAAAAGACGATAATAATTTCCAACCAATCACATGGTGAGGTTTTGAGGGGGAGATGAGTGGTGGGTCGACAAAACTGTAGTGCCCTACCATGTGATTAGTGGGGCTTAAACAGTCAACTCCACCATGTTAGGAACTGTTTAAAACCATCATCTAGCTACACACCAATTGACAGAGCAGGTCCACAAAATCAGAGGGGTCCACAAAATCGAATTCAGAAAAACTTTAGTCCCCGAAATGCCCAGCGTGCCCTAATGCGTCAATAACAGGGAAGGGAATCAGCACACAAGCTGTGCCTAACGTTCGATTTAATTGCACAAATCTCAAGACGTTGGAGCCTTTGGGGATATCATTTCGTCTTAATACAATAAAAATACGTGGAATATGCTGATGCAATAATGTGGAAAGATCAGAGTGTGAGAATGAATTAGTTGGTTGATGGTCCAAATTGTAAATGCATGGGCGGCTGGGCCCATCAGCAGTCTTATTGCATGAACGTCTTTTCAATAATAGGTGTCTTTTTTATGCACGTTCCTTTACTGTTGATTTTTAGTTTTTAACCCACCCAATTCAATCCATGTAGACAGGGGCGGAGTCAAAGAAAATTTTGAGCCTTGAAAATTTAATGGGACTATTGTCGAATTGCAATTACACGTAAAAGTGTAGTAAAAAAAGCTTTATTAATAAGGCAAACAATACAACTACACTCGAATTAATTCTCCTATATTATATATGCTCTTCATCATTTTTCAATTTTTTTTAATGGAATTCGGATCTATGCCATTAAAAATAATAAACTTTAGCGCTAGCATGCATTTGTTTCTTTTTCTTTTTTTCCTTTTAATCAAAGGTTGAAATAATTCTCCTACAAAAAAACTCATCCAATATTAATGTGAAGATAAATTTAGATGCTAGTAGTTAGAAAATATATTGTTACGCTACGTTGTCCATTTTTTGGCATGATCTCTTTTTATTTTTTTAAACAAAATAATTTTAATCCTTCTAAAAATTAAATGCCTCATAAGTAAAAAAAAAAAAAAAAAAAATCCATGGATATTTACATTAGAGATACATTTTTTCTCTAATATTTTTGCCACATAAGAAGCAAACCACAAAACATTGTCTTGTAAAACGCGCCATGCATATAGAAAAAAATATATATTTGCACCATTTGAAATGCTCTTAATATATAGCTGCAATACAGTTCAAAAGAAAAGCTTTAAATGTGCTAGGTCTAGTTTTACCGAGTTCTTTAGCGGTTAGACGATCGGTTCTAGTCAGGATTACTACATCGGATCTCATTCGAGTCAAGGTGTTGCAAGCATTAAAACTTGCTGCCAATAAACCTAAAAAAATAAAGCAAAAAATTAAAAAATAAAAACAAAAACAAAAACAAAACAATACAATACAAAAATCGGCTGCCACAATTAATTAAGATAGCATTTTGGGTGAAATTTTTGAGCGCAATGAGAATGACTTATAACTCGCGGGAGTACTCGAGAATGACCCAAACATAATGGTTTTATAATTGTATCCTTTTAGGGAAAAATGGGCAAAAAAATACAAGTTTTCCATTGGATTGAGAATCTTCTCATAGTATGCGAAGGAAGTAGGAACCGCATATGGTTGAATAGAATCCATGGACCATGGATACGTGGACCACCCTCCCATTGCACTAATGCAGTTCCCCCAAACCTATGATGGTAGACCATCCTTAGGATCTATTATCCTTTACTACCCTCCTTTTGTAGGGCACCATTCTTTAAGGACATCTACGAACAAACGAGGGTACAAGATAGAGACAAGACACCCCATGGCTCAATAAGACCCACTCTACTTTAAGTGAGACAGACACAAAGAAGACCTACAAGTTTGAGACATTTGACACAAAAGAGAAGGCCTATATAACCTTTAAAAGAGACTACTTAGTAGTTAGTACATACTACTTTCTCTCTCTAGAGACCAATAAAACTATAATTTACAAAAGAGTTTAGATTGTAGATTAGATTAGATTAGATTAAATTAGATAGAATAGCTGGTTTCTCATGGATACCCAAATGTAGGAAGGTGGTGGTCATGATGATCATGTGAGGTCCTCCTCTTGCTGACTCAAAAGCTCACATGCTCTCTTCATTTAAAATTAGGTATTTAGTTATATATTGCAGTAAAAAATGGGTTTTTTTTTTTTTTAAAGGTTAGGGACATTGGGCATTAAAAATTACTAAATTAGGTTTCTAGTTATGCATTGAAGTATTAAATATGTTTGGGTCCTTGGGTTTTGGTGAAGTTGTAGCTTGTAGCTAGAGTAATAAAATATGGGGTTTTCTAGGTTAGGGTTTTGGTGAGGTCACAAATGTTTATTATGGGGAAGACCAAGTGTAGGTTAGGTTAACACCTTTGGATTGCAGCTCAAATCATTAAAAAAAACAAGACCTTTGTCAGCATAAAAAATAAAACAAAGTCCTAATTTTTCTTAGGGTTTCCAAAGGTACTCAAGGTATGTCTTATCACCTTTTCTTGGTCAAAATAAAGTAGAATTAAAATTATTGTCCTAATCTTAGCTGCATCAAGTTGGGTGTTTCTTTCTCCCACACTTTTATCTCTTTGGAAACCTAGCTAAGCTATAAGCTCTCCTTGGTTTGTTTTTCAAGTAATATTTTTCCATCTTAACTTCCTAGGTATTTGTTTAGTTTACTGCTTTTGAAGCTGTTTCTGACCAAAGACTTCTAGTTTTTTAATTATAGAATGTAAAGAGTTTATAAAAGATTTTGTGGGGACAAGACCATCTCCTAGCAGGTCTTTAATATTCAACAAGTGATGTACCTTTTTTTTTTTTTATCAATACTGATTCTATGGATGTCAATGGGTGCCTGAAATTTGAGATCTTTATTTCAGTTTTTAGTAATAAATTTGGAACAGAACATTTGGTAAAATCACTTGCCACAATTGTACAGGTAAAAGAAGTGAATTTTGTTGGTGTTTGGTAAAATTTAGATTGAGACTTTAAGGTGAGGTAAGAGTTATGGTAAAATTGAAATTAAGGCTATGCTTGGTACACTGTGAATATTTGCAAATGCGAAAATTCACGGTTTATCATGTATTTGTAGATGATTGATGATGGCATCTAATAACAAATATTTGGTGGGATTTATAATATGCTTACAAAATAACCATCTAGAATTATTATTTTTTTAATTTATATAATTTTAATTAGTACCTAAAAGAACTTAAAATTTTTACATTTGCGAATATTCACGGTGTACCAAGCAGAGCCTAAAGTATAAATTCAGGCAGAAAAGATTTAAAAAATGTGGAATTTAAAGATAAATTGTAATGTAAAAAATTTCACTCTCATTGTACGCTTATTTTAAGTGTAATTCTCTATTAGAAGATTTTACCAAACAATCTGATTTAACGGTATCAAATATTTACCCAACACCATCAAAACCTTGAACACTTAAAAATCAGTCTTAAAGATTAATTTCAGTTCCATGAAACATCATTGAAATTTTTTATCCAAAAATCTAGCTGTAATAAGATAGGGAAAATATAAAAATATCATTTAAAGCGCTCGGGCACAACTGAGCCCTAGTGCATTGCCGTCGGATGTTATGTCATTGAATTAATGGCATAAATATCTAACGGCTAAATCGATACTCAATAAGGTATGGGGTTTTAAGTTTCTTTTTTCAATCCCACCACATGCATTTTATCTTAGTTTAAGGTACTTAATCACACACATTAGGGCATTCTGAAAAATTTTAATTGAAAGAAACACAATTGTTCAAGGGACAATGCTATTTGAATCAAATGTTACAATTGTAACATTTGACTGTGGGGCCCACATGGTTACACTTTAAGAGCTAAAATTTTGTGAGGTTGTTCTCTTCATTATTCAGATCATACTTCCAAAAAATCAGCCAATTCTAAAATCTCTAAAATCATAACATTCTAAAACTTCTAACCTCATTAAAAATTGATCGGAAGTTGATTGTAAATTAACGGTGAGAAATGAACGGTGCGAAAAAGATTCAATTTTTTATGGGGTTAGAGATTTTAGAATTGGCTGATTTTTTGGAAGTGTGATCTGAATAATGAAGAGAACAACCTCACAAAATTTTAGCTCTTAAAGTGTAACCATATGAGCCCCACAGTCAAATGTTACAATTGTAACATTGGCATCAATGTTCAAATAGCACCGTCCTCATTCAAAAATGGCTCCTTCACTTTTACTTGGACAATAAGATAAAAGTAGAAAGGTTTTTGTATGTAGTGTAGTTTAAAGAAAGGCAAAATTGCAACTTGGGTTCTCTCCCTTGCACGCTAGCTTCAATTCTTTTAATATTACAACTATGGTTTTGCTTCACCATTTGTAGTATAAAAATGTATATTCTATGCCCCAGACCCTAGGGCATGTGAAGTTCATTTTTATATATATATATTTAACTTTCATCTTCTGTTTGGAGACTCTCTCCTTGTTTCCCTTAATTTACATTAGTTTATAGTTATGTTAGTTGTCATTAACCAAGAAACTAATCTCAATTAAGCTAATCAACTCTAATTGTACACACCCATTGATCCCAATCGTTGATCTGTCGACCATCTTAGAATGGACTCATGATCTTATCTAATGACCGTTGAAATCTGATGCACCGATAACTACATTATCGTTCGATCGGTTAATTTAAAAATAGTTTCTTAATTTCAAAATGACGTTGCTCCCGATGTGTCGTGCTACACCATGTCTAAGGCCTACTCATTTCATGTTAATTAAAATTTTAAACCCTAGGATTAAAAATAAAAACCCTAGAATTAAGCCTATGTAAGAGGGTGAGGTTTGCCTTTGGATCTCTTTCCAACAAATTAACTAATTTATAGTTAATTATTGTTTAATTAATTAGTTGAAAATTGTGCTCCTACTCATAATCTCAACAATCTTAGTATGAATCCTCCTTTGTTATTGGTACAGCTCAGAACCCTAAACTAATACATGATTTTGACCAAAAAAAAAAAAAAAAAACCCTAGAGAGAGAGAGAAAGAGAAAGATCATCTAATCTTGTTGTATATAAATATGAGCTTCCATGGAAAACCTGTACTCAAAGAGAACAACTATAATTCAAGTGAAATTGTGGAACTCAAAAACAGTGATTACACCATCCACAGTCGTGTTGTCTATTTTGATTGTATAAAAATTAAAAACCTTTAAAAACTGTAGAAATACACAACCCTATTCGCACTGCATCTTTGTCCAAAATTGTCTAAAATTTATGAAAAGAATAAAAAAGAAAAAAAATATACATGTGGGGCGGTCTTTGAGATAGCGCCCAACATCAGGCGGTCTTTGAGATAGCGCCCAAAAAAGGTAACATTTTTTTAAAAAAAATAATGAAAAAAAAAATTGATTTTAGTAAGATTAAANCTCTCAGAGTCCGCCTGGTTCCAGGCTAACTCTGAGAGTCCGCCCATCTAATTTTCTATCTATTTTTAGATGTTGTCTATTTTTCCACAATTCTCTCTCCTGCTAGTCCAAATTTACATTTTTAGACAATCCATAGCGAATTACTTTTTAGACAATTCCGCTAAATTTAGCTAGCATTGTGGATGCTCTTATAAGACCTAAAGATTCTCACTCACCGTAATCCATTTATATAATCAACTAGGATAATTTACAAATATTCTACAAAGATTCCATAACCATCTCCCACATTTCTTTTTCTTTTTTTTTAAACACACACAATTTTTTTCATTCAATATGTTTTTTTATTTTTTTATTAAATGTTCTATCACATGCAATTTAAAATAAAAAAAGGGTGATTAATTAAATGATAAAATGTGGATTTTTATGCTCATTTGTTAGTGAAATAATTATTAACTTGTAATTTAATTATATATGGTGCATTCACACGGTTGGAATCTTTATATATATTGTAGCGAATCAAGTTATATAGTTCGACTAGTCGACCTGTATGATCGATCATGTGATGGAGATCTTTGGATCGATTTCCTATTGTACTACATTTTGATCATGTATGATCCGATCTTACCAACCAAAAAAATTTAAAAACAAATTTGGATGTAGTTGGTTATAAACTTATTTTTTTTCTTTTTTCTTTTTTTTGTAACATGAGACGGGAACCCAGTGTTTTTCCCTAATTTCGTACTTGAATCCAACAGGTAACAAGCCTCGGATGGGTTTGTAGGTTTCATCAGGAGTGAGCCCAATTTTAATGGGCCACTGGGCCAGAGTATGACAGAGCTGGGCCCAATTCAAGGACTCAAAGATATTCAAGTCCAATCCGGGTCAAATCCTATACCAAAAATTGACTGAAAACTGAATGTGTCACTGGATTACTGAAATACTCAAAGGCACCCCGAAATATTATTGACATGCCCTCTTAGGTTGGACGTTGTCGATTTGATTTGACTCCAATTTCAAGTGGCAGTTTCCATTTTGGTCGAATTACCTCATCAAGTAAAACCTTTTTCCCCATTTGATGGAATAGGGTATTGGGTTTTCTAATATTCCAAAAGACTGTCAATCAGTTTTTTTTTTTAGACATTCCCACATGTTTCATAATAGGATAATGCTATAGGTACTCCCAGACTCACTCTCAGGATGAGATGGCGAGATCTGCTTTAGTAAAATTGCTTCAAACCATCCTTGGAGTCATCTTGGGAGTACCTATGGCATTACCCTTCATAATATATTTATAGTTTTGACACAAAAAAAGAACAAAAAAAAAAAATCAATTTCGAATTGTGGGGTGCAAATAAGATTTGGGCTTGCCAACAATAACAAATGTAAATTTGGGGGTGCCTATAACCTGGGCCTACCAACAATAAAATCATGGTATAATTCTAACTAGTTTTCTACCAAATCTTTAATCTCCACAAAATTCATACTTAAAATTCTCCATCCAAATAAACCATAAAGTTCAATGGCAGATTCAAATTGGTTCCAAATTCCTTAAATGTGAAGGACGCGACCAAGCTTTTGGTACCAGCTGATATAATTTCACTTGTTTTGAAGAGCTTAGACTCTTGTGCCCTAGAGTACAAATAGCCCCCATATTCCATGTAAGGCACGTGGCTTCTTTTAAAAAAAAATTGAATTTTTTTATTAGATAATTAAAAAATTTAGCTGTTTTAGATTGGACCATATGTTTATAATGTAGATTTTTTTAACCCACACTGAGAGAGGTTTTGTTAACTTAATAATAAATAATATATTAGGCCATATATTTATAATGTAGGTTTTTTTAACCCACATCTAAGAGAGAATTTTGTTAACCTAAGACTTCTCTTATAGTATATCACAAGCCCCCATATCCCGTGCAAGGCACGAGGCTTCTTTTAAAAAAAATTTGAATTTTTTTCTTAGATAATTAGAAAATTTAGTTGTTTTAGAATTTGAATTTATGTTTATAACGTAGGTTCTTTTTTTAACCACAACTAAGAGAGAGGGATTTGTTAACCCAATAATAGATAATAGATTGGGCTATATGTTTATAATGTAGGTTTTATTAACCCACACCTAAGAGTGAGAATTTTGTTAACTCAAAGCTTCTCCTATAGCATGTTAAAATAGATATAATAGATTGAGTTTCGGCTAAGCTTGAAGTCCAGTCCAAGCCTAGCTCAATACCCTTTAAAGGCCTTACGGACGCAACGACAGAAGATTGAGTAAAGCCCTAGCAGATTGGCTGAGCATAATTATGCAATGGACCAGCGATCCAGCACTTAGAAAAGTAGACTAAAGAGAAAGCCCAATGAAAAACTAACAACCGCTCTTGGCAGAAAGAGAAAGCCCAACTAACCAGCCAAGTGTCACGGTACGTTTGTTTGGCTATGCATATACCGCCGCGTGACCGCGTATATTGCTGGTCGATCGATCCGCCCGTGACACAAGGCAGGAAGGATATTTTTGTCCAGTCTACAGCTAATGTGTTGTGTCTCACATGGATGGCAAAAATTACTTGTGAAGTTTCTAGTTTCTTCAAAGTCGGCTTTTCCAATTGTTCAAAAGTGGGACCCACCATACCACCTATGCTTCAGGCTGGCTGGCATTTGGTTCGTCCAAATAGAAGCGTCCTTAAAACCACGGAAGTACATAAGGGCCCTCCCACTTTTATCAATTCACCAATTATTGTCACACTGTTTTCATAGGCTCACATGGAAATGATTTAAATGTTGATTTTTAGTAAAAATGGTCTTCAACATATAGACAATCCTTACAAAATTGACTTTATTATAAAACTTTTTAACCTACATATAGCTCAATGGTTGTGCATCCTTCCCATAAATCTTTGGTAGTGGGAGATCTTGGGATCAAAGCTTCTCGGTCGTGGTATTGCCGTTAAGTTTGTCTCATGTAATCTGATAATATACATGTCCCATGTAATCTGATAATAAATATAGGTATGCTGTTATTGGCGGTTTCTTTGTGCTCGTTGGTGGGTGCATTTCTTGCGTTCGTTGGTAACGATGTTCATGGCAGTTTCTCTCTGCTTCTCACACGCCCACTACGTGTATTTACGCCCATAATGTAACCCGGGCAATAGTCACCTTCAAAAAAAAAAATTTGGTTGAAATTTACAGGAAATGGATTGTTGAGATTAAAATTTGGATCAACTTTAGATGGACTAAAAATTTTAGAACTGTGAATTATTGTGAAAACGATCTAAGCGTTGAGATCATCCCCACAAAATTCAAACCCTTCCATCATCTCAATTTGGAACCATAAGCTGGTGTAAAGAAAGTGTATGATTAGTGGGCTAATAATTAAAAACATTGGGCTGTGACTGTGAGTACAAAATTTTCAGTTATTCTTCTCTGAATTTACCGTTTTGTGAACACAGTTGTGTCATGGCAATCGTGGACCTTTCTCCCTCCTCACAAAACACCAGCTTTCTCTCTCTACAAACCACACCCAAGAAGAACTCTACTCACTTCTCTCTGATTTCTAGGGTTTCTTAACTGATCGGTCTTGAATTCATATATTGGGAAGCCATGTCCGTGCTTTCTGCTCAAACCCTAATATTTCGACAATCTCTTCCTCTCTCTTCTCCAATATCATCATCTCCATCTATCACTCAATTTCCCGCCATTTCATCTTTCTCATCCCCTGCTTCATCCATTACTACCCTTTCAATGAAATCAACAAAGGAACAAAGACCCCCTTTCGTTGTAAGAGCTTCTTCTTCTTCTTCTCCAACTGGTTTTAGTGAAAGCATCAGTGAGATTCTTGGGGATGTTAGTATTTTCAGTGCAGCTGGTGAATCCATACTGTTCAAGGATCTATGGGACCAAAAAGAGGTTTAGAACTATTATCTTCTGTATTTTGTTATTTGTGTTTCTATTCGCTGATTAGGATGTGCTTTTAATTGGTAAAATTTTGTTTGATGAGAATTTCAATCTGTTTATCAACACTTTGATTAGTAATTTAGTACCCATTCAAAAAAAATTCTTGTTCAATTCATCTCTACCTATTTTTGTTTGATGAGAATTTCAATCTGTCATCTCTGCTTAGAAATGACAAAGATTTCAAGAATTTTTTTTCCATATCGTAGTGTTCTTGATTGTATTAACAGAAACTTAGAAATTAATCAAGAACGGAAAGTTGAATCTCTCATTATTCCGTAAGTGAGAACATTACAGGAGGTATTTATAGGATAATTTACAAGTTTTTCTCATACAATAGACAGTTCAGATTGAAGACAATATATGGCTATGATTGAAAAGTTAGTTAGACAATTGGAGAGTTTTTTAGCCAAATCAGATATTTTGTCTTCATTCAGTGTATCGTGACCTCTGTGATCGACTGCTCCAGCTATGTTGTAATGCATATTTGTTTTTTTATTTTATTTTTATGTTTTCATGTATTTTGTACTGAATCCTTAGAATCCCATCCTTCTTCTTTCGCTAAAGCGTGGCACACAACCTTCAAACTTCTATAAGAGGAGGAGATTTTGATTATCCTTTGAGCTTATCATTTAGGAATTTGCGATTTATAAGTTTGTGGTATGTTTAGTGGTTTTGGGTATATGTATTCTTTCAATCTTATGCTCTTAAAAGGTTTATGTCTCGATAGCATGTTACTAAATAGCTGTAATACCAGCTTCTTACGCTGCATGAATTTTAATACTTTCGACTTTCTTTACATGTGAGAGATTATATCTAAACAGTGTAATATTTTTCTCAATGTCTTTTTTTCCGTTCTCAACTATAGAACTCCTTTTCAGGGCATGGCTGTGGTTGCACTTCTGAGGCATTTTGGGTGCCCATGCTGGTAAGCTTGGAATTTCAGACCCGTAGACTTTCCTTCTTCTAAAGCCTTTCCTTCTTAGAAAGTCTTGGACTAATTGTGTCTCTTGATCTTCCCTTGGTTCAAAATTTTTTAAGCTGGGAACTTGCTTCAGCACTCAAAGACTCAAAGCAGAGGTTTGATTCTGCTGGCGTGAAACTAATTGCTGTTGGTGTTGGTACGCCTGATAAAGCACGTATTCTTGCTGAGCGGGTAATCTACTTCCTATTTGAAATTACTTACTGAGTTACTGATATAATTTTCCTGGCATGTGTTTCCTTATGAGAGTTCATTGAGGAAAAGCTTTAAGTCAACATGTCTTTTTGTAACTCCAAGTGGGTATCCCAGTAAATATCTAATCATGTATTGTTTTGTTGAAACTGAATATCAGAACATGAAATTGGTCGGTGTTTGACCCAAATCCAACTCAAAGCAGGGTCATATTTTATAGTTTTGATCCTCAAAGCACTACCCACTTTTATATATTATTTGAACATGGATCTAGAGAACATGGCTTGAATTGGATATGGATCACAAGTCTGAGCACTCCGATCCAGTTTTGGTATATGGGATCCTAATCGTGTTTTTCATCCAAGTCATGATTTTCCGTATCTATCCAAAAGTTGGTCTGCATTGGAACTGTTTAAACCTATAATCCAGAATAGGATTACTTGATAAGTTGATAAACAGATCACAGGTCAGATCTGAACAACAGGTGGTTGACCCAAGACAAACTCAAATAAACCATATTCAAAGTAAATCTTGGTCTTAATTTATTTGAATCCTATCCCATCTGCCCCATTAAGGCCCTGCTTTTGATTTTGTATTTCATTCTTAAATACATATATTTTTGTGGAGATACCTAGATGTAGGACATGTTCACACAATGTTGAGACCTGCGAATAGAACATAGGATTCACCAATGTGGACTTGCTTATAAATTTGGTGAAGTAACGGAACACCTATTTGAGAGTTAAACCATTTTGTTGAGTATGAATTTTGGTTCATTTTGAGTAGTAAAATCTGGATTGAGGTGGAGAAAACTTTCAACTGTCACGCAGTTCAGTTGAAGCTGGCTAATCTTTTAGTTCTAAAAGTCAAGTTTAGTCTTTTAGTTTGACTCCTAAGCCTTGTTTAACTATGAATCAAAACTCTTATTTCTTAAATTCATCAAGAATCAAAACTGTTATTTCTTACTTTAACTATGAATGCAAGAGCTGTCAGATCTATCATTTGAGAAAAAGAAAATTTAAAGAGGACGTTTTGGATTCAGCTTTACTATCCTCTTTTCCAAGAACAAAGGTTTGGCTTTGGCTTGAAAGACAAAGGAACAACATATACTGAATATCGAATTCCTGATATTGCAATATTGCATAATAAGGAACAGCATCCTTCATAACAAAATTTTCTGTCTTAGAGTTGAAGTTCGTGTCAGCCAATTTATAATTAATTATATCCTAGGATATCAAAGCCTGCAGCCTACCCAGAAATTGTATTGCAGTTTCCAGTGGTATTGAAGATTTGTTCATAATAAATGAGATTTTTGCATGGTAGTTTTTCTTGTTCTTTTAAGCTAATTATCCTCTCTCATGTTATATGGCAGTTACCATTTCCTATGGACTGCCTTTATGCAGATCCTGATCGCAAGGTAACACTGTTCCATCTTTTGCCCATTCAGGTTAGTTGTCCTTCTAATAAAATGCTCTGATGAA
>MVGT01004167.1:138841-195352 GCA_002174775.1 Macleaya cordata
ATGATGTTTTGGGCTTATATTATGGTTTTGGCCGCACATTTTTCAACCCAGCCAGCGTAATTACTTTTCCTACTTGTATTATTGAAAAGAGAGAGAGTTTAAATATCGAAATTCATCTTCTTGGTGTATAAGTGATTACATTTCAGTTGCTTATAACTGCAATTATGACAGGCCAAGGTGCTTTCAAGATATGAGGCACTGCGGAAAGCTGTAAAGAACTACACCATCAAAGCCACTCCAGATGACAGGAGCAGTGTCTTGCAACAGGTATAATCTTTTTCTTGTTCCCAATATTTGTTAGTTTCTCTTCATATCTATACTATGACAGTGCCAAAACTTTAAAGTTACGGCGTGCTGTTTTTTGGCCAAACTTCTGAGTTACCCTTCTACTGATTGTTCTTACAAGCGAAATGTATAATTAAAATTGGCAATGAAGGGTAATTTTGGCATTTAATGAAGTTTAAGACTTAATAACTCAACTCTAGCATTAAATACCATTACATAGTATTACCATTGTTTCAAATAACTCATTAGATAAGCAATAACTATTAACTCTCGCATTAAATGAGCAATAACTTTCATTGAGAAAATGTATCATAAACATCATTTGTTCACATATCAAACTTCCTAAGTATAATGTACATGTGCATACACGCACACGGCTACTGTTATATGGTCCGTAACGTATTCAACCCAGTTTTGTTCGTCTCTAAGGTAACTTTTTTTCCCCTTATTAGGGAGGGATCTTTGTCTTCAAAGGGAAGCAGTTGTTATATGCAAGGAAAGATGAAGGGACAGGTGATCATGCTCCGTTAGAGGAAATCCTCAACATATGCTGCACCGTTCCAGTTGCTTGAACCCTAACTTCAATGTCAAATGCTTCAGATATCTGTAATAGATAGATAAATGGATTTCAGATTGGGTGTATTTTGGTAGATGATGTTCAGTTCCTACCTCGTCAGGTATGTAAACCAATGTAATCTTATAGTCTGTTTGGACAAGGGATTTGGGGGAGGGATTTTGCGGGACCAGGGATTTGGTGGAAAAATCATGTTATATTTTTTCTCAAAATCCCTGGTCCTAACAAAATCCCTCCCTAAAATTCCTTGTCCAAACAGACTATTAGATTTGATTATTTATAGATCCCCCATGAGCTTTCACAGGGTTAATCCCTCCATTGTAATATCTACATACAAGATGATGTATATAACTACAGTTGTATGGATAAAATAAATTGATTTCATAACTTGATTTTTATGTCGTCAATTTTTTCTTGATTTCCACCCACCAAAGCATGTTCTAGTTGATACTATTACTATTCAGTGCAAGAAACTTGTATAGTCGTTTACTGATTGGTTAGGATCCAATGAATATCTGAATCCCTCTCTCTCTCTTCTTTCATCATCATCTTCTTCTTCCTTTTTAAGTATCAGCCCTAGCTGAAACTTGTAACCATTCGATGCTTGTTTGCCGAGTCAAAATACAAAGTCTATAATTAACATTCGATGCTTGTTTGTTTGAGTTAAAATACAAAGTATTAGTAGCGAGTTAACGAGTCAATGTTTATTGGTCTTGGTAAATGCTAACTTACTACAACAAGTGTTAAAGTGTTCATTATTGAACTCGACGTCTAGTTCCGAATCACCCCAAATCAAACCACTAAGTCTAATAACATTATATAGGATTCATTTATTTTTATTTTATTTGTTTTGCGTAAAATAAAATGGGGTCATCCGATGGTGGTGGATTAAGCCACCCCTTTCTATTGTTTTTTCTTTTTAAAAAAATTTTAGACTGGGTTTAGGATTTAGGATTCAGGATTTAGGGTTTGAGATGGGGTGGATTCTAAGAATGAGTTTCAGAATGGTGGGGTGTATTAGAATTCTCCATTTTTAACCCTAACATATTGAGATCCACCATTGTAAGATGCTCTAACGAAAAGTTAACAAATCCGTAACAAATTACAAATCCACGTTGGATCGTCATCAACAAACAACACACATGACACGTGGAACCATAAGGGTGAACTATCATTGTTTCAATCACTTCCTCTCAGTACTGATTCAATACACCCATACATTCACTTTTTCTGTGAGCCCGAGATCCGTATCCGTTGGATGTTCACGCCGTAAGAAGATCCAACAGTTAGTGATCTTCGACATTTTTCGATCATTTGTAACCGTTAGATTGGATAAGTAATTCATGTAAGCTGGAATCCGCGATACAATGAATAGTTCCTAGACAAGTCCCACGTGGATACAAGTTTCCAACAATTTCGGTGACTACTTATAACTTATAAAAGTGATATGAAGAAAGACTATTTTACCCTTTTTAATGTTAAAATTCTTTTATGATTTGTATGGATGGAGATTTTAAGTAAGGATTTTGTAGAGACAAGAAATTTGATGAAAAATTAATAAATTTATAACAAACACAAAATCCCTATTTAAAACCTCACATCCAAACAAACCATTGTCAAATTCAGAGGAGCAGCATAAAAATTAAAAAAAACAAATACAGTTTTTTTTTTTAAAGAAAATTTATTGGAAAGGGTATTTTTGGGTTTTAAACAAAATCCTAAAACCTTAAAACCCTGGTAAGATACATAATTAATACAGTCAAACTTGATAGATAGAAGTGCAAGAACCCTAATTAAACTGAAAGACGGAATTATACGGAGTGGAGTTACATATAAGTTTACCTAAAAGGCTAAAACTACTCCAATCTTCTGTTCTTCATGGTTTCTGGTTACAACCCTTATTCTTAGTTCTTATTAGGATTTGGGTTTTTGGGTTGCAGGGTAATTCTTTTTCATTGATTCTACATGGATTCTGAGCAAAGAAAACTTTTTGTTGGAGGAATTTCGTGGGAAACCACTGAAGATGTTTTGGGTGATTATTTTACTTCGTTTGGGGAGGTTGTGGAATCAACGGTAGTGAGAGACAGGATCACAGGCAATGCAAGAGGGTTTGGGTTTGTTCTGTTCTCTGATGCTTCTGCTGCTGAGAAAGCCCTTAAAGAGAATCATGTTATACTGGGAAGAGCAGTAAGTTGAAAACCCATCTTTCAATCTTCTTTCTAACTCATACATACATATCTTATTTCAAGAAAATATGATGTTTTTAATCTTATATTAGGTTTTTGGTTTCTAAACTGTTTGGTTCTTGTTTTATCTTTTGACTGTTTTTCAAAATGTATTTGTCAATCTTAGAGCATAAATTTCAATTCTTGATTGTGGGTTTTTATTTACTGGGTTGTTTTGATTTTTGTTATATTTCTTCATGTTTAAAACATATTTATGTCAATCTTACAGCATTAATGTGTGAAATCTTATTTCAAGAAAATATGGTGTTCTTATAATAGGTTTTTGGTTTCTGAACTTTTAGGTTACTCTTCTTTAAAACGTATCTGTCAATCTTGGAGCATTATTTTCAAATCTATATTGTGGGTTTTTGTTTACTTGAATTATTTTGATTTTGTTTTGTTTCTTCATGTTTAAAACCTATTTCTGTCAATCTCACAGCATAAATGTCTGAAATCTTATTTCAAGAAAATATGGTGTTTTTAATCTTATAGTAGGTTTTTGGTTTTGGAACTTTTAGGTTTATAACGTATCTGTCAATCTTGGAGCATAATTTTCAAATCTTAATTGTGGGTTTTTGTTTACTGGGTTGTTTTGATTTTTGTTTAAAACCTATCTTTGTCAATCTTACAACAAAAATTCGAAATCTTATTGTGGGTTGTATGTTTACTGGGTTGTTTTGATATTGGCTTTATCTGTTCACGTTATTTAATAGGTAGAAGTGAAAAGAGCAATAGCAAGAGGTGACCAACACCAGCATGCCCACCAAAATCATAGTAATGGGTCAAATAACAATAGCAGTAATAATAATCAGTTGAGGACTAAGAAGATTTTTGTAGGTGGATTATCTGCTAACGTAACGGAGGAGGGGTTCAAGCGATATTTTGAGAAGTTTGGTAAAATTACTGATGTAGTTGTGATGTATGATAATGTAACTCATAGACCTAGGGGTTTTGGGTTTATCTCTTTCGATTCAGAAGAAGCTGTAGATAATGTGATGAAGAAGGACTTCTACGAAATGGACGATAAAGTAGTGCAGGTCAAGAGAGCTGTACCCAAAGATGAGAATAGCTATAGTAACAAGAAGAACAGTTATAGTAGTTTTAATATGGGAGAATCTCCTTTGGGTAGTAATGCATCTTTGGTTTACCCGCTTTACAGTCCTAGATCTGCATTACCATATTCTGGTTATGTGCCATTTTATCCCTATTATGGAAGTACCGGAGGGTATTCTTACGGGGAAAATGCATATGGAGGGTATGCTATTGGTGGGTACTACTATGGATGTGGTTATGAGATGGCAATGAGTCCTCACAATGGCTTTGGAATAGTTGGTGCAAGAGGAAGTGCGATCCGGTATGACAGTGCAAAAACCTATCCTGGTTACATGAATGGTGGGGTTGGTGCTGCTGGTGGTTATCATCATGGGATCAACGGGTCTACTGCAAATGGCAAACAGAATCAGGGAGGAGATGATGGACAATGTAAATCTAACTCTGTAAGTAATTCTAGTTGAGTTTGATTCATATCTTACATCATAAATTTTTACCAGAATTGGGTTGGAATTTTTCTTTTTTCTTTTTTTCCTTTTTTTTTTTTTTTTTTTCCTGTTCTGTTTTAGTGTCTGGATGCTCCTTTCTTGTTCAAAGGTCCTTCGTTCTTTCCTTCTTTGATGGACAGTCTTCTCTTGTAAAGAAGTTCGTACAATATTCAAATGAATGATCCATTCTTTATGTTTCAATAAGTTGAGAGATGGCAACTGTATTTTGGATGGTTTGTTAGCAGAAGATTTATCTGAATGTTTCTTATTATTTCATTATCTGTAAATGATTGATTTTATGGTTCCAATAATTTTACTTGGTAGTTCGTGTTTGTATTTAGTAGTTTTTGTTCATTGGAGATCTATAGACATACCTTATTTATGGTAAATTCTACCCCCTCAGAATTTTTTCGACAGATACATAGCACTGTTATAGGTAGATCGTCCTCATTGATATAAAATTGGAGCAGTTGTTAAGTATTTTACAAGAATACTTCCATTAATCCTATATAGCCTTCATTAGAAGAGATCTTTGACATTAGTTTTCGTCTTCTTTTTAACTGTTGTTGTATGTGTTGAGTTATTCTGTCACCACTGCTGCTGTCCCATTAATGGTAAACAGGTCTGCAGGACCTCGAATGAGATGAGCCGAGCAGGCTCATCTGTTTTTGATGATGATTATATAGATCATCAACAAAAGAAATCATCCCATTCTGAAACTTTTAACTTCATCAAATATCTGATTGTTAAATTTCACTATATCTTGTTTTATTTATTTTACAATGATTAATGAGAATAATTTTCATGATAAAGAGGTCATCCTCTTTTAAAAAATTCAGCCTTACATTCATCTTCATTTGAATATCCAAATCCTAGACATAAATTTGATTGTAACTATTGCTTCAAAATTTGTCAATTACTTGTATATACTGAACATGTAGCACATGAAACTTTTACATGGTTCCTGAAACACCACCCACAGGTAGAAACAACCATGTGATGGATCTAACCAGAGGAGATCATGTATAGTAGAATATGATCTGTTGAATGAGTGGTTAGAGGAGACTATATCTATACTATTATATAAATGGAATACCCCTTCGAGGTAGTTATTTCGTTGGATGGCCTCACTTTTTATTAAATGCCAAAAATTACCCTTGCATTGAATGAAAAATAATTTTGTTTTGAGGTTTCCAATTTATCTAAAGAGGGTATTATCGTCAATACGTAGAGACCTCCACTCACCTACGAATTCAGTTGTTTCAGTTTTTTAAACTACTCCACTATAAATTGAGTTTTACGTTTATACCCCTTTAGTTTTATAAAATAGATTGTGTTCAAGTGTAAAAATATATTTAAATATGGATATTTTTGTATATTTATCTTAATAAGGTAGTTACAACTAATTTTGTTTCCTAATAAATCTCCCACGTTCAGAATAGTGTAACTATAGAGAATCCTAATAAAAAGGGATTCTTGATTACGGAATCACATAAAAATCTCAAAATTAAGATGAGAGGTTAACCAAAAAACAACGTATGAAGTAGAAGATGGTGGTAGAATTATACCAGTGTGAGATCCATTGTCTCTTCTTTTGGATTCCAACTCAAGTTCTCAAAGAAAAATTCGATGCTAACTCTCTCTTTTTATCTACGAAGAGGTATTTCCTTTATAAATCTAGATGTTTTAGTAGATCTAATTGCTATATATTTTATTTTTATTTTTTTTACGTTCTTTATAAATCAAGATGTTTTTCTTTTTTATATTTGAAAACTTAATAAAAATATTTTCAAATATGCATTCACCCAAAAGTTTTTTATGTTTCTAATACTACAATTTTCTTTTTGCATATGCAGGATTAGGCTGGATATAGTATTAGAATTTCAAATACTACAAGTACAGATTGGTGAAAGAAAAATGACTAAGTTTTGGATTTAAAATAGATTCCTGAATTATGTTATTTCACCTAATTTTATTGCATTTGAAAATATGTATTTAACTTGAATATTGAAATCTTACCCATTTAGATAATATAATTTATTTATTAATTCAAACCACAAAATAATACATTTGAAAAAAATTACTGGCTAATACGCGTTATGCACGCGCATCGCGCGTGCCTTAGGGCTCGTATAAGGATAATAGGGATGCCAATGGTAAGTTTGGTTGTGTCAATATACCCAGTAATTGGACCTAAATTACAAGATGATTTAAATTTTCTATCGAAAGCTAATCCGACGGCAGAACTGTTTTTCACATACCCTTGTGATTCGCGTCCATTCCAAAGTGATATGAATCTAACTGTAGGTTTTTCGGTAAGCCTAGCATCATAAATTCATAATGGTTGCCACGATGATATTAGTCTTACCCAAAGAACGGGTGTACACAAACTTTCCACGACTCCGAACTGATTTTTTTTTTTTTTTTTTGGGTACCATATTACCTCCACTACCATGATGGTTTGACGTAGTACTTGAAACTGAAGTCAGATTTGGTTGGGTCCTTCACTATTTAACTCCATTACGGTGGAGCAGTAAAATACTAAGTGGGCCCAAGCCCAGTAAAAGTCTAGTTCGTTATCGGCCTACGCTTAGTTGGGCCTTCAAAGTTCAAAATTACATTTCGTATTTACAACTGTCGGACAAGGACCAAAAGGCTCTTAGCCTCAGTCTTGGGCTAGTTCTTATATTGGGTTTATTCCTTAGGGTTTGCACCAAAAAAGGGAATGCATTAGAGTGGTAACACCTTACTTCTTTGGGTCATTATATAGGCTCCCTCCAAAATCTTATTGGCAGGCCCCGATTGTAGGCATACCTACCCTAAATTTACATTTGTTATGTTATGGGCCCTGCCAATAATATTTTGGGGGTGCCTTTAAAATTTCCCCACTTCTTTTATATTATCACTACTCTTATACTTACGTCTTTTTACACTAACCTTTGGATCCCACATGAAGATTATCGAAGGGCTGGTTTTGATCTATATGATTTGAAGATCATGCTGAAATAAAAAGAAACAGTCCTTAGATCATTTCCACATGGGCCTCACAGACAATCGTAAGTGGAGTGTAAAAATAAAGTGTGTAAAACATGTAAAAAGAGTATAAGAAAAATGTAGGTGGAACTTATAGAAAGTTGGGTGAATATATTCAGCCCTGTTTGTCTTTTGTGGGAGAGTTACACAAGCAAAATGCTTCCATTAGCCGCTGTTTTTTTTTTAAATCAATTTATCTTCTTCTTCTTCTTGTCATTCCGGGCTTCATTAATTGATTCCAAGCCCATTTTAGGCACCAAAAGTGCTATTGAGACCGATCTCTAAATTTGTATATTTATACAGATTGACGTGGCACCCTCAATCCACCACTCATTGTGTAAAACAGTTAGTTGTGGGGACCATACAAATCATAATAAATTGTGGATTGAGATTGCCACCTCAATCTGTATAAATATACAAATTTAGAGGCCGGTCACAAAAGCATTTTCATTTAGGCACCATTATGGGCTAAAATTCACTTTAAATGCCGATTTAAGCTATTTAAAATCCATAAAAAGTTGACTGAACATTCATGCGGCTAATACTCCCAAACATAGTGCCAAGCAATGTTTGAAAATGATCATTATAACAGTTTTGAACCATAAACTGATATTTGTGTTAAATTAGAAAAAACACAATAATAATAGAAAATAATAATCGTTATAATCTAAAATAACAATTTGTAAGTTAGAGGCCAAAATATTTTTTTACATTTTTTTTCGATATTTTTAAATAAAATAACGGCCGTTATAACAGTTATAACAGTAAAAGACCGACCATGTAACAACATTATAGTGATATAACGTAACGACCTAGGGTGTTATAATAGCCCGTTTATTGAGCATTGGTGCCAAGTGGATGCTGATACCGATGAGAAGGCTTAAGTGTGCTCGAGGGTTCACCAGTAGGATCATCTTTGATCATAAAAACCACGAGGAACTTACCACTTAGATTCGAAACTCGCCTATTAAAACAAAAAAACTGAGAAGAAATTTCAACAACCCATGGCTGAATTAAATCAAGTAATAAATAAACTTTTATTTTTTTCTTTGATAGGTTTTAGTACTACATAGATAAATTAAATGGGTTAGATGGCCATCCTTTTCCAGACATTCTTAGTAAGTCAAAAAAGATGCATGTTCTTTGTTTTGTAATCCTTAATATCCCCTTAAAAATGAAGAAAAGAATATCCACAAACAAAATGTCTTATTCTCTCTCCTTCTTTTTGTATAAGTAAATATGTAAATTTATATTAGAAAAAAAAAAAAAAGCAAAAGAAGAAAGCAAATGAATTGTTTTTCAGGCCATTGTGGGGGACTACATGAAAGGCACCTATTGTAAACTTAGGTCTTTGAATTAATTCCTTTTTACTTGAACCCCACCCACCACCACCACCACCTAAAAACCCCCCATTCAATTTTAACAAATAAATGTCTTTCTTTTTCCCACTCTTTTGATGGAATGGACAACATAGAGAAGGTATTAAAGGAATTTAGGTTTTTTTGGGGATTATTGGTAATAAAGGTACATTGCATGATAGATATATAATGAAGCATGCATGTTTCTGGCTAGGGTTTTGTTTTTCTCTTTGCCTTTTTATTTCTTTGGTTTTTTCCCTATTAGAGAGAGAGAAAATCCAGTGGGGGTCTGTTTGAATGCCATTTTGCTTACTCTTTCAATCTCAACAATAAAAAAAAAAAAAAAAAAAAAAAAAACTATACTAAAGAACAAAGTTAACCCTAGATTTAGAACTGGATATTGAAGTGACGTTTCATCCAATCTTAGTTGTATTTTTGGAGAGAAAGAAAGGTTGAAGAGGATGGAGTTGGAGAAGGGTTGCAGGGGTGGGCTTTAATGGAGGGGGCATGCAACTTTAATGGTGAAGAAAGTAAGAATGTCATGCATGTGAGCTCTATCTGTGGGGTTTTTTTCTTCTGAACAAGACTCTCTTTCTCTCTCTAAAAATTAACCCTCTCTTTCTCTCTCTCTAAAATACAGAGAGACAGAGTGATACAGTCTTCATACACTTCTCTTGTCACTCTCAAATCCGTTGCTATCAACAACAAAAACCCTACTTTTTTGAGTAGGCCCCCACTGTTCCTACGATCTTATTTAGATTTTGTTTGGATTTTTGTTTGTGTTCCCACGTGAAGCTTCAAAACTTCAAACTTCCAGCAAATTAACAGCCTCCACCTCTGCTCCCCCCCATTTAATTTGGAACAGATGTTCTGTTTCAGGGGAACTGATTTTCTGGAGCTACTTTCCAAAACTCTTCTCTGCTGTGCCTGTGTGTGATAAATTTGTCTTACAACTAACTTCATTCAGTATTCATCATTTTTTGGTTGGTCAATCGATTTTGACTATGGTCCATAATTCTTGGGAATATTTTAGGACTTGAAAATTATTATTATTAATCATAAACATTATTGAAGCAGGGTCGGGTTAGTTTCTTGACAGTTGGGCTCCACTGTACAGGTAGAACGGTGGCACATGGGGTTTGACAAATTGGAGCACCCGTCTTCGTGATTGTTTGCAAGGTCCAATTTTATTTGATGTTATTTTTTTTTGTCCATTTCTGAATTGGACTTCGTATCTAATATATAATGGTTTCTTTTAGGGAAGCCATACATTTGAAAACTACCGTTATAATAATGTATCTGTTAAACTGTTATAACAGTTTTAAGGCGTAAATTGACATTTGTATTAAGTTAGAAAAATATTGTTGTAAGAGAAAATAACAGTAGTTATAATGTAAAATTAACGGTGTTTTATTTTTTTTTTTAAATTAAACAAACTAAAATAGGTTTTATGTTATTTTTAATTTTTTTTACTAAAATAACAACCGTTATAACTGTAATAACGTTAAAAATGCTCATTGTCATAATTGATGTGGCAGCCAATATTTAAAAAAGATAGTTATAACGGTAACGACCCTAAGCCTTATATGTTATTTCACGTTATATCATTATAACGGTTATAACGATCGTTATAGTATTTAAAAAATAAACAAAGTTAAATAAAAAATCATGTTAGCCTCTTTAATCTATTTACAAAAAATTGAAACATCGTTATTTTATGTTATATTAACCATTATTTTCCGTTATAACGGTTGTTTTAAACTTTTTCTTGATGTAACACAAATGTCGTTTTGGATTTAAAACCTGTTATAACGGTAACAACCCCGCTATAACAGTGGTTTACAAACATTAGTGGCAGCTGACCATGTAGCACATTTAGGAACAAGTAATGCTAAGGGAAGATTTTTTAGAAAGAATTTTAGAGTAAATTTTGCTTACATGGGATGTAGAGCTCACATGTAGATGATTCAATGGCCTTTTTTTTTCATGAGGATGTAAAGCCCAGTTCTAACCCCCTTTAAAGTTACCATTGAAGTTTTAAGGGTAAAATGAATTGCACAATCATCATTAAAATCTCAACCAACTTTTGGGGGGTAAGAAGTCTGAGAGTGATATAATTTTTTATGATGACGATTTACATGGTGATCGAGGATATCATCTTTACCAAAAATTATTCCTTAGATCATCCGCCATGATACGAATTTTATCATATGATGAGATGTTGCATTACGGCTAAAGAAAAATGCAGTCTCTTTAAAATAGTAGATGTTATGCATTTTAGCCGCAATATCGTTAGAATTGCATTTTGAGTCCAATTTTTTAGTCCTCTAGCATTAAAAAAAATGTCTTTTGAAGGTTGAAGGGAGCGAGGGAGAAACTCGTAGATTGGTGTGCTAGGAATTTTGTTGTCTGATCTCTTTTATAGTGAAAGTTGTAATCTATTGAATTTGTGGTCATCCAACTTAAAACCAATTGGCAGCGAGTAGAGTGACTCAAGATCTTTATACACTGGGTTTGTAAGGCTCTCATATCCCATGTCGGACTATTCTCATAATAATCTACACCCGTGTATGTAATATTGATTACTTTCTCTACAAATTCAAGGTTTTAGAGAGAGTACTAGTTTAACAAAACAGATTTTCCCAACAAGTCAATCATATGGGCTAATCTCAAGGGGGTTGGCCTAATGATTAAAGTCTTACTTCACAACTTAGAGGTTATAACAAGTTGAACTTTCCTTGAAGACACTCTAAGGATAAGAATTTATTTGGTAGTGTGCAGGGCCGTCTCTGAGATTTGGGGGCCTGAGGCGAACACGTAGAGATGGGACCCCCTATAAATTAATAATAAAATATTTTAAAAGACTGCCTTGAGCATACAAACGTCATCACATACAAATGAAGAGAAACCACATGACATCCATATAGATATGATATAAGGGATGATTTCTTGTGATGATGCCATCTCATCATGAAAATCATCCTAAAATAAAATTAGCATATTCTAAAACTTCTACTCCCATCAAAAATTGATTTAAAGTTGATTGATAATCAACAGATAATAGAATTGATTTTTGATCGACTAGCAATCAATTTTTTGTGGGGTTAGAAGCTTTAGAATGGATTAATTTTTCTAAAGATGATCTACATGGTGAAAATATTATCTACCAAAAATTAACATTTAAATCGTATCCAGGTAGACGCCACAAATGAGAGGTCGCTCTTTAAGGGTGTCTCAATAGTTCGTATGGGAGAGAAGTGATGAAGATGACCCTAAAGGGGAAGAAGGGTCCAATATTTATATTGAATGTTGTAAATAATGTTTTCATTTGGGGGCCAATTTTGGGAGTTAGCAATCAATCTATTAAAAAATGTTCTAACATATAATACATACATAAGATAGAATTTTTTTTTATAGAACATAAGATGGATTTTGTTAAAGTTAAAGGTTTTTAAATATGTTATTTTCTAGTGAGATCATATCTACAAAAAAACTAGTTCAATTGAAGACTTCTAACACCAAAAAGTCTTAATCTAGTATTTAATAGTGTGAATGAACGACTCACATTTAAAGTTATTTTCAGGGTTAGGGATCTCTAATTGAACTGATTTTTTGATGAAAATATTATATCCACAAAAAATTACATGATTTTGAAACCATTAACATACCAAAAACTCGTACAAATTTAACCTTCTTGTATGGCCTAAAGGCACACGTTAATAGGACCTAATTTGGGGGCCTTTCAAATGTGGGGGCCCAAGGCAGCCGCCTTGGTCGCCTTGGCCCAAAGCCGGCCCTGGTAGTGTGGACTGAAGGATCTATAATATCTTGGGAATTAGTCGAGTGTTCTAAGAGATGAGAACATCCAAATTATCAAAAAAAAAAATAAAATAAAAGAAAAGTAAAGAATTGCATGACAACCATTTCTACCTTTATTTATTTTCTTTAATTAGACTTAATTTAAAAAAAAAAACTGAATCCCTTTTCTAAAATTCGATACCAGAACTTACTATATGTTTCTACCTTAAATTGGTTGTAGATATATGGACCAATATCGATCTCAATTGTTCATCACAATCTGAATTCAAAACTAAACCCCCTCTCCCTGTCCTTCTCATTAGTTGACTCGATATTTAATTTTATTTTGTATTGTATCGTAGCACGTTTTAAGGTTTTATATGTATGATCAAAGGGAGACAATTCGGTGCCGAATAGGTGGTCCCAAAATAGGATAATGGATAGTCCCATTTCAATCATAACTTTGGTATTCCGGTTTTTCTCTTTCTCAGGTGTTTTGTTTAACATTTGTAGTTTTGTATACGACAACTAAAGTCTGTAGATTGGTTTGGTGACCTAATTGATACGGTTCCAATTGTATCATACACTAAATACCCTAAACTGGAACTATGATAATCTGACGGTTCTGGATGATATCCCAGTGGTTTCAATTTCGGTACTCTTATAAGGGGTGGATTTTGTTTGGAGAATAGATCAAAATACATGGTTATTCTTACATTGGATATAGGACCCACACAAAATTGATCCACATATTGATATTTGGTGAAAATATTTTGCTCACTATGTTGATCATCATCACTGAAAATTAGCACATTCAAAAACTTGTAATTCTATTATCCGGTGCTTGAAATCACTGAAAATCGACGATGATTGAATTATTCATTTTACCGTTAGCTTCAACCAATGGATGATGGAGTTAACAGTTTAGAATGTACTGAGTTTATGTGAGGATGATCTACATGAGAAAAAAATTTCTAACTTAAAATAAACCATTATATCATCTCTATGTGGACCTAATATACCACTGTACAATTAATATACTCGGATCCGCTCTTTTTTTGTAGCAAATATATGAGGAGTAGAAAAGAAAATCGGAATGCTACAATTGATTTCAATTAGGTCCAAGTAAACGAATAATACTTTTTGGACCGATCTTTAGTCAAATGTGACCCACTCGACCATTGTTGGTATTTTTAGTGTCTATCCTAAAGGAGAGATTTTAAAGGCACCCCTCGAAATCTTATTGGGAGACCCCGGTTGTAGGCATCCCTTACCTTGAATTTGTATTTTGTTATGTTATGGGGCCTGCCAATAAGATTTCGGGGGGTGCCTTTAAAATTTCTCATCCTGAATTAAAGCTTGGCCCACATCCATCGGACCATAAATTGGGCAACCAGTTGGTCCAAATTAGACCAGACAAAAATTACCTGTGACCCGCCAACCCTACCCTAACTCGATTCGCTAACTAAATAAGTCAAGATTAGGGTTAAACATTTCTAACCCATTATCCCTTCAACCTGTTAAGGTTAGGATCGACTCTGACTCATTTCTTTATTTTATATAGAAAAATGTGAAATTAGTTAGGATTAGGGTTTGAAAAAATGACCCGTTTCATTCGCCTAAATCTGGAAACTCTATGATTATTTAGGCCTTTTATATACTCGTACACTTATTTTTACAATTACCGAAAAATAACACGTTTCATAAACTAGTCAAGAGGAGGATTTGATAATTTTGACCAGCTAACTCGCCTAAGATCGATCTTAACCCAACCCCTTGCCAGGTCTAAGTAGAAATAGGGCTACCCCTATTGACACTCCTTCCACTTGGCTAAAGATGATTTGATTTCAGTTTGAAAAATATAGGTATGATGTGGCAAATCGACAGGACAGGCAATAACAATGTAAAAGAAAAGAAAAGAAAAGAAAAGAAGACTGGCACTGCAGTGAAGATGATTATATTTTACTGGATAAATTGATAGGGACTCACAACTGTGGCGGATTACTGAATAGTACTGATGTTGAGAATACGTCCGTTCAATTGGCTGGTGAAACCACTTTTATTACTGTGTAGGTAATTATACCGTGCTCTGGTAGCAGTATATTATTGTGTAGCTAAGCTTAACATCCGTCGGATCATATGATATATGTATGATTCTTTTTTCAGTGGTTGATCTTGGGACCACGTAAGGACATAGGCCAGCTTAAAATGGAAAATTTGAAACCCTAGTTTTTGTTCTCTTAAGGGATTTGGATCTGCAGTTTGGGGGGGTATATTAATTGTTTTCTGGTATCTATCTACTTCAATCAGTGGTCCATGCACAACCACACATTGAACCCTAACTTCTGATTTTGGGTATTTTGGGCTCCGAATTTGAAGAGAACCGGAACAGAAGTCAAAACCAAATAAATGCTGAGCCCCGATCCCCCGCGACCGGGACTTGAAACTATTCTATATGATGACTTCTTCATGCTTTTTACTAAAAAAAATGCCATTTTCACAAGGTTAGGATCATTTACATATGTTAAATTTTTTCATGAAAAAAACGAAACATTAGGTCATTTTGAATTAAAATTATCCAAATTTGCATCATTCATGCACAAATTAAAAAAAATAGGGCCACATATGTTAGCATGACATCTTTTTTAATCACACTAGAAGCTCTGGTTTCTAGGTGGTTTCATAGAGAGGAGGGGCAATTTTTGTTTTGTAAGTCCCGTCCTTCTTTTTTAACGTTTTGTAAATGCATGAACTATTTTTTTATTTTTTATTTTTGTCTTAAAACTAACATATTTTCATACCTAAACTACCCTTATGTTTAAACCGTAAACTCTAACTGTTTTATTTTGTATAAGTAGTGACATGACAGAAAGAGAAAATAATGCTTTTTAGAATTCAAAATGCTATATAGTTTTAATTTATAAATCAAATTTTGAATTTTTTTATATATTTTTAGAAAGTATTTTTCAAGATCTTCAAATTGAGACTACACAAAAATATTAAATTCAAAAAGAAAGAAAAAAACCTTTGTAACTCAATTGTGTAAGTAGATTGTATGATAAAAAACTCAGAAATTATGCAAGTTATTGTAATTTGCATAAGCTATTTTGCATATTTTTGAGCATCTGCATTTTTCTAAGCCTCTAAACAAACAGACTGCATAATAAAAAAACCCAAAAATTATATTTGCATATGCAAGTTGTAATTTGCATAAATTATTTTGCATATTTTTGAGCATTTGCATATTTTTAAGCCTTTATACAAAAACATTGAATAGTAAAAAAAATTCAAAAATTCATTGAAAGGGGTTTGCTAACGTGCACCACTATTATTCAGTAGAGGATTTTTCTGTCTTTTTGCACTGCGGACTATCCGTGCATAAAAAAAGCATGTTCTCTTCGTCATTTTTTTCCCACGCAATGGTATGTCATTCATATTCTGCTTTTTTAATTAATATGCAACCTTTTTCCCTAAAAAAAAATGTTGGCATATCTTTATACATTTTTCAATCATTCGATTCGTTTACTCTTTTTTTTATATATTCAACCTCACCTTATTCTTACATTTCAATTACCCCAACTTAAGGGGCCCACGTAGGATTTATCTGAGGGATGAATCTTTGTGAGGATGATCTATTTCTCATATAGATCAAAATCAACCATTGGATCATCTTTATGTGGACTTCACAGTTTGGTGTAACTGCGGTGCAAAATAAAGTTTGGAGATGTTAAAAAAAAAGAGAGTAGGATGTTACACCTCTAGTGCATGCACTTCTTTAGTATTTTTTTTATTGGATGCACTTCTTTAATATAAAACCTAACGTAAGAGCACGTCCAGTGGAGGCATCAAAACCTCAAAGCCATGAACATGTCATGGCCAGTTGGTGCATCAAAACCTCAGACCCTTCACCTGAACTACTAGTTTGGGGTATGGTTTAGGGGTTAAGGGTATCCGCGAAAGATTCACGCGACGCGAAACTTTCATGAGACATGCCCAATTTGCGAAAAAGTTACGCGACGTCGTTGAAATGGAGAAGGATAAGGGTCTTACGTTTTGGGTTTTAATGCCTCGCGCAAATGATAAATGTTTGCGCCCCACTGGTCGTGCTCTACCCCTAAACCTCAAACCCAAACTAAATTTTGGTGGGTTTGAGGTGTATAACTGGCCGTGCTCTAAGAACAATTTATTTATTTGTAAAGTGAACATGTTTTTTAATGAAATCAGCAACTCGAGCGGCGGGATTTGACCTGACCAATGGTCACGATTTGTTTGGAAAATACATACTTCATTGGATACGGGTGGCTAGGGTTTATTTGGATAGTAGTCTAAGGGGTCTAGGGTTATATATCATTGGATAGTTGGATATATTGATTGTAATAATATATTGTTCATCATCAGCGTCATTGAAAAGGACTAACCAAGGCCTGCGCGCCCTCTTAAATTGGTTCATATGGTTGTCTTGCCTTCTTAGAGGAATATGTATCAAAACTTTTGAACAGTACTATCATTGCTTCAATTTGTATTTGTTTTTTTGTTAGGTCGAGTCTCTCTCTCTACTTCTCTGATCATAAGATATTAATGCAGTTCGTGCATGAAAACATGTTGAATTGTCACATTTTATATATGGGCTAAGCAAGGGCTATGTGTGTATGTATGGACCACACACATCTGACCAAATAAAAACCAACTAATACTATAAATGTTAGAGGGCGGTTATATAGCCCCCTATATAACTCCCTGCTTGTGGGGCTAAATACAATATACATCTAATGGCTAATTTTTTGAGATGATGTTCTTTTCATTATGTACATCATCATGTTCAATAATCAGATGAGTATGTTCTCTTCACCATGTAGATCATTCTAATAAAAAATTAGTTACTGGATTCATTGCATGTGGGCCCAGAAGTGGGGGTTATATATCATCCCCCATAATGAAATCTATATAATAAATCAGGGAGATATCTTCTTATGTTTGCCATCAACGGTTAGGACACAGGAAGGTATCTTTTGCATCAACGGCTAAGATATAACACAATCTCTACACTAACTGAAATGTCTTTTTTATATTGAATTTTTTTTTTTTTTTGGGCAAACCTTAATCTCTTTTACAAGGTATTGACCCGTGCCGGAGGCACGGGGATATACCTAGTACCCTCATATAGCTAGCATTTTAGGTACTCCTGGGATAACAATTAGTATTGCATTCAAGTTTTTTCTGGCATTTGTTTTCTTGTTTTTCTTTGAAATCGAGGAATGTTGGATAAAGCTTTGATGGGGATAGGTTGAACTGCATCCTCCACGTACATGCTGTAGAATATGATCACATAATTATTGTGATTAATTTCGAGTTTGGTGTGATGCTATCTAGCTTTCAATACATAAAACTTAAGATCGTGTGATGACATGTACATGGGGATGCGTATATATCAAAGTTGTGCTCTCTCTCTCTCTCTCTTTAATTTGTACCTCCCGCCTTGTTTAGCACATTGGTGTAGCCATAATAGGGGTATTTTTGACATTTTGTGACCTTAAAAATCATATATTAGGTGGCTGAAAAAATTTATGATATTAATTGTAAAAAAGTCCAAAAATCATTTTTCCATGAAACCCTTTTCCTTTGATACCCAAAGACAGCCGGCTTAAATTGTTGATTTTGATGATAGAAGCAAACAAAAGCTCAAACATAAATTTGAAACAAGAAAACACAATGACGGATCTAACATAGTCCCCCTCTATAAATAACCTACACTAGGGATCATCGAGCTGTATTGTGAGAAGGGTAGTGCAACAAAACAAATGGGTGATCAAAAAATTGTACTAGTCACAGGTTGCGCCAAGGGCGGCATCGGCTACGAATACTGTAAAGCTTTTGCGGAACAAAACTGTCATGTTTTCGCCACTGATATTCCAAGCCGAATCCACGAATTATTGGACCTCCCATCGGAGAACGTCGAATCACTAGAACTCGATGTAACCTCTGATGAGAGTGTAAAATCAGCTATAGAAACAGTTATAGCCAAGTGTGGTAAAATCGATTTTCTAATCAACAATGCTGGTATAGGAAGTACAGGACCTCTTGCAGAACTTCCATTAGAAGTTGTTAGAAAAGCTTGGGAAGTGAACACTTTAGGTCAGTTAAGAATGGTTCAACATGTAGTTCCATACATGGCTTCAAAACATTCCGGACGTATCGTAAATATTGGCAGTGTGGTTGGGAGAGTACCGACTCCGTGGGGTGGTTCTTACTGTGCTACTAAGGCTGCAGTTCATGCAATGTCTGATGTTTTACGAGTGGAATTAAAACCATTTGGGATCGAAGTTATAGTGGTTGTTCCTGGTGCAATTCGTTCGAATCTCGGCCGTGCTAACATAGAGAAATTGAAGGATCTAGATTGGAAACTCTATAAGGATTTCAAGGAGGATATAATCAAGCGTGGCAACGCGTCTCAAACGAGTAAAGCGACCGATGCAACCGTTTTTGCACGACATGTAGTAAAGAAAGTATTGAGTTCTAGACCACCAAAGCATATTGTTTTTGGGCATATGACAGGCTTGTTTGCCTTGCTTTCTTGGTCTCCTTTATGGGTCAAGGATCTCTTCTTCTCCCGTCTATCTAACCTAAACAAAAAGCTCTAAATTAGGGCCAATTTTATGCTCTTGATCGTCAGTGAAAGATATCTTTACGTACCTAGATTATTTTCTAATAAGATGTTTCAATTTTACGTGTACAAAATAATAGGTTTTTTTTATACTTTGTGACGCAGCGGAAAACTCAAATATCTGTATTTTAATTCTATATCAATAAATTATCTACTACATCTCCTTATATAATAATAAGGATTTCCTAAATCTAATAGAATTGTAATTAAAAGAAACTTCTAATCTAACAAGGAAACTGCTAAATAATAAAATAAAAATACCCAAATAATATAAATTACTAGCTAAAATTTAAAAATTACTAAATTCCTAATTATGCTAAAATTTAAGACGGACCACGAAATCTGTCCTGCATCAGTCTCCCCCACTTGAGAAAAGACTCGTCCCGAGTCATCGTGTAGAATCTGATGTTCTCTCCCTAATGCTTCTTTGAGATGACTCTCTCTTGAGTTGTGCATCGGTATAACTAGGAATTCAGACCCCAAGAAAATATGAATGATGGTACTGAAAGTTTTCCATCTGAACTTGTAATTACATGGCCTGAAACTCTCTTGAAAACTTCTGAAACGTTTGAAGATATCTGCAACAAAGTCATCCTTTACCATGAACACCGATAAAGATTGTCCAATTAAATCTCGTAGATAACCAGATGAAACTATAGTGGGTGTACAAAACTGATCAAAAGGATCTTCATAAGGATGGAGTTCAAGTGGTGTGACACCAATTTGTTGTAACTCATATGTCTCCTCCTTAGATTTAACATGGTTCACCTCTTGAAAATCATTATAAACAATGGCTTCAATTTTGGGTGGATCAATCGTAACATCTGTGCTCTCCTCTTTGAGATTGATCAGCTCATCATCACGTTCAACAAGAATTTCGACTTCTAAAATAATTTTATCACATGTAGGTAAAGAAATAGAAGAAACACAACTAGATATTACCTTAGACTCATTAGAAACATCAGCTATGTTTTTCTCTTCAACTCATTCTATGGAGATCTCTATTTCAGTTGCCACATCATCAATGATAGGTAAATTTGTAGGATTAGAGTTTACCTTGTTTGCGATGGTCGTTGAAACCTGCTTCAGATTAGGGTTGCCATTCAATCCCAAGATGAATTGTTGAACCTGTTGCTTCAACTCATCTAGCTCTTGACCTAGATCTCTTTTCCTATGATCAACAGTCGGATTAATTACTTTAAGATCCTCTTGTGGAAGGAATATAATTCGCATTATCTTCTTAAATGTAGGCCAATCACTAATTATTGCATCTCCTCTGTCAAGCCGATTCCACTGCATAGCATTAAGTCCTTCAAAAGTTGCCTTCGAAAGATGTTGTTCAACTATAAACACCTTGTCTTCGTCACAAATCCGATTCTTCCATAAAAGATTTTCAATCTTTTCAAGTCAAAAATCAATATGATATTGGCAATCAAAGAGTGGAACTTTGGATTGCTTGTGAACTTGTACTCCTTGACGTCGTTCTCTAACATATAATCGCCTATCACGTTTTTCATCCCAATGTAAACGTAGTTTGGAGATGAATTGGGCAAACACTTGCACATCTTCACTATCCACATCATTATATGATTTGAGACAATTATCAAAATCTTCAATTTTAATAATCATTATACTAATTTAGCATGGAATTAGTTGTTGTATTGTGCCAAATTTGAACCGGTACTAGACGGAACTGGTTTCAGGTTGAACTGGATCCTATTTGGTAGGGCTAAGAAGGCTGGGTCAGGTTTAGTCGTGGGTTTAAATAACAGAACTCAAATATCCTAACGGGCTTAAAGTATTGGTTTTAATAAAAAAGTTCAATTGGTTATATGTTGTGGGTTTAAGGATATAAGCGGGCTTAAGTGTATGAGATTGGGAATGTAGTGGGATTATAATAGTGGGCTGGTTATATGCACTTGGGTTTTAGTTATGTATATAACCCAACAAACTAAAACAACAAACTAAAACAGGTCCACTAATGGGTTTTCTTCTTCAGTTAAGTACGTACCATAGGATTTTTGTTAAACCCTTACCGTGAAGTCCGTGAGTAGCAGCAAGGAAAACAAGGAGATGGAGTCGGTGGCGTCTGGCGACGGATTCCTCTCTCCTTTCTTCTTCTCCTATTCAACCCCTTCTAATTCTGAAATCCAAATCAGCAATCTTTTATGTACATAAGAATCATAATTTGTTGAACTGCACAATCAATCTGCAACAACCCCACAATCTTTTCTTCTTCTTCTTCTTTTTTTTTGTTGGATAAATTTGATCTTCCCTAGTTCACCTTTGGCAAATCCATCGATGAATGCTAAGGTTAATCTTCCCCACGATCACCGTCAGTAGGGTTTTATTTTTTTGCTTTGTAATCACTATCAAGCCAGGCGAATCCTCGCTCTGATACCAATTGACGCAGCGGAAAACTCAAATATCTGTATTTTAATTCTATATCAATAAATTGTCTACTACATCTCCTTATATAATAATAAGGGTTTCCTAAATCTAATAGAATTGTAATTAAAAGAAATTTCTAATCTAACAAGGAAACTGCTAAATAATAAAATAAAAATATCCAAATAATATAAATTACTAGCTAAAATTTAAAAATTACTAAATTCCTAATTATGCTAAAATTTAGGACGGACCCACGAAATCTGTCCTGCATCACTTTGAATTTATATTTAAATTTCAACCTCAAATATCATGGGATTAATGTTGTGTTGGTTGTTCACAGAACATCAACCATAAACCTTAAACCTAAGTAACTAGAGCGTGGAGCGGGAATGAAAGCGGGACGTTAAAGCGGCTAATTAATGTCTCAAAAGTTAAAAAATGTATTCGGAGTGGGAGCGCCAAATCACGGTTCAGAGCGGTAATGCAAAATTTCGAAGCGAGAGCGTCATTCCTATACCACAGTTCTAATTACTAAGTCCTAACCCCTCAATCCTTTCATTTCAATCATTCGATTCTGATAAATGATAAAGTTCTTAGCTAGTGTCATGTGCTAGACTAACTAAGCTTGACTGAATGTATACAAAACATCTACAGGATGCATATATATTTGAGCACTTGGCAATGCAACAGGATGTGGTTAAGTAAACAGACTCATGCATGGAGCATCTCACATGCATGCACAATGAGCAACTATTGACCCCAAGTCATTATACCACGTATGCCTCATCAGGCTGTCAATTGTTGGCAACTTAAGAAAACAAAGCTACCCTGCCAGATTAGTAATTAATTTACCTAACCCTTCAAGGAGGAATGTACTTATACACTCGCTAGCTAGCTTAGGGTATATTATGTGTGTCAACTAAATTACCTACCTAGCTAGCCTAATCACTAATTTATTAGCTTTCATTCACTTTACATATAAAACTCTAAGGAAAATGCTATCCAATCCTACAAATATTAAGTACCTACACGAGCGGCACATTTAAGACTTTGAGTTGAATATGTCTGGTGAGATGCTGTTACATCTGTACGACAGAGTATGTCTTATCTCTGTTTTATTACCACCAATGCGAGACTAATAATCCTCGTTGTACTTCTTAATCTTTAATGTCAATCAAAGGCAACCAAATCCCGACAAAGAAGATCGAATCGCTTCCTTTTCTCTCCTTGATTTTCTTCTTAATTGCTATATATCTCTTCTATTTCTCTCTTCGATTTTCTTATCGTTCTTTCTCCTTCGTCTTTACATTCATTCAATCACATTCGTATGGATTAATCGCGGCGGCCGGCGTGAAGAATGAACTAATTAAGCTAGTTTAATCAACTTCATTGTAGCTTGCTAAATTATTGTATTTGGCGTACGAGGTAGGTGAATTCTAATGATCTACTTTACGTGGTTGTTTCATTCTTGTTATGTCATTTATGCATTCTAGTTAAAAGGGTAAAAGAAATATTTTCTACATGCATTTACTATTCTGATTTTTTGTTGTGCATTCGTTAAGAAGTTATATATATATATATATGTTTGTGGTCAAGTTGATGAGAGCGGTGGTAAAACCTAAGTTTGAAATTAGATCCTAAGCCTAACTCGAAAAGAAAAAATTATAATGAAAGAAGGAATCAAATTTGTAATATTGAAGGTGTTTTTGTTTTTTAAGATGGAACTGGTCACGGGGTGTTTTGATTTTTTTTTTTCTCAAAAATTTTAAATTTTAACTGGCACATTTTAGAAATTCATTACAACTAGTTATTTAATAGATATTTACCTTTTTAAAATTCTCACAAAAATATAAAAATACTTTTATAATCTGTTTGGATGGGGAATTTTTGGGACCAAAGATTTGTTGAAAAACTAATTAGATTTCTAACTAGTTTTGCCACAAATTCTTATTCCCCACGAAATTCCTCAACCAAACTGACTATTAGTATAAAGATAATTTGATTTCCTATTTTGAAGTGAACTCGTTTGAGTGGGTACGTAGGATTTCTCAAATTCTAGATATGAATTGTTAAAAATTCTAAACACTAGAATTTTAGGTTACTTATAGTCCCATTGGTAGTGATTTTTGGAACCTCTGTAGTTCCTTTTTTTTTTTTCTAATAATTTTGCCTAAAAAAGTATTTGATAATGTGAAATAGAAATGCTTATTCTAAAAGTTGTTATGTTTTTACAACAGTTTTGAGAACCTAGGGATTGTTGCTTTTCAAACGGCGCCTTCTACGATAAGTAGAGAAATTACTGTAGTTAAAAGCTACAGCAATACTAAACTAACCCTTAAATCTATGGCTTGACTAGGTTTGATCAAGTTTGACTAGGTCGAATCTAATTGACTGAACTTATTTGACAGAGTTGATCACCTACCTAATTTGATTTGATTTGATTTCATCGAAGTTGACCTTGTTTAACTAGTTTTGTCTAAAATGGCAATTTTACCCTTTTAAGCTAGTTTTGATGAAATTTAAATAGTTTGTTTAAATTCAACTTAATTTAAATTTAGCTCTAGCTATCTTTAATAATTTAATCTTTCTTAAGTGATAATTTTATTGTTCATTTAATGTCAAATATACTTTTTATTAGATAAAGAAATTGCAAATTTGACCATACATTTTTCATATGATAAAATTTATAAAAAGTGTAAATTCAAAAGCTTGTAAAAAATGGCCTAAATAAAATTTCAAGATTTGGCACTATAATAGTATGTATATAAGTGCCACTAACTATCATAAGTTTGGCAACAATGGCTTCAAACTCGTTGTCTTAGTTTCAATCCAACAAAACGGTAAGTTCTAATGCACATTTGTTGAAGAGAATGGCTTACAGCCAACCAAGTTATATGTACCAGTTCATGTGGGGCTAAATTTTTTTGAGGATGTTCTCCTCACCATGTAGATCATCTTCACAAAAAATCAGTCCATTCTAAAACTTCTAGCCTCATCAAATATTGACCGAAAATTAATTAAAAATTAATTGTGAAAAATGAACGATGCGAAAAAGAATCAATTTTTGATAGGGTTAGAAGTTTAGAATAGATTGATTTTTGGTGAATATGATCTAGATGGTGAAGAGAACATTCTTACAAAAAAATAGTACTTAGATCAACCTCATTTGGGTCCTACAAGAATCTGTATACGTAACCTGTATATATAAGATGGTAAGGCGATCCAGACTCTTTGTTGAATGGGGTGAGATAGACATTTATCTAACTAAAGATGAGGAGTAGGGAAAAGAGGCACCACCAACCCTCTCCCCATATGCTTGCCACTAAAAGGTTGGTGAAAATGAAAGGAAGAATGTGGTCAGGCAGCCAAAGGACTTACCAAGGCCATGCATTATTCCCCATTAAAAGCTAATTGGGTTGCAGTGGTAAGATGGATTCACTCATCATTACTACAATCAAAAGAGACCCATTCTCTCCTTAGTACATCTTTCCCTCTCAAACTCATCTCTCTTTTCAAACCCAAATAATTCACTCAAGAAAATCTGTCTCCATGATGAAACAACTTCATGCACATTTGCATGCAACAACTACCAGAAAGAAAAGAACAAACCCTACAATCAAATAATAAAGCTAGAAACCCTATTGACATCTATATCTATTTGACACCACCACTACCACCACCATATATGAAAAGATGAAAAAAAATATAAGGTTTACAGATGTTACTCATTACATATTTGTCTATTAATATCCAACTAATTAACCCATAGTCAGCTTAGCAAATGGAAGGTCATTTACATACATTATAATTATATATTAGTGTGTAGGGATTATAGTGGTAGGATATAATATTTATGTCTCATCACAAAAAGCTTGTTTTTGGGGGCCCTTTACTCATCATTCCTGGAATATTTCCAGTTTATAAGAGAGACCCACTTCTCACTTTTTGTCTGGAATAGCAGGCATTGAGTGTTGACTACATCCAAAGCCATTACAAAAGCAAGGAAAGAGAGAAAGAGAGAGAATTACACACAAAATATAGTTTTTTTTAACTAGAACAGTAATACAAGTGGAACTTCTATTCTTTTTTGTTCTTTTTAATTTCAACAATATTCTTCCATTTCTTTTGTGTTTTTGGAAAGTTATGTTATGGGCACTGTGAATTTGATTGACTAAAGTATCTGAATGTCACCCAAGATAGAATTAGGGCCAATACTGAACCTCACTTCCTCCCTCCATAATATGCCAAATTAGTTAGGCCCCTTAAACTGTTTATTACACATCAAAATGTAATGCAACCCACCTTGGAAATTCCATCTATAAATTACTTACAGCTGAAAGACTAAAGTGACCTCAAAGAAAGAGATCATTTATTAAACATTCTGAAAATAAACAGAATGACTTTTAGTCACTTAAGCTGTTAAGCAGTGAGTTTTCTTATCTTTTGGGAGCATTTTAGTCTTTCAATGAAGATTCAATAGTTGAGTCAACAATGTTGACCAAACAGTCAAAGTGGGGTGGTCTTACTAAATTTGTAAAAGCACAGGGTGGTTTAACTAAAATGCCCTGTTTTAATCATACCTTGTCTTTTGTTTTATTGCTTTTGATATTTGAAACCTACTCTTATCTGTTTTTAACCAAGAATGTATGAGTAATAAATATTTGAGTTATCAACTATTTGGTAACGAAGGAAAACAGTAGTTTCTTCAGATCTATAAAACTGCAGAAATGTACAGAATGCTGCACTGTTTTTGAAGTGACTAGATAGAGAGTTGTCCTCCTTGTCAAATCTATCTAACCTCCTGACGCCTGAGACTGTAAAAAAGCAAACCAATTTTGGTTATCTGGTGCTCCCCACCAGTAACCCACTAGATTTCAAAGAGATAAATGGGAAAGACTTTACTGATAATTACTGGGTTTTAATGGCTAATGACCAAATCTAAAGAACAAAAAAAAAAAAAAAATCCATTTGAGAAAAGAGGGTGGTATTTGAAATTTTGAATGTGTTGGTTGTCTTTGTGCAGGTTTTGGTCTTTTATTGCATCTGGGTTTTTTTCAGTAGGGTTTAAAGGAAAAGGAAAAGGAAGGAGGAAGGGATAGGAGGAAACAGGAAAGCAAAAAACTTGGTCTTTTTCAAATACACAGATCCCTATGGAATTCAGGAGCATTGCTTGCTGAAGCTCATTCTTTTTGTTTAGTTTAAAGGGACTTGTTTTGTTCTCTTTTGTTTAGAGAGCTTTAGAGAGAGAAAGTATGAGTGAGTAAGTGGGGACTGTAGGGAGTGCATAGATTCAAGAGTTGGGTTTGTTAAGATAGATGGATAGATTTGTTATATGAGTTCTGCAGCTAGAAAACAAAAAACCAAGTTTTCAAATGGGAGGAAGAGATTTTGGAATGATTAGTTTATTTGCTTCCCAATGATTGAGTTGCCTTGCAGCAATAGATCCTGCTAAGAATCTCTGGAACTTTGAAAGAAAGGAAAGATAGAAGGAGAAGATGAAGTCCATGAGTAATGATAACAGCAACAACAACAACAACAATAACAACAACAACAACAACAACTGGTTGGGTTTTTCTCTTTCACCCCACATGAACATGGAAGTCCCTTCAGAATCTCATCATACTACTCATCATCATAATCAAACACAAGCTTCCTCTGCAGCTGTTTCAGCTGCAGTCCCAACAAGCTTCTTTCTTTCTCCTTCCCACCTGAATAACTCTGGAATCTGTTATGGAGTTGAAGGAGAAAATAGTGGTTTTTATTCTCACTTAGCTGTAATGCCACTAAAGTCTGATGGGTCTCTTTGTATCATGGAAGCTCTCAGTAGATCACAATCAGAAGGTCTGTATCTTTACTGTTTATCCCTTTTTTTATTTGTATATTTTGTCTCAAATTCTCATCTTTGGGCCACTTTTTAAACCTACCCTTTTGTCTAATATTCTTTGTGTGTGAAGGGATGGTGCCAACTTCTTCCCCTAAACTGGAAAACTTCTTAGGTGGTGCAACAATGGGAACTCATCAGTATGGAAACAATGACAGAGAAGCCATGGCTCTTAGTTTAGATAGCATGTATTACAACCAAAACTCTGAATCTCAAACCAACAGACAACATTCTCTTAACTTTCTTCAACAACCATTTAGGCAGCCACAAGACCAGATTCAAGTCCAACAACACCCATATTTCTCTGGACTAACTGGCCATGAGATGTACCAGGCACCATTACAGGAGGAAAACAAGGAAATCCAGCTTGGAAATTGCAGTCTCCAGCTTCCTCCAATGTCAGAAGATGGGATGTCAGGCCTGAAAAACTGGGTTGCTAGGCATTATTCTACTAACCCATCCATGGAGCAGAAAATGGCTGGTTGTTTGACTGATGATGGAGGTGGGTCTGGTTCTGTTGGTGCAATGGGCTATGGAGATTTACAGTCTCTGAGCTTGTCAATGAGCCCTGGTTCACAGTCAAGCTGTGTTACAGCTCCACAGCAGATCTCACCTACTGGAACTGAGTGTATAGCCATGGAAACAAACAAGAGAGGGTCTGCAAAAATGGGTCAGAAGCAACCAGTTCATAGGAAGTCCATTGACACATTTGGGCAGAGAACATCACAGTATAGAGGTGTTACCAGGTGAGTTCATACTGTCTTTTGAACTTCATTTGGTTTTAGATTATTGTTTCAACTATTGTGTTTCTTTGGACTTAGTTTTGTTAACTTTGTGTCTGAGGTTTCCTTAACTTGATTTCTTTTCTTATTTTTCTCTGTTTTCTTTGAAATTTATAATGAGGGTAGTTGTGTTTATCTCCATCAGGCATAGATGGACTGGAAGATATGAAGCCCATCTATGGGATAACAGTTGCAAAAAGGAAGGCCAAACTAGGAAGGGAAGGCAAGGTTAGACAGAAGGAAAACCTCTTTTTTTTTTTTTTTATCTTTTGTAATTTAGTCCTTTCCATGGCTCTGCAATTTTGTGGTTTATTTATTTTTTTTGGCTGACTAGTACTTCCTATTCTGCTTTGTCATGTTCTTGCTTGTTTGGGGATGCCATTCAAATCAAATAATATCATTCAGTTTATCTGGGTAAGCCTTTTTTTCTTAATGGTGATAAAAGGTTGAGCATCAAAATACTTGTTTTTTTTTTTTATTGTTCATTTAATCATATTCCAAGTTGTCGATTTCAGGGGGTTATGATATGGAGGAGAAAGCTGCAAGAGCTTATGATCTAGCAGCACTGAAGTATTGGGGACCATCAACCCATATCAACTTCCCGGTATAGATTCCACCCGAATCAAACCTGTAATTGTTTTTATTACTTTTGATTACTGAAATGAAGTTATTGCTCTGTTTGTTTTGGCAGTTGGAGAATTACCAAGACGAACTTGAAGAAATGAAGAACATGAGCAGGCAGGAATATGTTGCTCACTTGAGAAGGTAAAAAAAAAAGGGCCTTCTTAATTCTCCTGTTCTTAGTGGATTTTTATTTCACTTTTTTAGTAAATTTCATCTGTTTCTAAATCCTCCTTGCAGGAAAAGCAGTGGGTTCTCGAGGGGAGCTTCGATGTATCGAGGAGTAACAAGGTCTCACAGGTTTTGAATTAGTATTTAAAACCCTATCCATGAAAAAAGTTCTTGTTTTATCTTAACCCTTATCATCATCTTCTTCTACAGACATCATCAACATGGAAGATGGCAAGCAAGGATCGGCAGAGTAGCTGGAAACAAAGACCTTTATCTTGGGACATTCAGTAAGATTTTCTTCTTTTTTTTGAGTTCAATTTTAAATGTGTTTATCATTCTATATTTGATATTCAAAAACCAACCTAGCTAATAATAGATTTAAGGGTCTAAGAAAAAGAGTGTAGGAGGCTCTTGGCATGCTTTAAGAATTTTAAAAGGTCTATTTTACAGGCACTCTAATATCTTATAAGAATGTCCTTTTGGTCATTGTTGGAGCTTTTTTATAAGGCTGTTGATCAGCTACTTTGAGATTTTACAAGGCTGATTTTTCAGTCACACTTGAGCTTTTTATAAGGCTGATTTCTCAGAGAAGATAAAAAGAAAGAGTGTGTTTTCTATGGCCCCCTAAATCCCATTTAAGGTTAACTTTCAAGGATTAAAAGCATTTAACTTCTTGCTAAAACTGGATTTTTCAGGTACCCAAGAGGAAGCAGCTGAGGCTTATGACATTGCTGCGATCAAATTTCGCGGTGTAAATGCAGTTACTAACTTTGATATAACTAGATATGATGTAGAACGGATTACAGCAAGCAATACCCTCCTTGCAGGAGAGCTTGCCAAGAGAAACAAGGAGATAGAATCTGTTAATGAGGTCATTGATCACCATTCCTCTGCTCAAAATGGCAGAGGAGAAGCAAGTTTACCAGAAGAAAATGTCGGTGGGCCCGACTGGAAAATGGTCCTTAATCATTCCCAACAGCAACAAACTACCTCAGTTGAACCTCTTGATCAGAAGCCATTTGGGATCAGTAATTATAGGAACCTTCCATTTTCCATGGCCTTACATGATCTGATTGGAATTGATTCAATGAACTCAAACCAACAAGGGATGGAAGATTCTACCAAATTAGGACCTCACTTATCGAACACTTCGTCATTGGTTACAAGCTTGAGCAGCTCGAGAGAAGGCAGTCCGGACAAAACTGGTCTTTCGATGCCTTTCGGAGGGCCACCGCCGGCCTCCAATAAGTTCATCAGTCCTTCATCCTCAACAAATTCTTGGATCCCATCAACCCAACTAAAGCCTGCACTCTCCATGGCTCACTTGCCAGTGTTTGCTGCTTGGACTGATGCTTAAACTTTGTTGTGTGTTGTAAAGTTTTTGCATGAACAAGAGGGGGAAAAAGAAAGAAAGAAAGAAAAGAAAGTTTGATTGATGTTATGGGAAAAGGAAGGAATTTTACTTTGGTATTTAGTAGATAGTGATTCAGTGAATGTTGAATTTGGGGACTAATGAAGGTCAAGGTAGGACCAGTAATTATCTGTCTGTAACAACAGTCTGTTTCAAACTGAACCCTTTTGGCCATATTGAAATGAAAGATTTTGCAGAAATGGTGGGGGAAGGTTTAAAGCAAAGTTATGATTAAATTCCATGGAATGATGTTGGTAATATGGGTATTTTAAGTGACCCATCCAAATTTTTTTAAAAAAAAACCTGCTTTATTTGTTTTGTTCCTGCTAAGTACAAAACCACCTCAAAAAATGTTTCCCAATAATACAAAGTAGTCTTTCTTTGACTACTACACTACATTTTCTCTCTCATCAGATCTCATCTCCAATCTCTATTCTCACTCTCCCTTACAAAATCTCCATCATTACAGTTATTCTTTTCCATCTGAGCTTTCTCCAAAGTCACCAGACATTCCATTCCATTATTCAAAAAGTTTGGGTTAGATTCTAAAAATGAGGACTTTAGGTGGTTTTGTTTAAGATTTTATACCCATAATAAGCTGCCAGTTTGTCCTCTCTCTCTCTCTCTCTCTCTCTCTCTCTCTCTCTCTCTCTCTCTCTCTCTCTCTCTCTCTTTGTAAAAAGACTTTTAGATTAAAACCCTTCACTTCATTAACTTCTCTTTTACTGTAAACCTAAAGACAAAAAACTAGTCCTAATTAGTGCAGTTTCATGCCACTGTGTGAACTCAAACAGCAATGAGTGTTCTACATTGTGAGTGATATCACACGTGTGTGTCCCTACATGCATGATCATCATCATCAACTTAAACTTTACTATCAATTATAAAATTTCGTTACTGTGATAATTACTACATAGTTAAAACCTAGGATCCAATATTTTGATGTGATTTAACCCAGGTTTTTACATGTGATCAAAGAGATTAATGACAAATCAAATCCACTACATTATCTAATATGTTGCACAATAAAGTATGAACAATGCTGCCAATCTGGAGTCTCGCCTAGATGGTAAGGTGTCCCCTCTCGTTTCAGAAAACAGCGCCGAGTTTTGGGTCAATATCAAAACGTCGTGATCAGTTGTTAAGTTGGTATACAGCTTGATGATCATGAGGATTCCATGTTAAAAACAAAAAAAGATACAAAAGAGGAGGAGAAAATTCAAGCTTGATTTTACATGATAAAACAGAAGAAAGATGACAAACATACATAAAAAAAGGGAACCTAGGAACAGCTATAATATGATCCAAAAAAGTTCACATATGTGAATTTGAAGGTCAAAAAGGATTGCTTACTCGTTGGAAAAAAAAAAATTGGCCAAGTGTGGATGATTATTACAAAAACTAACACTAGGAATAGTGGTTTTTTCAGATTTGAGTATTGTCTTTTTAGATTTTTTATGACACGATGGTCTATGGTTTGACTGGTTGTCTGATTTGTCTGGATCCCACACTGCCATGTAGAGGTGCACTACTGTATTTGATTACCAATAAGTCACATGGGTATTAGTGTAAAATTAAAGTAATTATCATTACAAGACAATGTTTCTTCTCCTAGTTTTTAATTTTGAGTGCTAAGAGCATCCACAATCGTCATTGTGTAAAATGGTTGTGTAAATGCTAAAAATACACAATATGAGATAAATAAAATATTGAATTCACAATGCATAATTTGTAGTGTTTGTGTATTTGTAAAAAAAAATTACTAAAAAATAACAAAAAGAAAAGTTAAAAAAAATATACATTTTAATATTTGTGCTGGGCCGCCCAGCACAAATTTATTTAATGGTTATGTTGGGCGGACTTTGAGAGTCCGCCCAGCACAAATTCTATTAATGGTTATGTTGGGCGGACTTTTAGAGTCCGCCCAACACATTAATCAAATTTTTTTTTTAATATTTTTTAAAAAGTTTCTCTTTCAAGCTACCTTTCAAACCACGCCCCATTTCAAGCGGTCTTTCAAACTGCGCCCCATTTCAAGCGGGTTCTCAAACATCGCCTGATGATTAGCGGGCTTTCAAAATCCGCCTGTCTAAATTTGTAAATCTTTTTACATATTGTGTATTATTACACAACTCTCTCTCCTGCTAGTGTATTTATACACTTTTAGACAACCCATTGTGAATTCATTTTTTACCAAATTTTCTATTTATACCCTGCAGTGTGGATGCTCTAATGTACTGAGATGGTGATTGTTATATGTAGCCTGTGGGCATCTAAATCTGACTCTAAATTAGTTCATTTGAAAGATCCTACAAAATACAAAGTAAAATTCAGTAACAGTTTTGATATAAAAAATAATAATAATTAAAAAAAATGAACTCAGTCCGAAAGATTTGAGAAAATTGAGGTAGAAAAGCTACAAACTTAAATTGATTCTGGTTTCTGATCAAGAAGAAAAAATTTCGTTGCTACCTGGCCGGTCCTGGAACAGGGGTTCTGGTTCCTAGTGTTGGTGTTTTGGCCTCCATCTTCTCCTGTTCGTCATTTTCAGGATCCATGCGGTTTTCAAGTTCTTCCAACACCTAGTGGGTCTGATACCGGTTACGGTACCATCCAAAACCCTAGGGTTCCAATCGGCTATTGGGCATCCATTGACATGACTTTAGAAACCAGTTTTAATTTGCTTGTCAAAATATAAAACAAATCCTGGATGTTTAGCACCATTTGAGCATATCACCCAAATCATTTGCCTTTGATACGTATAATTTGCTACGTATACTTATTAAGCTTCCGTCCAATTGAGGGCTAACTAATAAGCCATTGATATTTCCATACAATTTTTTACTAAATCCGCACAATTTAAATTTATATTATCGATTACATACAGTCGATAATACAATACAAAATGATTTGTCGGTTATGTATGGTTGACAACACTAGTTTGACGGGTTCTAAGTTGCCGACTAGAGGTGGCAAAATCTCCACTGGCTAAGATCCCCGCGGGGAATGCCTAATGGGGCGAAGATGGGGAGAAAACTGCATACCAGACCGGGGATGGGGATCACATTCCCCATCCCGTCCCTGCCCCTTTTAGTGAATATGTATAATTATTGATAAATTTTATTTATATATTTATTTAAGAGAACGGATCGGCATATAATATTATATGTACAGTGGAATGTAGGGCCCACATGCCGTTGAACTAAGGGCTTATATTTTTTTAATAATGTTCTCTTCACCTTGTATATCATCCTCACTAAAAATCAAATCATTCTAAAACTGTTAGTCCCATTAAAAATTGACTCTTTTTTTCATCGTTCATTATTCACCGTTAATTTTTACTCAACTTCCAATCAAATTTTTATGGGCCTAAAAATTTTAGAATGATATGATTTTTGGTAGGATATTCTACTCATCTTGTGGATCATTCTCACAAAAAATCGGCCCTTGGTTCTTCACCATGTAGGCCCAATAACTAATGTAAAAATAACGATGTACACTGATTCATTCTCTTTATTTCAATAATAATATATAAATTTTTGTGTAATATAATTATTTATGTGTCTCTATTATTTGAACATTCTTATACTAGTTATCTAATTAATTTTAACCTCTAAAAATAGTATTTAATTTATACAATTTTTTTGTAGAAATTTTTTGTTAGGAGTGTGAAATGAGTTGGAAATCGGAACCCGGGGAGAACCCGACCCCTATAGGGGATTCACCATCCTCGCCCCGATAGTGGTGGGGGAAAAATACCCAACCCCGCCCCGCCCCATTGCCATCTCTATCACCGGCAAATCATTTTATTAAATTTGTACTGTCGGTTCTGGGTTACCAATGAACAATTTACCTAAAAATTGTGTGGGTATAGTATTTAGTTGTGTGAAAATATCCACGGCCTAACTAATAATATACCTTTTTTTCTAGAAAAGTTTGAAACACGTACTAAACGAATAATGGAAAATTTGGTTGAAAATACATCATATCCATAAATTAAGAACTTGACTTCGGAGTGTAAAGTATAAGACTCCAATATTATATTTTTGTAGTCTGAGAAATCCACCACTTTGAGTCCGACTCCCCCCTTTCCTAAATTTATTGGGAAACTATGGAGCAATTTGATGTATTTACACCCCAATTTTCTAGGGTGTTGTTAAGGGAGTTCTTGAAAATGTTGAGGGGATGGACAAGTTAAATAGACTTTTAGTCCCAAATCACCATTTCAATTTTTTATTTTTATTTTTATTTTTATTTTTTACTAAGGGGGTGGTGAGGGTGTAAACTAAACTAACACCTCACCTCCACCGCCGGCCACTGCACTAAACTCCACTGTCGACCACCTCAACCTCAATTCTGGCTGCCTAAAAATTACAGAAAGAGAGAGAAGATTGAAAGAGAAAATGAGAGAACGAGAGGACCCACCCACCCCCTTTTTTCCTTCCTTCCCCTCACCGTTACACGGACCAAGATAAAAAATTCGGATCTAAAATATATTTTTTTCGAAGAAGACGACGAATACTTTTGCTGAAAAATTCGACTATCAGTGGTTGAGCTTTTATAAAAAAGTCGACCACCAGTGGTTGTACCTCCCAAATTTTTAATTTTTTTTTGAACTTTCCACTAGTGGTCAAAAATTTTAGTTGAATTCGACTATAAATGGTTGAATTTGTCATCTTCTTCGAATTGTTTTTGAGAATTAACAAGAGTAACAGATTCATTTCGGCCTAATGATGGTCGACCTTTTCAACAAAACTCGACCACAAGTAAACTGGTTAAGTTTTCCTGGAAAAAGTCGACCATCAGTGGTCGAATTTTTCTGAAAAAGACGACCTTCAGTAGTTGAACTACCCATTGGTGGTCGAATTCGTCATCTTCTTCGAATTTTTTTTTTTTAGATTTGAAATATTTTTTAACTGAATTTTTTTTTATCTATAGGAAGGGCAAGATCTAGATAGAGAGGGGTGAGATTTAGAGAGGCGGTAGAGAGAGGGGTGGAGGCAGTGGAGGGTGGAGGAGATAGTGGAGAGATGGGACAGATCTGTAGGGAAAGAGGGGTGGAGGTGGGGAAAAGGATCAGAAAAAAAAAAGTTAGCCAGCCAGTGGTGGAGTGGGAGTGAAGGTGTTGAAGATGATGGTTTAGTTTGAGATTTTTTAAGGTTGGGTGGAATGATACTAACTCATTTTTAAATAACCACCCCATAGTAAAACTCTGTATATCCTTCCAATCATTTTAAAGCATTTTGTCTACTCCCCCATTATGTCTACCTCCCGAATATTTTGAGGAACACCTTTAACAACACCCATTTTTTATATGTTACACTTACACACCACGTTATTCTTACCATCCTCTACATATTCTACCCAACTTAGTCTTACAATTTGCTACGCCTCCAGTCTCCCTAAGGGAGCTATCGGACGATGTCGGGTTCATCAAATATCACTACACCCATAGGACATCATGTTTATTGGACGTTGCTAGGCCCACCGAACGACGTCGATCCCATCAAGAGTCGTTGGATCCACCAGGCATCATCAGGGCCATCAGGTGTTCTCTTTCCCATCAGATATCGCTGAGTCCATAGGATGTCATTGGACCCATTGGGCGTTGCCGAGCACATCAAATAGGTGTAAGCGAAGTGTAAGAAGAAGTACATCTACTGAGAGGGGATTAATAATATGTAAATATTACAAATCCTCTGATTCTTGGAATAGCTAAAGAATACAAAAGACTTAGGCTCCGCTTGGTACACCATGAATATTCGCAAATGCGAAAATTCACGGTTCTTGTAGATGCTAATTAAAATTCTATAACTTAAAAAATAAAAAATTTTAGATTGTTTATTTTGTAAGCATATTGTAAATCCCACCAAATATTTGTTATTAGATGTCCTCATCAATCATCTACAAATATATGATAAACCGTAAATTTTTGCATTTGCGATATTCGCAGTGTATCAGGGCCTTAGAAAGGAAATTTATAAGTTTCCATGATTCTTCTCATGTAAAATCTATATATATTTTTCAAAATTCTTTTTAATGGTTGTAAAAACAGCAAAAATTATAAAATTTCAGGAATTCTTGTTTGTAAGGATTTCCCATGATTCTCTCCAAGGAATCGTGCCTCCTGTATGGGAAGCGCCAATATCATTTTATGTTTCCAGTAACCAAAAAAAAAAAAAAATCAGAAAAACACGTGATGAAAAAACGCTAGAGGAAGGGGTTGAACCTTCGACCTTGTGGTTAACAGCCACACGCTCTAACCAACTGAGCTACTCCAGCAGCACTATACTATTGATTTTAATTAATTAATTAGTTATATATATATTTGAGTCCGAATCCATTTACATCATTGTTCTTACATTAGTTGTGGAGCCCACATGATGAAGAACCGAAGACTGATTTTTAGTAAGAATGATCTACAAAATGAGTAGAATATTTTTACGAAATATCATATCCTTCTAAAATTTATAGACCCCACATGCCGCTCTACACATAAAATATACAAATAAGACTGTATTCGGATCTGTTATCTGACCATCTAAAAATGGTAAATTTCGGAGCTACCAAAATCAATTCTTTTATAGTGAGTTAGGTTTTGATGTTCATCATTACATCATCAGGGATGATGCATGCAAATTAAGTCATCAATTGTACCAGCTGAGCGTGTTCCTAGCCCGGGACCATTTTTTTTTGGATTTTGTTAACATGTGCCCTAAGGGCACATGATAAGCTTTTAGGTTTTGTATTTTGTTTAGTTTCTTAAGTTTGTCCAAATAGGCTGATTTTTGGATATGTATGTTATTTATACTATTTGGATCATATCTAAAAAAATCAGCTCAATCCGAGACCTCTAGCANGTTATTTATACTATTTGGATCATATCTAAAAAAATCAGCTCAATCCGAGACCTCTAGCACCCTCTAATACTACGAACACTTACTTTAGACTTTAATAGTGTGAATGAAAGGCTTACATTTAAAGTGATTTGTTTGGAAGGTTAGATATTTCTGATTGAGCTGATTTTTTATAGATATGTTATAAATAATGATAATATTTTGTCTACAAAAATTCAACTGATTTGAAGACTTCTAATTTACAAAAAAATTCATTGAAAAACAACCTTATCGTATACCCTTAGGGCACACGTTAACAGGACCCTTTTTTTTTCTCTTTTTGATCAAAATTCCTCGGGACCATAATATTATTATCATCATCATCATCATCTTCTCGTTGTTTTTTTCTTGCCTGACCATTGAAAATAACAGGTACGTGACATCATTATTTCATCTTCATCAGGTCATCATCAACATCATAATAGTTTTGTAATAACTCAGGAATAGATATGCATGCAGGAGTACATGAGTCACGTACGTATGAAATTGCCCCATGGGGGTTTCTTCTCTTGCCTAAGCTTTCATATTTTTAGACGAGGAGCTATCTCTCCCAACTATAGTAGAATGCCTAATGTTTGCTCAATTGGCCGTGTGATCCGCCAACCCTACCCTAATTTAACCCGTCAAATAATTATATCATAATCAAATTGTTAGCTAAATAAGTCAAGTTTGACCATTTCAGATCCATTTCTCTTTAACTCGGTTATGGTTAGGGTCAACCCTGACTCATTTCGTTGTTTTATATAGAAATATATTAAATTAGTTAGAGTTTGATAATATTGACCCGCCAAGCTGATAACTCGCCTAAGGTTCTCTTGCCAGGTCTACTCAACATGTCATAGGATCCACATAAAAATTACCCCATAATTAAAAAAAATGGTTTAAGCTTAATAAAAAATATGAGTTTTTTTTAATAATGACGTACACAACTTTTGATGGAGTTATAAATTTTAGAATAATGTAATTTGTAGTGAGGGTAATTAATGTACATGAGGGTGAGTTCATCATCTTAATAATTAAGGAACATAGATTATCATCACAGAAAATCATATATATTATTTTAAAACTTCTAATCCTAGAAAAGTACTCTCGAAATTTAAAAGTAAAATGAATGATGCATATTTTGATAATGGTCCACTAAACACAACGAGCCCCCATACACACGCTTTGCGCGTGTACGTTGGTTGTCCGTCCTCCCACATGCGTGTGGGTTTGATGTCCAAACGCGCTACGCGCGTTAACGTTGTCCCCACATGCTACGTGCATGTGAGTTAGCAAATCATGTGGCGCATTATTATGGATAAAAAGTAGCTCACTGGGAGATGATACTTGCGCTAATATTGATCTAGATGATCGATATATTATCGTTGTAAAATATTAACCCTTGAATCATCTCTACACAACACAGGTGTAAGTTGAGTTTAAGAATAAAATGAGTGGCCCACTTGGGAACGATATATGCACTGATATTGATCTAGATGATGAATAATCATCGTCACAAAAAATCAGCCCTAGGTTCAACTCAATGCGACTCCATTGGCAAGTGTAATCCAAGTGTAAATAAATATGAATAAATAATATTAGGGATACGTCTAGTATTTTAAAAAAGTTTTAAATTTTTTTTTAAAATAATATTAGATGGGATGGACGGACAGTGTGACAGCTAAAGAGTTAACTCCAGCTGCCGCTACCCCACAATCCATTTTTCTCTCCTCCCTATTCTCTTTCTCTCTCCTAAGTTTTAGGGGGTTGGCGCTCCTTAGCCGCGCCCCTTTATAAGATAGTAAAAATGAGGTTCTAGGGTATATAGAGACCATCTATATGTTGATTTTTGTTGACACAATTATCATCCCTTGTATGGATCATCATCACAAAAATAAAATAAAAATCATTCCATATATATTCTAAAGAGTTTTGCTAGAATAACACCAGAATTTGACACCAGAATATTACATCTTCTTTTTAAAAGTGGTATGAGGAGCTGAAATAGAATTAATGTTTTTCAACAATTGTTATGATTGGTTTCCAATCAATAAAATAAGCAGATGTAATCTTTGGTGTCAAAATCTGGTATCCCTGTAGTAATGCCTTATTATAAAACTTTCAACCTAGGACATCAAAAAGTGGGGTCCTTGTACGTTAAATACATCAATCCCCGAAAAAATGACTTTTTTCGGGGTTTGAAAGTTTTTGGCTGAGAAACCGTTATTATAGACAAGAAAATAGCTAGCTAAGTTGAGAGGTGTTTTATAAACTTGGATTTTGTTAATGATAATATTATGTCTACAAAAATTCACTTGATTTGAAGACCTCTAACTTGTAAAAAAACTCCTTTAAAAACAACCTTAGGGCACCCTATAAACTTTAGTTACTATTACTAGGACATTGAAAGGTCAATTTTTTTTACCAAAAAAAGTTAAAAAAAGACGAAGAAAGAATAGAGAGGAAAAGCAATCAATCAATCAAGAAGCCCTAAATCTAAAAAATCTAGAGAGAGAAAGAGGAAAGAAAAAGAAGAAGAGTGCATGAACCACGATTGATTGGTAGGTAGATAGAGATCGAACAGAGAAAAGAGGGAGAGAGCGGGGTGTCTCTAGCTGGAACGGACTTGTCGACTTCAAACTGGACAAGACCCCACACAGCCCACGTCCGTACATCCAAAAAAAGAAAAGAAAAGTGAGACCTGTTAAAAGTCGGATGTGATTCTCATCTAGTATCTACATCTACATGGATGATGATCTAATATCTATCTTCATAATCTAATTTGAGGAAAAGAGGAGCCTACGTTCCTGATTGTCTCATCTGACACGTGTTATCTACCGCAGCGGTTTTAATTTGTTCTTTCGATTTTGACCATTGACTCGCCCAAGAATCTAACAAGAGATCCGCTCATTTAATGCTCTCACTCTCTCTTCCGCCTATCTGATTTTGCTTTTTAGATATTCTACTTTCACCCCATCGCTCTTCTATTATACACCCCACTTATATTTTGTTTACACCCATTTGTGGGCCCACAGAAAATGATAATGTAAGCTGATTTTTGTGAATATAATCTCTTCATCATCCGTGTCTGTCAAAAAGAAAATTAACTAAATACTTTTAAGTAATCAAAAAATTAGTAGAATAATGCTAAACTTACATTAAGTTCTACAATAAAATCTACAACAAGGTGCATTTAACATTGAATATGTGATTTTGACACACTCTCGTGATTTGTACTCATTTCAAAATGATAAAAGGCCTCAGTAAATGCACTTCGCTATAGAAAATGTTGTAGCTTTTGCATTACCCTAAAATGAATGGTTTACGCCAATCCGGGTTTGCCCGGATGGTTAGGCATCCCCTCCCCTTTGGGGGAGTTCTTGAGTTCTAGCCCTTGGGGCAGCTCATGTAATGTTTTAAAAACTATCAAAAAAAAAAAAATGAATGGTTTAGAAGCTCAAATTTCTTAAAGTAACCTATTATTTTCTTTCTTTCTTTTTTTTTCCTGGTGACCAATGATTTACATTACGAGCTAAAAAATCATTCTCACCAAAAAAAAAGAAGCATCCCTTGGATCATCTCTACGTAAGACTCGTATCCTAATTTAAATGAGGTGTAAATTCAATGGGGTTATGTATAGAAAAATGAAGGGGGTGGAAATATTATTTCCCATCGTTTTTCCTTTAAAAACCTTTCACTTTTTTAAATGGCTTTATTTGCCCTTCTCTGCTGACTGCACTTAAAAACCGTCTGTCCTGATTTTATCACTTTTGCTGTTTTGCAGCAGGCGCGCCTCTCAGACTCAAAGTAATAACAGACTGCTCCCTCTTTTAGTTTCAAAATTTGGAAATGCCCCCTTTCATCAAATCTTATTCCCGAAATATTAGCTCTTGAAAAGTTTGAAATTGGTGATCCAATGAAAAACCCTCATGCAGCCAATGAACTTTTAGATCCAGTCTTTTTGGGCACGAGCTCAGCCTTTGAATGCTCTCCTTGAATTTTGATACATCACCAAAATGTTTGATAATTTTCACCAATTGGAATCTGAGATCTAACTCTGAATTAACATGTTATGGTTTGGTATAATAAAAACAGGCGTTGTGCACATGCGTTGTACGTGTTCTTCATTATGGGTTTTATTCTTTACACTGATTTTGTGATAAACTATTAATACAATTAATTGCAAAAATAATTTTAAAAAAAACACCAAAAAATACAAAAGTTACCCAGAGAAATGTGAAAATTGAATAGGTAGTTAGGGAGAGATTTTAGGGAGAGAAAATGAGAGAAAATTATGGAAGATATTTAATTTTTTTTCCAAAAGAGAAACGGTTATATTTTGGTGAGAATAAAATTACTAATTTATCCATTTTTCAGGGGCAAAAGATGACCATTATACCCTTTCAAAGTGAAGTTAAACTTTAATAAAAAATAATTTTTTCAGGGATACCAAAAGTAAAAAGCCCCAAAAAAACCCTAAACCCTAAATCCCATTCTCTTAACTAATAGTATAGATAAAAATAAAAATAAAACTACATGTTATGGAAAATTATATTACCGGGCACCAAAAAATTTGGGGTGGACTTAAGCAATGTCAAACCAATTCGAATTTGGCAATCAGGTTAAATTGGGAAATTTTATTGGCACACCCTCATAAACCTTGTTGGTGGGCTCGCAATGAGTGCAGGCTCATCATAGGTCAAACAAAAATGAACCACCAACAAAAGAAAATGTGGTGCCAAAAAATTTCCCTATCAAATAAGTTGGATTCTGATTCATTGGATTGGTTGAAGCCCACTTCATAGCCTAAGCCAAACCCAATGTAGGAAAAGGTTAGCCCAACTCAAATTAAGGTCTCTTTATCAAGTTATGCATTTATGGTTGTGCAGACTGTGCAGTTGTGCTAGGGATGGCAATGTTGATGTCTTGATGAGCTTGCTCCTGGAGCTCCGTAAAGATGTAGGGCATGTGCATGTGGTTGGTGATCTAAAAACTAGTTTTCAAATTAAGTTTGATATAAAATAACTTACATCTTCTAATTAAAAATATAAAATAATAATCTAAATATTGTATTACATCTTAAACTGTTTTATGATTTAACTATAAAATCCTATATAATCATTGAAAAATATCGAAAATTAACATTTTTTTTAATGAAATACTTTGTGATTTTTTAATAGAATCCAAAAATAATGTTAGATGTAGGGTAGTTTACTTGTAAATTAATTTTTGGACCACGAACCACACATTCCCCTTACTTTTTACATTTACCATTCTGTTTTAAGATTTTTAGTGATACCTGATGAGCGTTAAATTATAGTGCGTTAATGTTGATAGGATATGCTTGGATTCAAATATTCTTGTTTCCATCGAATAAATGTTAAAATGTTAGCAGATTGTGGACAATCTAGCAGCATTCGAGTACTCTTTATCATCGAGATGTTTGATCTTTTGATGCTTGTAAATTGATGGTTTGTCCATCTTTTCTATGTCATTAATGACTTTCATTGCGCCTTTGCATGGTTGTTATTGGTTGTATTCTCCTCCCTTTAGTAGCATATCCTCTGTTACACTTTTGCAAGTATTTGTAATTGGCAATAGCCTTATCATAAAAATAAAAAAAATATCGTTTGATGATTTTTATTTCAAAAGTTGATTGAAAAATTGACTTCAATTATTCAATATTAGAAAGATTTTCTTACCATTGATTTTTCAATCAACTTTTAATGGATTTAAAAGTTTTAAAATATTCTAGTTTTTTGTGATAATAATTATAGTGAGGAGAGTATTCTCACAAAAAATCAGCTATTGAATCGTCTCCGTATGAGCACTACTAGACAAAATTAGCTAATAATGTGTTTGAATGCATAATTCTTATTCCCCAAGGGATTTACGAATCTTTGAAAACATAAATTCTAAGAAACATGAATACTTTGTTTGGAAACCATAAAAGAATCTCTCCAAACATAAATCCCAAATCCCTCTGTAAATTTCCAAACAAATTTTAGGGGATAAGGGACTCAAAGTAGGGGGCAGATTTACTAAAATTTTAGTTTTCTTAGGAAACATGTTTCCAGGGATTCCTATCACCCAAAAGTCCGGTGAAACTAGAATTCTTTCGCCAAAAAGGACCTTGCTAGTAGGGGTGTCAACGGGTCGGTTCCGGATCGGAACCTAAAGGTTCCAGATCCGGTCCCGTTAATATGAAGCGGTTCCGGATCCTTTCGGTTCCGGTTCCGGAACCTCAATTGGTGGTTCCGGATCCGGTACCGCTAGGATCCGCGGGTACCCGCGGGTACCCGATACCCGTTTTAAGTTATTGTTTTTTAATTTTTTTCACACAAAATCTATTTGTATTTTGTATTTTCGTATTCTATTCAATTATAAAATTTATTTTATTATAAAATTTGTTAAATAATAGTGATTGGTTTTTTTTTTTAATTAAAAAAAAGTTAAAAAAATTAAAAAATTATTATATAATAGTAAATTAAACTATAAAATTATAGAATTTATACGGAACCGGGTACCCGTTGGGTGGATCCGAAAAATTTCGGATCCAAAACAGGTAGATCCGAAATGGATCCGAAATTTATCGGATCCACAAAGTGAGGTCCCGGAACCGCAAAAACCAGTTCCGGTACCGGTTCGGTTCCGGGTTTTTGGGTACCAATTGACACCCTTACTTGCTAGACTTACAGCAAGTCGTATAGAATTACCTACGGAAGGCGACAATCCATGGTAGGTGCAAATCACCCTGAGACGCAAATCACGAGGGTGCGAGGGATTTACACGCCACCGTCAAATTATATTCAGTTGCAAATTCTGAATAAAAGTCTTTTAATAAATTTCATTGAAAAACTAAAAATACGTGGGACAGATGTCACTTTTTTTATTTTGCCACCACGACCTCATCCAAATTGTGCACCATCTAAAATTTACTCGTCCAAACAGATTATAAAAAGACACGGGGTTTGAAGACACGGGGTTTGAACTCATTGGTTCGTGAGCTCTACTACCCAATTAGACCATGACACGTCATTGGATGAGTGACACAAATAACTTGTCTCATCTTCTACCTCTCAAATTATTCTCAAACCACCTGTAACGTTCTGCAACTTTCTAGACAAATCTCCCCACTCTGGCCCTCCCATTCAAACTCTCTTCTTCTTCTTCAACCACCAACATGAACTCTCATTGCATTCCTCAGCTTCTTCAATGGCGTCACTCTTTATTCCTTCTTCTTCTTTATGGACTCCCAAGAAGAACCCAATTTTCGCGCCTTCTCCTCTCTCTAAACATCATCCATTTGTCAACAATACCCACCTCTCATTTTCTCTTTCTTCCAAACCCAATTCTAGAAAGCTGCTCAAATTCTCTGCTAAAGATCAAGAAGGGAATGAACCCTCTTCTTCTTCTTCTTCCTCCTCTGTTACAGTAATTTCCGAGAGATCCACCACCGAGGAGACTGAGAAAACTGAGTCTGCTGCAGAAGTGACTCAATTGATCGAAAAAGATGAATTGGAAGAGAGAAGTAAACAACAGGAATTGGATTGGAAAACTGATGAAGAGTTCAAGAAGTTCATGGGCAATCCCTCTATCGAAGCTGCGATAAAACTTGAGAAGAAGAGAGCTGATCGAAAGCTCAAGGAGCTTGATACAGAAACAAATAGTAACCCAATTGTGGGATTCTTTAATAGAGCAGTTCGTGAAAGTTTGAGGAGAGAGAAAGAGAGGTTGGAGAAAGCAGAGGAAGCTTTTAAGGCTCTTGATCTTAACAAGGTAAGTTTACTCTTTTGTTCGATTTAATTAATTTGCATAAATTTGGTTACCCTTAACCTGTTTGTATTTTTTTCAAAATGAGGAACAGACTAGAGGTAGGGATTGGGTATTTCCACCCAAGTTGTTGTTTGTTATTTGTTAGTTGTTTGACTCAACTTATTCTTACACTCTGCTAAAACCTGCGTGTGTGGCGCGCTTACACAAGCTCCACGATCATCTTCATGCGGGTCCAGACGCTAGTGTAAATGGAGTGTAAGAAGTAATTGGTTGGGTGGAAATATCTGGCCTCAATGAGGAAACAGAAACATGAAAAAAGAAAAGCAAATAAAAAAGCATCTGTTTTCTTATCTTTGATTATTTGGGATTGGCAGTTAAAGAACTGTTTTGGGTATGATACATTCTTTGCAACTGATGTTCGGAGGTTTGGAGATGGAGGGATATTTATTGGGAATTTGAGGAAACCCATTGAAGAAGTCATACCCAAATTGGAGAAAAAGCTTTCTGAAGCAGCAGGCAGAGAAGTTGTATTATGGTTCATGGAGGAAAAAGCAAATGACATAACAAAGCAGGTAATTGAATATTAGAAAACTTTTCTGTTGTAATCCTTTGCTCCTTTCATTCTTTCAGGATTTCATTGTGGAGTTTAATGGGGAAAGTATAAGATTTTACTAGATGGTTAAGAATACTTGAATTGTCCATTATATGGATTTTGTGCTAATGCAAGGCTAAGCTGGTGGAGTTAATTGCCTTTGATACACTAATATTTACAATGGTTGTTCATTTAGATGTACCAATATGTTGAAGGAGAGATATGTGATTTTTCAGGTTTGTATGGTGCAACCTAAATCAGAAATGGACCTCCAGTTTGAATCTACAAAGCTTAGCACTCCTTGGGGTTATGTCAGTGCAATAGTCTTATGCGTTGCAACTTTTGGAACAATAGCTTTGATGAGTGGTTTCTTCCTTAAGCCTGATGCTACATTTGATGATTACGTAGCCGATGTTGTTCCTCTCTTTGGTGGTTTCCTTTCCATTTTGGGAGTTTCTGAGGTATGTTCTCATTTGTTTATCTATTGAAGTAATCAAATTCTGTTTCTTATCTGATAGCTATCTTTATCGGATTGGTGGTTTGTTTTTTTCGTAATAGCTTTGGTAATGTATCATGGAACTTTCAAGGCACTGAATTGATGTATTAAACTTTAAATTTTCTGTTGGAGGATCAAATACTTCAAGCTAAACTTGGTTGCTATTAACGAAATAGAAATGAAAATGTGTTCGGGAATCTGAGAAACAGCATATCTTAATGATATGGTTATAGACCCCCCTCTCTCTCTCTCTCTGATCGGTAATATATGATAAATCAATTGTGAGACTTGCTGAATGTTACGTGAGTTTACCGTTTATTGCATGAACTCTAAAAGGTAATTGCTTTGCATCCCCACAATGGTAAAATGCATGCTTACTGTGTCATAGGCAGTATATAGTATTTCAGGAAATGCAAGTTATGTAATTAAGATTTTAGACTAGTATGGTTAGAGTGGAGATGTCCTCTTTTATGTAACTTCCATCTTCTCTCTAGGAAACTGATCTGAATCAAATAGAAATCAATGGGAGATTTCAAATAGTACTTGACTAGTACACGATTAGTTTGTGATTCCGTATTATTTAACGGGTGTTATGTATTTGAGTTTTTGAATGTTAAGTTCCTCTCAGTTACTTGGCATGTTTGTGGTACATGATGTCACTCTTCTGTATTTAAAATCGATTTCCTTTATATATTGCAGATTACCACAAGGATAACAGCAGCTCGCTATGGTGTTAAACTGAGCCCATCTTTTCTCATCCCCTCAAATTGGACAGGATGCTTAGGGGTGATTAATAACTATGAGTCGCTACTCCCCAATAAGAAGGCTCTTTTTGATATCCCTGTTGCACGCACAGCCAGTGCATATTTGACATCTCTTGTGCTCGCGATCACAGCTTTTGTGGCTGATGGCAGCTTTAATGGAGGTGACAATGCTTTGTAAGTCTTACAAAATGCTCTTAAATTACAATCATCAATTCATGGTTAACTTATCCAGCTTCAGTTTTAAGTTAGTCTATGGATCCAGAATTAGGCAAAGTAACTTGGTGACTAGGATTGATCATAAATTTTATAAGCTTGTCGATATATTATAAAAAAATGGGTTGGCAAACTATTTTTCTTCTTCGTTATAAATTTTGATTACTGAACTTAGAGAATGATCAAGTCATGAAAGTGAGTTTTCCGACTATATGTACAAATGAAAGGTTCTCTAACAGCTGCTTCAAACCTTAATTGTTTTCTTTGCAGGTATATAAGGCCCCAGTTCTTTTATAACAACCCATTGCTTTCTTTCATCCAGTTTGTGATTGGACCTTACTCAGATGATCTCGGGAATGTATTGCCTTACGCAGTAGAAGGAGTGGGAGTGCCTGTTGATCCCCTTGCTTTTGCTGGACTCTTAGGTGAGTCACCTTAACCATTAAATTTGGTTCATCACCAAATAGATTGCAATCAAAAGATGATAAATGGTGAATAACCTACCATATTCTGATCATCTCACCTGTCTCACTAACACAGAGTTCTTTTGAACATGTGTTGTTAGCCCATTACTTTAACTGCTCAATCCGCTCATACATAGGCTATTTGTATCGATTAGGCAACAAATGGTTTGGATTCATCTAGTAAATACTATATAGTCATCATCCTAACGAATATTCTGGTTGATCGTCTAACGAGTCTGGAATGACCAATTTGCGCAGGAATGGTAGTGACTTCTTTGAATTTATTACCATGTGGAAGACTTGAAGGAGGTCGAATAGCTCAAGCTTTGTTTGGAAGGAACATTGCAATGCTTCTATCTTTCGGTACATCGTTGCTTTTGGGTATCGGTGGCCTGAGTGGCAGTGTCCTCTGCTTGGCATGGGGTTTATTTGCAACCTTCTTCCGAGGTGGAGAAGAAATACCCGCGAAGGATGAGATTACTCCGTTGGGAGATGACCGGTACACATGGGGGTTTATCCTTGCAGTTATTTGTTTCCTCACTCTCTTCCCCAACGGTGGAGGTACATTCTCTAGTTCATTCCTCAATCCACCATTTTTTAGGGGGGATCTGTAAATGGCTGTTTAGTTGTATTAAATCCATGCAGTTTCTTTGAATGTTATCAGGGAATTAATGGCTGCATTATATACATATATATATTCTCAACTGAGAAAAGTGTAATATATGTTCTAATTCCTGCTATGTTTCGGGGTTTTGTTTGAGTTAGAATACATTTAGTGGTTTTTGATTTTTTAGAAATTGGCACTGAAATCGTCATATTATATCCAAATTTTGAGAAATATATTTATTGTATATATATATTTTTTTTGATCAAAAGCCTGCTACAAGGCTCCAATCTTCTTATTTACATATCCCAACATCTTCTCCTTCAGACTCAAGTCGATTAGTTAAGGGAGTCTCTAGTCGACTAGCTAGTTAAGGGAGTTTCTAGTTCATTGTAATCTATCGAGTTGTAAATCCTACATTACACCATTTATACAATATTTATATATTTTTGAAAATACAAAGGTGCTGCACCCAAGTTACTTTAGGGCTGCCTACATACCTATGGAGGGGGCTAGACCTGACTCCAATAGGATCAAGCACAATGTAGTTCTCCTACAACTACTAAACAAATTACATTATATATGGCCACATAGGCCTACAATTATTAGTTAAGTACATGCCCCCAAATGTTTCGATTATCTTCCTCAACGCCAAAAATTTTGTCGAACTCAGTGTTGGCGGGATCAAACCAGAAGTTCTCGTCGTTGAAATCCCAATTTGCTGCAGCTTCTTCAAAATTAAATAAGTCACTGGCTTCCATCCATAATTGATCTTGTTGATGCTGTTGCTGTGGAGAAAAGTTTTCTGTAGTGAAGGGTTCTGCATTTGTAGGTATCATCGAGCAGGGGACGGATGATGACATGGGTTGTTCTTGTTCTTGCTCTTGCAGCTGTTGGTTAGGCAATTCTCCTCCGTCGACAATCGTTTCAGTATTACCATAGTTATTGTGATCAAAATAACATTGCTGCTGCTGCTGCTGCTGCTCTGGAGTAACGTATTCTGCAGTGAAGGGTTCTCCAATATTTGAAGGTAGCATAAAGCAGGGGAACGATGACATGGGTGGTTCTTGCTCTTGTTGGTTAGCCAATTCTCCTCCGACAAACATTTCAGTACTACTGCTGTAATTGTGATCATTGTAATATTGCTGCTGCTGCTGATCCTGATGAAGATGGTACTGTAGGTTTGAAGGGACCCGGTAATCGTTAATTAATTGATCATCACTTGAGAGATGGGGTGCCAGCAGGGGTTCTTCCTCTTCAGTACTATAGTTATTGTAATCATGATACTGCTGCTGCTGCTGCTGCTGCTGCTGAGGAAGGTAGTGTAGGTATGAAGAGTCAGGATGATCATGAATAACACCTGAGAACTGATGGGGCGTCAATATGAGTTCTTCTTTCTCAGTAGTAATAGGCGGCATCAAGCAAGGCTCTTGTTCTTCATCTTGTAATCCATGAAGTGCTTCCATTACTGACGGCATTGGCTCATCTTGTAGTGTTAATGTTTCAGCTGGATAATCTGATGATGATGACGATCCGTCTATTGCCATCCTCCTTCGTTTGCTCCCATTAGATGATGACGATGAAGAATTACGTTTGTTATGGTGAATCCTACATACCACCCAGTCGTCCAACTGCAAAATACATACACCCATATATTAATTTATTAATTAATGTAGTTCAAATAAATTGAAATAAAAATGTGTATAACTAATAATCTACATACATACATTATAATTAATAAACCGATTTAAAACCCTAGAGTTATAATATTAATTAAAAGAGTTCAAATAAATTGAAACAACATTTTACATGTAGTGATATGTGGGACCCATATGAGGTTAATCTAAGGGAGATGAAATGCTCTTTTCACCTTTTTGATCATCTCCACAAAAAAACCATTCAATTCTAAAACTGCTAGCTCTTTTCTCATCGTTCACTGATCATCGTTAATTTTTAATCAAATTTCAATCAATTTTTTTTGGGCTAGAAATTTTAGAATGCTATGATTTTTTGTTACAATGTTTTATTCATTATGTAGATCATTTTCACCAAAAATCAATCTTTGGTTCCTCACCATGTGGGTCCCACAACTAATGTAATCCAAACTCATTATAATAAACCCTAGCTGCTAGATTCGAAACCCTAAAATAATAACAGTTAAAATAAATTGAAAAAAAAAAAAGAAAAGTTAATTAATCAACATAAACCCTAGATTCTATCAATAGGGCTACCAAACGTACGTACCTTCATGCTATCGTCGGTGGTTGTCCTTTGATCAGGGACGACAAACTCATGCATGATCCAATTGGTTTTCAAGCCATTGGGAGGCTTCCCATAATAAAAAACCAATGTTCTCTTGAACCCAATTACTGTTCTATCTTTTTTACCACGGTAAATCTCGGTTTCACCTACAGTAGATTTCCAGTATCCATCCTTTGCCATGCGATTTGGTCGACATCCTTTTTGATATTTTTTCTCTGTAGGTGTGAAAAAATACCACTCCTCCCCGTTGGCCTTGAATATCTCTGCAATATTTACGTATACATAGTTAAAAATAATGATCAACAACAAAAGTTATTCTAAACAAACAAACAAATGAACAAAAAAATCTCCAAAAAAAATCTAGTACCTGTTAGGTTATCAGGGTTATATTCATAAAGATTGATTGACACGATTCTATTCGAGGGTAATGGTAGATTATTTATCCGCTTCATGAGATAATCAAGAATGATTTCCTTGTCTGTGGGTTTAAAAACAAAACCCTTAGGTACCCTTTCAAGATAGACTTCATTGGATGAAGCCATAGTAATTAGAGAGAAGAGAAAGCTGATGAGTTTTAGGTTGAGGCGAGAGAGGGAGAGAAAAATTAAGATTGTGTAGTATAAAAAAAACTTTAAATAGAAAAAAACTTTCTAATGTACAGAGTTTCCAAAATTAAAACAGTTTCTAAAAGATTATCCTACGGATTTCTTACTAAAATTCTTAGTATTACTTCTACTTGACGTTTTTTCTGGTAAAGCAAAAAATAAAATAAAATGAAAATAATATAAAAAATAAAAATAAAAATAAAAATAATAATAATTAACGTTTTTTTTAAATTAATAAAATTATTATTACAAAGAAAAATAAATAATTGACAGAAAACAAAAATATAATAACCTCCTTCTTTTTTGAAACAAAATGCTTATACATGCATCCATTTTTACTAGGGGTGGGCTTCGGTCGGTGTCCGACCTAATTTAAACCATCCACAACCGATCTAAATTAGGTCGATTTTTTTTCTCTTTTCCATCCACTACCAATCTGAATTATAACTAGATTGTTGCCAACCAAACCGAGATGGTCGATTTTGGTTGATGATTTTTATTTTTTTTTCTCCTAATGTCGTTCACAAGTTACAATATTCTTTTACTCTTTAGAAACTTAAAAGTGGAACATGCATCCATTCTAATTTTTTTTTATTTATAATTATTTTTAACACTTAAAAACAACCTACACTGTTTTTTTTTTTTATAAAAAATATGATAAAATTATTAGGTACAAATATATATAACCACTAAGGCCACCATTTAGAGATTAAGAGGAATAAGAGTGGAAAAAGAGGACTAGGGTCTTGTGAAGAATGTTGCGTAAAAATATTGGGGTTTAAGTCTTTTGTACTTTTTTTTCTATTTCGTTTTATGTTTCTTAAAAAGTAAAGTTGTAAAACTTAACATTATAATTATAAATAATATAAAAATATTAAGTATTTACGAAAATAAAATTTACACGTATATTATTCGGTTGGTTTGGTTTAATCGGTTTTTAAGATGACGCATCCAACAACCAATCCAATCTGATCGGTGTTTAGGAATTTAAAACTAAGCCAATCCAACTATCCAATTGGATCGGTTAAAATGCGGTTGAATTAGTTTGGATCGGATTGGATTGGTCGGTTCGGCCCACATTTGCCCACCCCTACTTTTTACACCAATTTTGAGGCATTCATAAAGATGTTCAATTGCGCTTTTTTTAAAAAAAATTTAATTTTTAGGGTAACGTACAAAACATCCAAGATGAGTTTATTTGAGTCCATTTAGTCCACCAAATAATATATAAGTCTATTTTGTCCAAAAATAAAGTTTGAACAGATAAGCCCTTTAGCTAATTCAAAGTGATCATTAACTATAGGTGATTGTTAGTACCAACTACTTCCTTTTTAATTTAATTTTTCACATAAAATTGTCATAATTTTAAAAATCCAAATCAATTTTTTTACAAATTTATATTTTTGAAGAGCATTCGTCGAGATCTTTGAAATGAGACTAGACAATAATAATTTTTTTAAAAATAATAAAAATAATAAATTTAAACAAATCTATTTTTGCTTAACATAAAATTATATTTTTAACTTCTTATCTAGATTGTATCCAAATTTGAATTTGCATGCTTCAAAACAAGATAATATCAAAAGGAGAATTGAAGATCTCGACAATTACTTTCCAAACATATATATTTCGTCAAACTTAGTTACTAAAAACAGAAGGCAAAAATATTTTTGCATATTTTCTGCATATGCAAAAATATTTTTGCACAAATAAAAAGAGAACTACTACAACAAGTATATTTCACGGAGAACAACTAAAACATCTAGAATTTAGAAATTTCTCCCCAAAAACTCAATGAACTTTTCAAAATAGCTAAAACCCTTAAAAATCCCAAAATCAGATGTATGGACTTTTTTTTCTTTATTAGATAAGGGAGATACTAATTTTGACCAGCTCCTAAATTTGGGAATAAGATATTATGAATCATTAAATTAGAGTAATAAATTAAATCTTTCCTAAATTTTTTTCTTAAATTAGATTGTATCTAAATTATCCTAAATTTTTTCTCTAATTTAGTCTTTTCAATCCAAAACTAATTTTGACGCTAAAAAAAATCAATTAAACGAATTTTATTTTAATTTTTTTAGAAAAATTTGTTGAGAAATTTCAATTCATATGTATTAAAATGTTTTTTGCTAATCAAAATATTTTTTTCATAATTAAATTTAGATTTCTCATTTACAAAGCTAGTTATGTAATGCCAAAATTAGTTTTGCAAAATAAAAATTTATTTTGCCAAAAGAAAATAATTTAGAAAAAAAACTTATTTTGCAAATGTATAAATGAGCAAATTGTCTTTACCCCCCAAATGCTAATTGGAAAATCACTTATCCCCCCAAATCCTTAAAAAAATCACTTATCCCCTTACTGTTAAAGTTTCCATCATTTGACCATCCAAATGGTCAACTTTGTGTCACGTGCACGACATGTGACGCCAAAAAAGACCCAAATGTCCTTCCTTTTAACTAACCCAACCCAACCCATTTACTTTGGTTAACTATAGACGTGGCAGCATCTTAACGGCCCCTAATCAACGACCAAGATTAGAATGCACCTAGGGCTTAGTTTACTCCAAATGAAGAGAAGGACTCCATTTCAATCATCATCACTGTTCCCTTTCTCTTTATTTCGTTTTCTCCATAAAACCCAAAATATCTCTCTCTCACAGTACAATCGAGGTCCATCAATGGTGACGTCTCTTCTAGAACTCTTTAGTACAACTCCTTAAAAGGTTCTCTTTCTCCTTTGTTTTCTCCATAAAAACCTTGAATATCTCTTGTTTAATGTACACCACTTCTTCCGTTTTTTATTTTTCTTATTAATCTTTCTGGAAATATGAATAAGGCATGCATGTTATAACATTAGGGTTGAAAAACCTAATTAAAAGGTTATTTTTGAGATCGATTTTTTAAATAGGGTTGTATTTTTTAAATAAAGGAAGAACTTTTTTTTTGGGACTATTTGAATTGCTATTTTTCTAAGCATGATCAGTGACTCAGAGAGTGTGAGTGATGCCGAAAAAATTTGTTCTATTTCGATAGCCATTTGATTTTGAAGAAAGGGTTGTTACAAAAATTATTTGTTTCAAGTGTTTGATTACAATGTACTCTAGATGTGATCATATGGTAGAAGCTTGTCGGGTATTTGACGAAATGCATGATAAAGATGTTGTTTCTTGGAATATGATTGCAGGTTACTCACAAAAAGATTTATATGGGGAAGCAATAAGTGTTTTGTTGCTGATGTTGAAAAATGGGACTGATTGGAAATTATTAGTGAATAATTTTACTTTGCTAGTATTTTAAAGGCTCCTGCTGGTCTGGGTTGGACTAGAGTTTGTAAATGTGTTCATAGTTGTGTGATAAATGTAGGTTTTGATTCAGATGTTTTTTTTGTTGGGTCCATGGTTGATATGCACTCAATTTTAGACCCCATCAGGTTTGTGCTTGGATTTAATTGTAGATGGCACAAGTTCTCTATTTCTCAATCCATTAGTTGTTGGAGATAGTTTAAAATGATATTTGTATAAATACCCAAATGCTCATTTATCTGCCATGATTTAAAATACTCTAAAATATTGTTAATGTTGGGGTTTTTTTTTAGTAACTGCATTCACTAGTGAATCCCCCTATTGTTTACACAGCGCTAGGGAGACCTATAATGAGGAGAAAGGACCCAGATGAGAATCCAAGCGGTAGAAATAACCGTAGGAAATGCACTCTTTGTGGGATTATTGGCCACAATATGAGAACTTGCAAGTGGAAGAATAAAAAGAAAGTGGGGACAAGGGGTGGCTTATCACATGGCAGTACCAGTCAAGGAGTCCAGGAAGATACTTGCTCATCTTCTGGATCTGGTAATAGAGGAAGGGGTGCATCTGCTATTAGATTTAAAAGAAGAGCAAATGGTGCGTCTACTAGTGGATTTAGAACCAGAGCTAGAACCAAGGGAGGTTTGGGTAGAGGATCAAGTGCTAGGGGTAGAGGTAGACCTGTTAATGTGCAACAAAATATTTCACAGATCATGAGTAAAGGTAGGGTTCACCAAACATTCCACCAATCTATTAGTTTTAAGGGAGTTCTTACTCATCATCAGCATCAGCTGCCGCAACAATAATGGCAATTTAAAAGTGCCCCACAACAACAACAACAACATCACCATAGTAATTCAGCTTCTCAACCACTACACCAACAATGTTCAAAGCAGGGTGGAGAGAAGGGTACTTCTTTTGAATTCAGCGGAGCACTTAATTAAACTAATTTTATTGTGTTTATGTGCCTTTTCCATGTGGATGTTGGCATGGTGGTTATATTTAGACACCTGCAATACTATCTTTTATTTGGTGAATGTGTTTTAAAAAATAGGTTATTTGTTACTTAAACATGTGATCTTTTATTTGGTGAATGTGTTTCAAAAAATAGATTATTTGTTACTTAAACATATGATGTTATGAGCATTGCAACCATGATGGATATGTGTTTTTTTTTTTGTGGATGTATGTTTCTTAAACAGGTTGTGTGATACAGGTTATGGACTCATGTCCTTTTCTACAATAATTTTGACAAGAAACCTATTTCTAAACAGAAAATAAATTCAGTTAAAATTTGATTTTCACTTACCCCTCCACTGGTTAATTACAAAAATCCCTTACCCCCCATTTTTAGAAGACTAACAAGGAAGAAGAGAGTCATAATTTTTTCTTCTTTCAGTGCAAAATATGGTTTGTTACTAACCTGGGATGAACCTTTTCCCCCTCCCATTATTAAAATTTTAACAAAATAAACTTTTAAAGGAGCTTTAATGGTGGTAAGATTGAAATGGAGAAATAGTGAAGAAGAAGAGCGGTTTAGAAGGAAAAAGGGTTTTATTAGGGGAGTGGTGACCGTTGTCTCACAATACAATAGTCATAACTTATGTGTTTTAATCGTGGTCGTCCATCTGTTGACTACTTAGGATGCTGCCACGTGTGGCTTTAACCCAAGTATATGGGTTGGGTTGGGTTAGTTAGAAAGGAGGGTATTTTAGACTTTTTTTGTGTCACATGTCGTGCACGTGATACAAAATTGACCATTTGGATGGTCAAGTGACGGAAACTTTAACAGTGAGGGGATAAGTGATTTTTTGAAAG